>JAOTRA010000035.1:11106249-11137102 GCA_026260255.1 Pseudolaguvia tuberculata | reverse complement strand
TATAATATGTAAATAATGTAAATAACTTAGATGGGTCACATCGGCTCAGCCTTTAGAGAGAGCAATTTGAAGGGAGTTTGCTTGTCCAACTTTGACCTTCTCACAAGCTTCAGACAGACACTGAAAGAGAGTTGGAGCAAGGGATCAAATCACTCTTTTCCAGAGTGGGTGACATTTACCAGAAAGACCATGACCCTTCACTTTTAATCAGGCAACTCTCCTTCACTTGCATGACTCCATCCCTGGTCACGACTTGGAGATTGTACATGAAGGATCATACGTTTGTCTATAAGAGATGTGCCTTGATGAGCCTCCATTCAGGGCACATATATACATGTTATGTTTTCTAAAAATCTATGAAAATGGTAACTGTATTTGTTTGATATGTTTCAATGTATCACCAAACGTTGTTATCCTTACTGTTCATATTATTACTGACCCTTTCCCTTTTGGCTTCATTCAATGTTGTAAGGTGACAGATCATGAAAAGGTCATGGTCAGCATGCATGGTGTGTTAAATAAGAGACTAGATTTAAATCTAATACAGTCAAGTTTACATCTAATTTAATTCCACTAGCCATGGATCAATTTAATTTAAATAATCCAGTGAATCATATGGAAGAGGGAATTAAATTCAGGATAATTTAACAAAAACATCATGTTGTTGTTTTATGTCACAGTTCAATAAAATGAACATGAAACAAAGAAAATAACTCTTTTTTATTGGTTATTCACCTTAATAAATTATGTGAAATGAGCAAAAATTAACATTGTTAATTAAAAATGGACAAGAAGGTCCTGGGTACGATTCCTGGGCTGGGGGTCATTCTTTGCGGAGTTTGCATGTTCTCCCTGCGCTTACGTAGGTTTCCTCCAGGTACTCCTGTACTCAATTTAATGATTGTAAATTGCCCATAGGAGTGAATGTGTGTGTGAGTGGCTGTTTGTATATGTGTGCCCTGCAAGATGGGATAGGCTCCAGCAGTCTCCCGTGACACAAATTAGGTAATAAGCGGGTAAGAAGATGAACGAATGAATGAATGAATGAATGAATGAATGAATGAATGAATGAAATTAACAATGGAACCAACAAATGTAGATTAGCTACCTTACTGAAGCAGCTCTGTATACGTAAAATGTCTACAGAAAAACATTATTCCAGAATTGCAAATATAATAAAATATAATAAAATGTGCGTTCCGATATCTATACTATAGTGATGTTCATGTATGGTAAAGCGCTTAAATGACTAGAGTTTCAGCTGCATATTTTACACAGCCATTTTTAATATGGATTAGCTGCAAAGGAAAAACAGAGGTTTGCTTCTAAATCAATAATCCTACCAGTTTGCGCTTGTCATTACATATTGAGTTAATTTAGCTTTAAAGCTCCAGGACTCCAGAAATAATTGTAAAAGATTATATGTAAATGAACAAAACCTACGCACTTTAGAGAAATGTACCTTTTAGCTAAATGTTAAACCCATGCAGATTAGTTTCTGAAATTGGGTTTTTTCTCTGATTATATTAATGCGCATTTCATGTTCTGTTTCTCCTCTATCCCTCATCTATGCAGAATATGCTGGAGAGGGTCCAGGGTCAGGCTAAAAATAATCAAATACCCAAAGGGCGACCCCACACCCTTTATATCTTTAGTTATCTACTTCAGTAGAGTGTTTGGGTTCAGACACCTTGCTCACTGACACTAAAGCAAATGAGTTGAGTGAGACCAGACATGCAATAAATTTAAGGATCTTATTGCATATGTCAGTCAGGGTAACTAGAAATTGTTATATGTCTTGGATACAATAATCACGACTATAATGAAGACTAGATCAGTCTAGCCTGTGTATTTAAGTGTGTTACAGATTAACTGTTAGTTTTGAAGCGTTGTGTTTGTTATCTATAATATGGGAACAGCTCAGAGTTCAGTGTCTTGCCATGGTTAAAGTGCACCAAGTGCAGACCGGACAAGAGCAGCATCAAAATTGTGCCCCCTAATGGTAACAGAAGTGATAAAGATTCTATTCATGTAAAATATTCATTCATTCATTCATTCATTCATCTCCTTACCCACTTATTCCCGAACTCTGGGTCACCAGAGACTGCTGCGCCTATCCCAGCACACATAGGGCAAGAGGGGTACACCCTGGACGGGTCGCCAGTAATGCAAAATATTTTGCTAAAAAAAAAATTATAACATGAATAAAATAATACTGCATTTTTTCATGGTAATGCAGTATTATTTTCCAAAAAGATTAGAACTAAATGTTCTTCATTTAACACATTTAATTAACTTGACAACATACTGTACAGAGCAGGAGCAAGAACATGGTTTGTACATTTTTGATGGGAACATTCTGTGCTAGATTTAAATATTTTTATTGTACATTGATTAATATTTAGTCAAAGGCATGCCCAAGGCAAGAGCTAACTAAGCAGCTGCTTAGGGTCTCAGTGGCCACAAGAGGGCCTCAAATAATACAGATTGTTTTTTTAGGACAGATTGTTTTTTAAAAACATTATGTCAATAGACAATGATAATTACACACAAATATAAAAAAAATAAACAATATTATGTTTACAGGATACATTAAAAGGTAAAACACTGGTATAATACAGCAATACAGCAACAACCAATAAACTTCTAATGTCTGTGTTAGATTTATAATAATTAATCAAGGATCAAAAATAATTAGTCATATTTACACATAGGCTTTGCCTAAAGGTTCGGGTCTGCCCAGTTCCACTAATTAGTTAAATAAGGTTACAACATCATTTTTATAATGGAAGAAATCCCCAAATACAGGCATTGAAAATTTGATTCATGCAATACTTTCATGTTCAATTCTTAAAAAAATAATTAATTAACTTGCTTAAGTGTAACTGAATTTCTACACCAACAATTTCCTCTAATGTAAGTCGTGCATTAAACTCATCATTTGTCATACAGTTCGGATATTGGTGTCTTAATAAAGACCGATGTCAGACATTAAAGTATCACAGATCTGCAGTTTCTGAAAAGGGATGCAACAGCATTATAAAAGAGGCTGGTTGAGCATTTCAGTATTTAGTTCTTATTATAATTTATGTTGTTTACAAAATCATTAATAATTAATTTTTAACTCGGTGTTTTGACATACAAGGTAATAATAAATTTTCAGTACATATAGAAAAAATAGACATTAAACATGGTTTAATTTTGTTTATATTCTTATGTAAGAATATATAGTTTAATAGGCAGATCCATTTTTAATCAGGTTCCATTTCACATTATCTCACTTGAGTCTGACAAACGAATCATAAAAAGCAGACACGCCTGAGGTGAGGAGAGGCGACCTGACATGACAGAATGTTTAATGCAGTTACAATCTGAGCCAGAGTGACATTTAATACTAAATGTTAACGATTTAACAGAAATGAATATATCCATAAGCTATGCGCCTACACAAATATGCAGAGTGAGAATAATTACTGGCAAGAGATGAAATAATCTTTCATCCAATGAGAAACAGAGCTTGTTGGTATATCACCACCAAAAATATGTGCACCATGAAATACCTCACTGATGTAATTAATATGGAATGAAAAGCACATTATGGAATGATGCGGTCTAAATTTCAGTCTTTTGGGACTGAAGGCTGAAACCGGAAAAATTTCCCATCTTTCCCTTACAGTTTGTATAGAGTGGAAGCATTTACGGATATTCTGTTGTAAGTTTATTAGTAGAATAAATATAAGGCAGAATGTAAAGTGATTAAATACAATTTCACACATAGATTAAGGCAGAATAGCATAAAACAGAACTGGTGACATTTTTTTGACATTGTGAGCGCAGACATAGCAAAGATACGATGGTGTTAATCTGTCCAGTGGTGCATTGATATAAAGAACAATTTATTTAACATATTAATAGTTTTATTCATGCGAAATATACACAACTGTTAAACTGTGTTAGTTTTGCTCATGCATATCCTTCAAAACAGTTCACACATATTTCACTATACAACATATAGCATAAAGTCCAATAATTCACTACAGACTAGTACAGATTGTGTGTATTATTTAACAACATAAACAAAGCACACCAAGTATATTTTATAATCCTTTTCCACTATGTTATAGACAGAATGTTACGACACCTTATAATAAAAAAAATTGTACAACACTGTATGAACACAAATCATCTGTGAGAACATTATCATACAGAGGAGAGAAACTGATTGTAGAACGTCACTATGAAGACCATCAACTTGACATTTAGAAGCAAACTGATCGGTTCCTGTGCCTGTCTTTAGCAGCCGAGCCCACTCATAGATCCGATTCTGTCTAGCTTCAGGCCAAAACAACCTCGGTTCCAACCTCTCCGAGAACGGTCTGACAAAGCTCGCTTCTGATTAGCCAGAGCTCCCTTCAGGAGACGGACCCAGGAGTTTTCATTCTGCACAGGTACATCAATCCATTTGGGATTTTCGGCAACTTTTATGCCAGAATTAAAGACCCGTACAGGCTCTCCTGATTGATCACTGGTGAGGTTATCCAAGTCATTTAGACTCAAAAGGTCAAGGAACTGCTCGATGACCTTTAGAAGAAAAAACAGGAATCAAAGGGTTTATATTTTAAATCATAATTAAAAGTATCAGATTATTAATCATCGGCTTTGGAACTCCTGAAACGGACACCTTTAATTTTGGCAGTATGTTAGTTCTCATTATACACTAATGTTAGAGATGATATGTGAGTTTGCTTACCTGCACGGCCCGTTCTGGGTTGTGCAAGCTTCGGCTTTGGCTGGGTTGCAGTGGTGCCAGCAGGAGCAGAGCTACCAGAATAGCAGAGCACAGCATCATGCAGACAGACTATTAAAAACCTAAAAGAAACCAAACACAATTAAATGAATACAGTTACAGCACCTAGTTGACAGAAACATGAAACTGAAATGAGACTTTAAAATGAGTTACGAGAGATTTTTCAAGTATGCTTAACTGTTTTAAATTGTTTCACTGTGCTATTATGAGTTTATTATGTGCTTTTGCTTATGTCTTCTTTATGTGATGTAATTGCTTTGATGGTTATGTTATTTGGTAGCAGTGTGTGATTTCTTATTTCGGGCATGATGTATCTGCAGCTTTAACTATATTTAAAAGACAAAAAATATCATTATACATACATTTATTATATACAAGTTAATATTTTTAGTGAGGGTTAACGGAACAAATGTTTGGAAAAAATTAGGATTGAAAATAAAGAGAGTTACTCACCAAAGACAGACTGACTATCTGAAACCCTGCGGCTGATTGTTCAGTGAGAGCTCTGCTCCATCCTCATGCTCCGACTGACTCTCTTGTTTTCTTCTCCCTCAATATTTGGCACCTGCTTTGAGCATCCCTTTCTCTCCTCCTCCTTTGCTCTCTCTCTCTCTCACTTAGAACTTGATTTATATTATGAGGTCTGTGTTGTGCGAGTGTGTGTGTGTGTGTGAATTGAAAAAGTGTGTCAACAGTGTCTTCTTTATGAAGGTATGTATTAACGTTGAACACTCCCCCCAGGCACACAAACCCACACACCATGTCATTGCCTTGTCATTTGTTGGGCAGGTGATGGAATAGCTACTGGAAAAGTTACTTGATGTTAGGTCTGTCCATCGGTTGGATGCAGACTGCATTTGAAAGAACACCTTGAACCTTTTATAAACACACCAAGAGCTGGTGCTTCTTTTCCCGCTTACTAAAATGATGTCATCCTTTCCCTTTTTAATTCCCTATTCACCCATTGTTACTTTTTAGCTTCCCTCTGTTTGCTGCGCTATGCTCTAGCTGCCAACCATAACTCATCCAGTTATGACTGTTGAACGAATGCAAATCTTTTTAATTTAAATGCAAACTATTTGAGAACATGAGAATTCTTGTTCCTATTCTTACTCTTTTTAGTGACAGAATGGTCAGTAATAATGAATATAGTGATGTACACTGTACACGGTGGCCTGTTTCTAATCTGCTGTGAGTGTTGTAAATTGTAATTTTTATTACTGAACCCCATTGTCTATTCTTTACTGTATTTTCTCACTCTTTTCTGTTTTTCTTCTGTTTTTTTCTCACTAAGAGTAACAGTCTGCCAGTGCCATCTGCTTGCAGCTCCCCCTCGGCCTCTGAGAACACGGGGAGAGCCAACACTCATGCAGAGAAGGCAAACACTTGCATGCACGCACACACACAAACATACAGTAAAGGTGATGGCATTTACATTAATAAAGTATAAGTTTCAATAATACATTAAGTGATGTCAATGTAACAAATAGTCATACAATTTGTATGGTGTTCGTGGACCCTGCAGACATACCACCATCCATATCTCTGGCTTTGTGAAGCAGCTCGAGTTCACAGAATGTCTCTGCTGTTTGATCAGGTTGGTGTTTTTATGGTTGTGTGTCCTCTCTCTCTCTCTCTCTCTCTCTCTCTCTCTCTCTCTCTCTCTCTCCAAGTGAAGAATAGCTCTGCTCTGCAGACAGCTGCTGCCACTGCTGGCCGGCTGCACAAAGCCATTTTCATACCTACACTCTGCTGTCAGATATTACTATTCTCAAGCCTATTCCAGAGGTTTTATTTTCCAAGGGAAAAGCTCAGCATTCCACAGATCCTGCCTTTGGTGAGAACACACAGAGTTTAGTTTAATCATTTCAAAATCCTGGGAGGACCTTGTAAAAAAAACCCCAAAAAAACATGCATGCATGCACACATTTATTTTTCATAGCTTTAAAGCATTCTGCAACAAAGTTTAGTCAGAGGTTTGACAGCAGAAAAGTACCTATACTTTACAATACACCCTCAGCAAGACTGCAGAAGAGTAATTGGTCAGCGTAGTGCTCTGGGTTGTCACTCGGGCGAAAGAAAGAGTGAAAGTAAAAGACAAAAGAGAAAATGTGAGTAGGAGGACGAGTGGGCGAACAGAGGGATGAGATAAAATGTGAAATATGAAGGGATAGCAAGAGACTGCTGCAATGCACTCAGGCTTCATCTCAGAGAGAGGGAGAGCGTGCAGTGAAGGTGAAGTGTGTATAGATATGCGTGTGTATTCTAACACTGTGGGCAGGGACATTCAAAAAAGTGGAAGGTGTCATGCATGGATGTGTGTGGGCTGGATCATTCTGTATTAGTGTGCAGGTGGAAGAGAGGACAAGAGACCTACTGAAGGGCAGGAGAACACAAAGTTAAATATAACACTTTTTAGATTAATAAGGTTTGAGTTACTGGGAAAGGAACATGTCACGGAAAGAAAGAGGAGAGCTTGAGGGGCCTGCAGAGGTGGTGATTGTGTCTGGCCCAGCTGTGACACAACACTTAAAATAATGACTTCATCTTTCTGTACACACACACACACACACAGACACACACACAAAAAGGAATTAATTTAAAAAAAAGAGGATTTTCGATTTTTATATTTATATAAAAAGCAGCTTTGAAAATGTTGTACACTATAAAAAGCTGTACTGTAATTTATCATTTATGAGTTAACAATTTAACAACAAATGTTTTGGTCTACAGAAAGAGAACATATATATTTTTTAATGGCAGACGGTCCAGACAGCTGTACAAATTCATTCATTCATCCTCTTACTTGCTTATTCCTTGCAGATGAACAAGCACAAACACAGTCACTCCTATGGGCAATTTAGAAACACCAGTCAACCTAATGTAGATGTTTTTGGA
Source organism: Pseudolaguvia tuberculata (assembly GCA_026260255.1). Taxonomy (NCBI): domain Eukaryota; kingdom Metazoa; phylum Chordata; class Actinopteri; order Siluriformes; family Sisoridae; genus Pseudolaguvia; species Pseudolaguvia tuberculata. The sequence continues at coordinate 11,129,397 of JAOTRA010000035.1, read as the reverse complement.
CTGTGGGAGGAAATGGACTGTACCCGGAGAAAACCCACACAAGCGCGGTGACAACATACAAACTCCGCACAGAAAGATCCCTGACCTCGGAATCGAACCCGGGAGCTTCTTGTTATGAGGCGACCCTGCTAACCACACCACCACCATGCCACCCCTGTACGAGTTTGTTCTCATATTGTCTATAAAGACAGCCTGGACGGACTAATAACTGTGCAGATATTATAGTTATCCATTGTATGTATAGTGTTTTTAAGGATTTTCATGATTAAGCTTGGGAAGAATGTCGTTTACTTAAGTCTTTCTTATACAACAATGTTTTTTTCTTTTTCTTGACAGTCAGTGATCCACCTCCACAATATTCAGTGGAGTATTTCATTATGAGAGCAATGAGGCCAATATTAAATGAATAAAAACGAGCAAAAATGAGTCAAATTGGGCTGTTAGTACAATAATACATGTGCATGAATGCATTAGAGATCCTGCGTGGTATGAATTCTTCAGTCCGCCTACACATACACCCCCTACACACCTTTTCAATCATATTTGTAAGCCGGAGATTTTTGTAATTAACTACTTATAATAGGGCTCATTTGGACTGGGAGGAGGAAAATCTAAACTCTATTAGCCATAGGTCTGAACGTGTTTAGCACAAGGCACCATTATCTCCTCGCCATGATTCCATAGCACTGTAATTAAAATGGAAGCTTTGCCCACACTCTGAGCTTAGGTTGGAACAATGAGCAATGATTAGCATGTTTTCTCCAGAAGAGAAATTTCACCTCCACACTAGAGATGCCGGACGTACCCATTGCGAGTGGATGACTGCTTTTGTTGCCATGGTAATTGCGGTGAATGGCGGGAAAATTGAGGCTTGTGGAAGGAGTTCATGTGCTAAACGAACCCCTCACAAGTCAATGGAGTCAATAAATGTTCTGAGGTCAGCAGGGTTAATGCAAAGTCAGCTGAAAAACTTGGCTTACCATTCAAAGCAAATTGACAGTTTAAACAGAGCTACATTAGACCGGCACTAACCCCACCAAACCTCAAATGCTCCAATAAAAAGAATATTGGGCTCTATGGACTGTTATCAGACTTTTTTTTTTAAACAATTTTTTTTATAGACGGCCTCTAGAAACAGAGACGAAAGTTATTTTAAAAGTTGTGGGTTACAACTTAGTGTCGATGTCATAGTATCTGGTGTTGCAAAAAATTTGACGCCAGTAAAGTGCAAAATAGTCCTTTTGGTTCAATTATTCTTTTGTATAAATAATTTTTTAAAAAGTCAGCAAACGCTCCTATCCAAAGCGACTTAACATTTTATTTCTTTTTCTTATTGCCTTTCTTAGAGTGGTAGCTTGGTGGAGAAGGGAATCGAACCTCAGTCTTTCTGGTATTAGTCCAACACCTTAACCACTAAGCCACCACGAATTATGGAAAGTATGTGATGGTGTGTAACATAATAGTAACACTGCTTGCTTTGTAGTGTCGGGAAAACATTAGGAGACGAAGTAGTCAGATTAACAGATTAGATTGATAATAACCAGTCCCACCTTCAGTAGTTAGGAAGGTCCTTTCTGCCAGGAAGGCACAATGGTCTAAAGAGGAAGTAAATTAAATCTAAATACTGTTATTCAGGGAACACATGGTTCTCTCATTTATAACTGTCTACTAATTTATGATGCAGACGCTTACAACAGGTTGTGTACATTTCGGCGTCGACCAATGATTCTACCACAGTTTGACAATCAGTCCAGTCTTGCTTGCGTTAAAATACTATAGGCGTTCCACACAGGACACAATGAAACTGCCTTCTGTATGTCTCTGTGCTCCAACAACGGTTTAACAATTCAAATGTAACTCTATACTGGAGCCCAACAATACTTCTTACAGGTTTCTGTCCATCGTTATTTAGAATATACTCTTACCATATAGCATACATCCACTACCTCCAGCATCACTATCTCACTGGCAGATGACATTTATAGATTAATAGATGAAATTACATTAATGTTTAACTAGAGGTAGTTTTATCAGAGTGAGCATTAGTGGTTTGGGTTTTTTTTTAATCTCCCAATATTGCTGGATGAGGTATATGATTGAGTATCGAGTCATTTGCTCAAGTACCTAAAATGCTTGTGGTTTGTTCAGTTATGCAACATTTATACTGTAATCCAGAATCACTAAATCAAGTGCAAACGCTTAAACTGCAGCCATCACAGCATGGCTATAGATTCTATTACCATTCTACTTATGATTAAAAACATTTATATGTCAAATTTGAAAGCCACACTTTTAACTAATATTTATACAGTATATGTACAGTAACAACATTTTTATAAAACCGGTATTCTTTCAAGCTAACCAAGACAATTTATTCAAATATTGTTTCGTACAATATATTTTGCAAGGAAAACAAATTAAATTCCAATTACAGCACAATAAAGTACACAAACAATTAAGAAATATAAAAGTTTTGGTTTTTTTTAATAAAAACTCCATTATATTGTCCAGATTGCTGTTGCTTCAGCATTTTTTATTTTGTTTTTCTCCCCATCTTATTCCTCCTTTGTTTAACCAGGTTCTTCTGATTCTTTTTGTTAGTTTTCTTCTTCAGCAAGTTTCCCTTTGCTTTCTCAGTCACAGACCCATTTGTTGTGTCTTTGTCCACTTTAATGGTTTCAGCCTTTACGTCAGTCTCCCACTTTTTTGATTCCTGTTCATCCATTTTTGCTAATTTCTTTTTGGGACTTTCATTCTTAATGTTTTTACCTTTTTTCACTGCCATTTTTTTGGAAGAAGGGCTGACACTTTTGCTGTTGCTAGTAGCCTTTAAGTGCTTCTTGGTTTCCTTGACTTGTCCTTGTGTATCTTTGGTGAGTTTCTTAGACTCTGGTTTAGAGGTTTTCTCTTCAGATGTAGCAGGTGTTTTTGGGTCGCTGACTTGTTTGTTCTCCTCTGTAGCACAAAAGACAATTTACATAACATAAAAGGACAACAAAAGTTAGTCCAAAATGTATTACGCATCTAATAATGTATTGCGCAACTAATAGTACCTGTAGATGAAGTGGGAATGGTGTTGGAGAACTTCTTCAGCTTTGCCACAAAGAAGCCATCCATGTTGTGGGAATGCGGGTAGAACCTCCGAGACTGCTTAAGTGAAGGGTGGAAACGCCGCTCTTTAAATCTGTCAGGAGTGCAGTAATTCATTTATTCATTCATATTCTTACCTGCTTATTCCCTATTCAGGGTCAGGGATGATTGCTGGAACCTATCACAGCACACACAGGGTGAGAGGCAGAGGTAGACCCTGGACAGATCGCCAGGACATCGCAGGGCCACACATACACGAAAAACCCCTCCCACACATTCACTCCTATGGGCAATTTAGAAGCACCAATCGACCTAATCTACTTGTTTTTGGACTAAAGGAGAAAACTGGAGTACCCGGAGGAAACCCACGCAAGCAATGTTTATTATGCTGTATATTTATTTTACAAAGCCATTTAGCATAACATATAGCTGCAGTACCTGGTGAAGCCTTCTTTACCAAAGTCCAATCCTGTGGGAACCAGTTTAACATTTCTCTTCTTTAGGGCATAATCCACAACCCACTCGTTCTCTTCCACCTGAAAAGCACATCTTTTGTCACTGATGTTTCTTTATTAGTGTGCGACTTCAACATTACACATTTAAGTCACTTATTTTTGAATTTAATCTGAAAGGAGTTGCTTAAGGCTATGAGTACAAACAACTTTCTGCTAATTAGTTTAAATGTGGAATAATTAGCTAATTTTACCAAACATCTTTAACACCACAGCTAAGTACATAAATCTCAGACAGCCAATAGACCATGCATAATGCATGAGTTATTATAATGAAATTGTGTAGCAAATGACTCACTTCTCAAGGCTTATATCAGGGAGCTATAGAAAAATTATTATTCCATTGCACAACTGTCATTTCAATCAATCAGAAAAAAACCACTGACTTGCAGAACACTTATCTTCCATTTCATTGTCTTGTGTATTAATAAGCTCACCGTAATGGAGCAGGTGCAGTAGACAAGATAGCCACCTGTCTGTGAGTCAGCGTTGACTGAGTCAATGGCAGCCAGAATCAGCTCTTTCTGTAGATGAGCTGAGCGTAGAATATCTGAATTGTCCTAATAGGCACGGGAACAAATTATTTCAGGCAAATTAAGTCCAAAAAATGCACCAATAAATGTAAACGTACATCATATACTACAATAGCTAATGTATTAGTAATGCCAGCATCAAGACAAATTTCTTGGCAATTACACACACAAAAGTACACCTAGCGTACTTTTTTGGTCTGTGGAAAGAAACCAGAGTACCCAGAGTAAACCCATACTAGCATGGAGAAAACAGAGAGAGGCAACAGTGCTAGCCACTAAGCCACCATGCTGCTTTCCTACCAAGCACCAGCTGGTTCAATAGTAATTCTCTCTAAATAACAGCTAACTGCTAGGGACGCTCTAACCGGAATTAGAATTCAAAAATAAGAGACGAAAAATCAATGCAAAGAAATTAGACTACGCTACTTTTACCTTTGGCAGATAGAACACGCACGATAAATTGCTAACTGGTAATTATTTTTAAATCATCATGGAAACCACACGAAGAAGTGACAAGTGGTGAGAAGTCTTTCACAAAACTTTTTTTGCACAAAGCCTCCTTTTCTGATATCAGTCAGTGGATCCTAACAGAGTGTAGTGCTGTGAAAGAATCCCACTATCACCAACGGGTTCCAGGTTTTGATACGCGAAGAAAGCGGCGGATCTTCAGAGCGAACTTCACCAGAGGAGGACAGTGACACGGAGAGCGAGACTGATGGAGACAGATGTGACAAAGCGCTTCTGAGACTGTTTAACTCGGACACTGAAGAAAAACGACTTCATGGGTTTCAGCGAAGATGATTAAAGTGAATCGGTGAATAAATACCAGTAATTTTCTCTTGGTTCTGTTCCGTTTTAATCAACAAAGTTGTGTTAAAAAGCAACGTTCGGAAACAATCTGTTCAGGTACATACATGTACATATTCATTACAAAATCATTCTGTACATGCAAGTAAATATCTCATTTTTCAACATAGATATCTGCGGCTTATAGCTTGGTGCGGTTTGTATATCTTTCAATTCAATTCAATTTTATTTGTATAGTGCTTTTTACAACAGTTGCCTCAAAGCAGCTTTACAGAATGAATGATAAATAGATGAATGATGATATCTTTTCTTTTTTTTTAATCAAGCGGATGCAGCTTATATACAGGTGCGCTCTATAGTCCAGAAAATACGGTGTATTTCTTTTGTATTTATGTAACATCTGTGTCAAGTTGAGCAAGAAGAAATAAACAATGTTTCTCCTTTTGATTAATAAGTTAACAAAAACTGACACAAAAGTCAGCAAAAATCTACAGCAATAACAACTAATAGTAGTAAATAATGAAATAAATAATACCTTGCTAGTTTTCACAGCTGGATCTTTGGGGATGACTCCTGTACCTGAGCATGGAGCGTCCAGCAGCACTCTGTCAAAACCTCCCATCACCTGCCATTCACATTGGGGTGAAAACAATCAATTAAAAAATAAATAAATACAGGAAGTAAAAAATTATTAAGAAAGGAGAAAGCCATTAGAGAAAAAAAAAAGAATTCTTAAATGGTAATGTCTAGACTCAGTAGAGGACGCAGACCTTGGGAAACTGTCTGCCATCGTAGTTACAAATGATGGTGTTGGTGACTCCAAGGCGGTGGATGTTTCCCACAACACTCTTCAGCCTTTCAGCACTGGCATCGTTAGCAATGATCACTCCTGTGTTTCTCATCAACTGAGCTGGAAGACAAGTTACGCCATATAATAGAGTGAAGGGATTTAAAACCCAAACTCAAACAGTTCTGAAACATCACATAACTAATGATTTGATAAAAATACTAAAACAGAAATAATTGTTTAAAAGTACTGATATAATACTAAATATTCATGCAATATTACAAATATTTCTGAAACGCTGCCGATTTATTTTTATACATAATTCAATGATGTAAATAACATTTAAAAAATTTATTTACCAATTGCAACAAAACAGAATACAAGCAAGAAGCTTACACTTACCCATATAAGTGGTCTTTCCTCCAGGAGCTGCGCTCATATCCAGCACAGACTCCCCCTCCTGGGGAGAGAGTGCCATTACAGGGAGAAGCGACGAAGCACCCTGCAGCATATAGTGGCCCGCTAGATACTCGGGAGTTGCACCTGAGCGAAAAAATGAAAGGGGGAAAAAACTTTTTAGTTAAGGGATCTTAACTAAATACCAGAGGAAGTAATGTAGCTTACTATCTACAAAACTAACCTATAGGAACTGAGGAATCAAAGATGATCAGGCCCACTTTAGACCATTTCCCCAATGGATCCAGATTCACACCTCTATTGATCAGAGCCTGAATGAAGAGAAAACATTAGCTTTCCTTCCACATATAATTTAAGTTAAAAATATATGACACTTTGCAAATCCTTCACCTGAGCCAAGTCTCTCCTCCTGGTTTTAAGGGTATTTGTCCGAATGGTGACAGGTCTCTGTACTTCATTGGCCTCCAGAAAATCTATGAGCTGATAAGCAAACACACACAATTTAATTAAAACATTTTCTTATTCTGTTAACTCTCCAATAGGGAAGTCCGTATTTCAGATTGCGTGATGTGCTGTCAGTACATATAGAGGCAGCGGGTTTGACCATCTACCCCTTCAGACTCTGACAGATTTTTCTGCCCTGTTTGCATAACCACACATGAGAAAAAATACAGATGGGTGGTACTAAAGCAGGAACACAAATCTTGATACGCTACACACTTACCAGCATGCAGAACTTGAAAGTGAAAAATGTATGTATTCTGCACAGCTACCCAAACATTCACTTTAATGAACTGAATAGCCTTTTGCCCCCATGATATCAAAATACTACTATTGCTTAAGAAAGAAAAGAAAAGAAAAGGAAAGGAAAGGAAAAGAAAATTTCTTTTGTACAGCGCTATTGTACAGCGCCCCTGGAGGCGGAAGGGTAAAGGGTCTTCCTCAAGGACCCAACAGTGGCAGACTTGAGCCCAGGTCTTCCTTGGAGGTGATGGCACTTGAACCCAGGTCTTCCTGGTCTAACAATCAACAACTCAGCAGCATTGAGCCACCACTGCCCGATTTTGCTACATTAAAATTTCTAGAAGGGTGGAGGTTATTATAGGAGGAAGAGTCTGATTAAGGCCTCCATCAGAAATCACAGTTCTATACAGTGTACTAAGTTTATTGTGTGTTTTAAATACAAAATCGCTTGATCAATATGAAATAAATTATTTTTAAATAAAGATATTTCTTAAATATTGTAACAGTAAACTAAAGGCAATGGCAATTTTTTGGACCACCATCTAAACTCCAGACTTCCTTACCGGACATTAGTTTGTGAATCTGATGGTCAGGTGACCACAAACCTTACATGTAGTGCACATCACGTGACAATATCGACATGGTGGCTGTAGCACGTCGAACTTCATACTGCTGTAACCATTACTTAACATTATTTTATACTTGTTTAACAGCCTTGAAGTATTAAGTTCGAATCCCACCTCCACCAAGCAACCACTGTGGGCCCTTGAGCAAGGCCCTTAACCCACAATTGCGCAGTTGTAAAATAGAGACTAAATGCAAGTCGCTCTGGATAAGAGCGTCTACCAAATGCCAAACTATGTGCGCTTGGATAGGCCCCTGAATTAGGGAATAAGCGAGTGTAAGTGAGTAAAGATAATGAATGGCTATTGACATGAACTGTCCAACAAAAGATACATTTCTTGTAATGTATATTAATGTTTCTCTGCTTACATGCCTAAAGAAATAGTGGGGATAGGGATTTGATTTTCACCACCACCAAGCCACCACTATAGGCCCCTGAAAAAGGCCCTCAACCCCTAATTGCTCAGTTGTATAAAATAAATGTATATAAGTGGCTAAATGCAGAAAGTGTAAATATAGATTTTGATTCACATAAACACACCTCAGCGTGAGGAAACAGCTCCATGAGTTTTCCCATGAGGAAGTCGTTGTAGCTGTAGTAGGTGCAGAGGTCTGATTTGAGCAGTGAAAGGTACTCAGCTCGCTCTTTCCCTTCCTCTCTCTTCTCGCTGAAGTGAGACAGCACATCCACAGTGTCTTTGATCCGCTGGTGGACGCTTTGCAAATCCAGAGGCAAAAGTCCTATTACAGGTACAAGAACAAAAGATGGAATTAGTTAATGATTCTACTGTGTTGACAGTTTTACTCTGAAACTATCTTGTTTATTTCCATTCTGTCTTACCCTCATTCTCTCGCTCCTTTGCACTAGGCAGTCTGAACCCATCTACATTGTCAATATTTGCCTGCACAGTGTCCTGGTCGTCTTCCTCCTCCTCCATTTTTTCATCTTCATCCTCATCATCTCCACTGTCCTGTGCGATGGCTTCCTTGCGTTTTTTTTGTTTCCTGGCAGCTCGTTCAATAGGTAGCAGCTGGGAAAACAGGTGGAGAAATAATACAAACTTTAAAAACTATCTTTTTTTTTTTTTAAACTTTATGCCTTCCGGCCCTTTTACTCACCTCATCTTCATCACTGCCTGCTTCCTCCTGTTCTTCTCTTTCACCGTCATCTTCAACTGTTCCATAGTCATCAACCATATCTTCATCATCTTCATCATCCTCAATTTGTGTTTTTTCTTCTTGCTCTTTATCCTCTACTTCACCATAGTCTTCCTCTTCCTCCCACTGACTGTCACTGTCCTCATCCCCCTCCGAATGTTCCATTTTGCGCTTCCGTGTGGTTGGTGTCAGCCATTTTCTGTTGTCATCAGAAAATCCTACAAATTTGAGAGGAACAAGGAACGGTAATTTCAATCACGACTTGTCTTTACTGAAAGGAGAAAATTGGTCGTGCAATTACATTTCAGAGATTTTTACCTTTCTTGGGCTGTTTTTCCTCTGTGTGAACCACTGGGATTTGCGTTCTCTTCACAGCACTGAACACATTCAGCAAATCAATAAACCAATCCGACAGTCCTACCAACTACTAGCAGACCACTTTATGGTGCAAGAGAAGACGAGAGAAAAAACACCTTACCGTTTTCGAGCTCTGCTAGACAGCTTTTTGGGCTCATTGTCTGTAAAGATTTCAAACAAAATACAAGACATTTTTATGGCTTTGTCTTCAAACTGATTGATGTCTCTGTACATTCGCTTCTGTGAGTTGCTTCCATAAAGACCATGCAGACTTTTCAGGCACACTAAATAGGCTCCTGATTAGGATATGCACATTAACGAACGAACAAGCAACATACCTTGTTTCTTAAAGCAAGAGATTCCTTTCAGGAGCATTTTGTTGTGGATTTGCCCTCACAACAGAGGGACATGCCTTTTACATTGCTATAACAGACATCTTAGGAATGCTTTTAATGTTGTACCATTATTATTCCTTCACTGGAACTAAAAGAGTACAAAGCCCCTGAACTCCATTATGACATGGTGGATTAATTACAAAAAAAATACCAGCGTTCAGCAGAAAGGCCTGATCTTATTATCACTGAACCCCTTTGGGCGACTGCAACCCAGACCTCCTTATCTGACATTAGTGTCTGATCTAACTAATGGAATGGAATGAAGAGAGATCAGACATTCAAGCACAACATTGGACTTAAGTCTTACTAGAAGAGAGGCGCTTTATCAAATAACAAAATGGCAATATATCTGGAATATGTTTGAAACCGCATCCGTTTGTGATGCTCAGGTAACCACAAACTTTATATTTTAGCAATATAGTGTATAATAATTTAGAACATCTGGATGTACACAATTTTTATATAGAATTTTACATCAAATTTTGATTAGTCTCTACTCTCATCATACACCAGCTACCAAACAAAGTTTGCAAAGTATTCCAAGAATAAGCCTTAAAATATTGATATGACATGAATCACAAAAACAAAAATCACAGATGCACAAAATTTGAGTGTCTATGATTGTACTAATGACAGTCAGTACAGTTTTATATAATTGCTGATGTGATATTTTTATTTTAATTCGCATTAATTTCAGTCAGGTGTTCAGTCTTCTCAGCTTTCATAACACGAGGTTATTGTTTTTTTAAATGGAATATTTAATAGAATTTTTCCCACTAAAGCTCAGCTAGTAAAATGTTTTACAGGGTTTAGTTAAATTATATGTACATTCATGGGGGAAAAAGGAATAATTAGCAGTTGATTAAACATTTCATAGATTCCTCTGCAAATAAATATGTGGTATGTGAATGAGTGATGAAAGCATGTTAAACAAGTTTTTTTTTTACTTACATAAACACAATCTAAAAATAACCACATCAATCAAAACGCAGAACTGACATGAATTTCTGTTTTAAAAGTGCCAAGTAGATAAATAGTGTGTGTTCCTTACATCTCTGTAAAATTAAAATTAAAAACATTAAGGTGTTTTTAATCCTACCATCCACTAAAATCTTAGCCAGCTCAGTCTCTGCTCCCTTCTGTTTCCTGGCTTTGCGTCCGGGTCCTCGCTTCACCTTGGTGGTGGGATCAAACTTCCTGCCCATGACTGATCCTCCAAGGCTTTAAGCAAACAACCCCTAAGAAAAAGAAGACAGAATAAAAGGTGAGAAACTGGTATTTTCTCAGTGTGTCAACATTGGCTGAGGATGAAATCAATAAATGTAACAGGAAAATTGATTCATACGGAAAAAATATCCAAAACACACGTACACACCTTTGTTTCAAAACGTGAAACAAATTCCGTGTTTTGAGCAAAATGACTTGCACCTACCAAATGTTATAGAAAGTGTTACATAAAATACTTTTCTTTTTCTTCTTCTCCTTTTGGCAGTCTCCACCTAACCCTCTTCTATACATCCTCATCGCTCACACCCACAACTTTTTGTACTCGTTTATTGCATTCATATACCTCTTCTTCTGCCTGATAGCTTCATTTCTTCCTGTCAATATATTCACTATCCCTCCTTTGCACATGTCCAAACCATTTCAATCCAACTACCATGACTTTCTCCCCAAAACATCTAACATGAGCAATCCCCCTTATGAATTCGTTTCTAACCCTGTCACTCCCAAAGAAAACCTCAACATTTTTAGCTTTGCTACTTCCAGCTCTGCCACCTGTCTCTGCCTTAGCACCGCTGACCAGACATCATACCACTCATATTGTTATATACATACTATTAAAATACAATCAGACCTCCAAAAATAGGAAAAATGTGTTATCTTCCATAATTATGAGCTAAAGGCAGCACGGTGGTGTAGTGGTTAGCATTTATGAGAAAATGACTCATAAAAGAGGCAATTGCTCATAATTATGAGACAATAAATCATTTGAGATAATATATTAATTAGGTTTGTGTGGCATAGTTATGAGACCATTTGAGCTGAATGCAATACGCTAAAAACAGCAAGAGTTTTATTATTATTTTCCGACATTATATAGAAAACTGTCAGCAAATATAACTGATTACTGTACAATATTAACTAGAGAGATTTGGTTTTAATGATTAGACACGCAGTATTTAGCTAATCGGGTAACTAGCATTTGCTACACCATCCTAACCGTGTGCTACTGATTATTATGTTAATTCTGCAGTATTATTTCATCCACTCACCTCTACTGGTTTTATAATTTCTTCCGATAAGTCGAGATTGTCTGTTAACAGTTTATCAAAAATATATCATCTAAAGTCTACCACTATAGCCATGTAGTACGAAACACGTGATTGATCTGGAACACGTTGAACTGCAGGAAGACCAACAAGAACTACTTCCGTCGCAGACGTTTTGCGACACCAACCCTCACCCGTTTTCAGACAAATCCCGCCTTTTACGAAAGGATTGGTTTAGGAGGTAACGTGGGACGCAGATGAAGATTTATTATAATTGTGTTTGTAATTGTAATTATAATAATTATTTTAAATAAATAATAGATGAACGAATGAATGAATATTTAATATTGCACCACTCTCCTTGAATTACTGACATGATTTATTATAGATACCAAATTAATAAATTCATCTAATGTTGGAACCTAACCCCAAGCAGGTAGGACAAAGGACAGGGGTACAACCTGGACAGATCACCAGTCCATCGCAGGGCCACACATACACACTACTGTGGGCAATTTAGAGTCGCCATTCAAACTAATGTACATGTATTTTGGACTGTGGGAGGAAATTGGAGTACCCGGAGAAACCCACGCAAACACGGGGAAAACATACAAACTCCGCACAGACAAACTCCTTGTCCGGAAATCGAACCCGGGACCTTTTTGCTGTGAGGCGACCGTGCTTTGATATTTAATTAAAACACATGATTATGTATTGTATGTACGATTATTAGTATTGTGATTTATGTTTTATTAGTTAAATAGTTTGCACACGACACCAGTTGCTGATTGGACTTTCTGCTTGTACGTCACGATAAAGACACACTAGCAGCCAATCCCAGCGCAGGACTCATGCATAGCCAGAATACGAGTGTGAAACTAAAAGCGGGTCTTTACGGAGATTCAACGAGCTGAAAGTGTGAGTTTATCGGAGTGAAGCTAAAGAATGGAGGAAGATTGGGAGGAAGAGGAGCAGCTGGTTGTGGCTGAGCTTTCCGGAGTGATCGACGCGGATGCTTTCTGTAAGAGTGACGGTGTGTGTAAAATCATTGGAATAAACAGTGAACAGCCCATAGTGCAGGTGGGCCGCTATGTATTCGCCGGGGAATATGAAGACGCTCTGGGCACCTGCGTTATTTTCGAAGAAGATCAGACAAAACCCAGCTCGAGTCCCGTGCTTAAGTATAAGTGTCACACCATGAAGAAGCTGATGCTCCAGAGGACTTTCCTGTCCGAGAGGAGAGAGGGAGAAACGAGCTCCGGGGGTATCGAGGTCCTGAATCTTAACGACGGGGATGTGTGTGGAAGAGCCTATACTGTGTGTCGCTTTGGTCTGGATCCTGGTGAGATACAGAGGAATGCAGGAGAAGAAGACATCAGTGACCAGTCAGACACTGAGAAACACCACAGTTCATTAAAGAAGAATAATGAAGAGGGAGAGAGCAGTGAAAACCTGACCCGGTAACACACTGCATCTCAACTGTACTAACGAATAACATCTCACTCCTGTGTCCAAAGAACATTCATTCATTCATCCAGCTTCTTACCCGCTTATTCCCAAATTTGAGGTAAGGGGGGTCAGCTGGTGCCTATCCCAGCGCACGGAGGGCAAGAGGCAGGGACATGGACCATGGACATGTTTTTTTTTTTGACTGTTTGAAACCGGAGGAAACCCACACAAGCGCTTGGCCCTTCTTGTTGTGAGGCGGCCGTGCTAACCACTACACCACTGCGCTGCCCTGTCCAAAGAAAATTTTAGGTTAAATAAAGAATCAATCAAATATTTTTATACTAACTTTTGATGTTAATTATGAATAAGTATAACAAGTCTTTGTGTATGTTCTGTGAATGGCTGAATAATATATTGTCTCATGATCATTATTGTAATAATGACCCTGGTGGTACTACAACTACTGCTCTTATGTTAATCAAAACATTACACATCATCTTATGAAAATCAGTCATATGTGATATCTTCTCCTTTCGGCTACCTTTGCCCCAGCGTATCGCTCTTCTCCACACTACCCCTTCCTCTACACCTGTACATCTGCCTCTTTCACCCCAACTACCTGCATATCTTCCCTCACCACATCCATAAACCGCCTCCTTGGTCTTCCTCTTTCCCTACTGCCCTGCACCTCTATCCTCAGCATTCTTCTGCCAAAATAATTTGCAGATCATCAAATAAGAAAAAGTAGTAGGAGTTACTAAAAAACAAAACAATGTGCTGTGTTGAATGTTACTATTCATTGTGTGTTCTGACCAGAACCTTAACCTCAGTGAACACCTTTGGGACCTCACCTGACTGTAAATGTTAATGTTTGTGACATACACTTTACAACTCAATGAAATTTGATCAGCCATGATGCATCACCCCGGGAGCAGGAAGGGTTAATGTTCTTGCTCAAGGACCGAACAGTGGCTGACTGGCTATGGAGAGTGTTCCCGGTCTTCCAATTATTTAGTAACTGAACTCAATTATGTGATTGAATAAAGATATTTCCATAGTCACACAATCACTCGTGAGTTAATTGGAAGCCTATGGGTTAAGGTAATGGCCTGCTGCCTGGAACATTGTGGGTTTATTTCCCAGCACCACTGATGCCACTTCTAGGTCCCTGAATGAGGCTCCTAAACCTCAACTGCTCTGTTGGTTGAAGAAATAATTGTAAGTCACTTTGGATGAAGACATCCGACAAATGGCAGATATTTGTTTTCTTTTTGTAACTTCACATTGACAGAAACTGCTGATGAATTATATTGGTCATATACATTAAAGAAACAATCGATATGGCTTTTGTTAGCTTTAAAGGATTTTAAATGAGTCTGCTTTATTTAAACACCCCATATAAAAGCAATCTATCTAAAGACTCTCGAATAATACCTTGATACCAAGCAAAAAAAATCTGCCATGTCTGAGTACTGTATTTAAGATGATGGAATGGTAGAGATTATTTTAATTGCCACAGGATGGAATAAACCTAGAAAGTCTTCTAAACAAATATCTCGGGACAATTCGGAAAGCCTTTAAAAAAAAAATCATATATGAAAATACATAGTTTGTAGCATAAATAAGGTCCTCAATCACGCCAGATTGGGGTCAGCACCCGATGACGGTGATATGATATTACACACGTAGAGTTCATTCATTTACAGCTAGGCATTTGGCAGACGCTTTTATCCTTTTTTTTTTTTTTACAACTGAGCAGTTGTGGGTTAAGGGCCTTGCTCAAATTGTTACTTGGTAAAGGTGGGATTCGAATTCTGTTTTTTAGGGTATTAGTCCAACACCTTAACCACTAGGCTACCACTTCCCACTTTCCCATTTATTCATCTAACCTGCTTATTCCTTAATTCTGGGTCACAGGGGTTTGCTGGAGCCTATCCCATCACACATAGGGTGAGGGGCAGGTCTACACCCTGGACATGTCACCAGTCCATTACACATATAGACAAATAATCACACACATTCACTCCTATGAGTAATTTAGAATCACCAATCAACCCAATGTACACGTTTTGGAACTGTGGGAGGAAGCCGGAGTACCTGGAGGAAACTCACACAAGCGCAGGGAGAACATGCAAACTCTGCACAGAAAGATCCCTAAACTGGGAATTGAACCCGGGACCTTCTTGTTGTTGTGAGGCCACCGTGCTAACCACTACACCACCACTCACATGTAGAGTTAAATATTTTATATCTTGACATAACAGTTGAATCAAATTAACTACTTGTTAATTTCCTTGTCATTTTCTGGGATTTAAACGTGTTGTGATCTACCTTGCTGTCTATGGGATGGTTAGATAGCGTTTTTAGTCCAAAAAATTTTTGAAATTGTTTTTTGAAAATGAATGATCTAAGTTTATATCACAAATATGGTGAGTAATTAATAACAGGCTTGCTATTTTTTGGTGAACTGTTAAATGCAGAGCCCAATGGGATCCTTTACAAATGTTCATGCACTACACAATTGTAGACAAATAGACAAATCGCCTTGACTGGCAGATGCGACAGTCTTTTAGGACTAAACAGTTAGGCAACAGTTCAGTTATATATTAGCATGGAAATCACTAAACAGCTGAAGCAGCATGAGGAAATGATAAACGAGGATACGAGCTGCCAAGAGTAACCAAAGCTGCAGCATAGAGCCAAAAGTCTGTTAGGAAAAATAAGCCAACAGCGGCACAGTCCGATGCTGCCAATCTATTGTTTAGGTTCCTGGCATACAAAAGTTTTCTTTTAAAAAAACTATTTGGTTGCATAATTTTTCCCCTTAATATGGTAAATGATTTGTTTGGCAACTGTGTTATGGACAAATTTTGTCACATGAAAATGAATAAATTACCACACTTGCTAAGGTTTTCTTTAACATAAATTCATGGAATGCTGAATTTAGTGTTATTCGCCATCCTTAAGCTAACCTATCTCTGTAGACATCACAAATTTTAAAATTATTTTGCTCACATTTCAAAGAGTCAAAAACAACACTGCACAGGTAACAGTTAGCTTGTTCAAATATGATTTAAAATTAAAAAGTGTTATTTGCCACATTAAAATAGTTTTATAATGCAAGTTAAACATGAAACATGTGTTCTGCTAATTGCTTTATTATTAACTGGTTAGAATATTGGCGGATTTGTTGGTGAAGAGCTTATATATGACTTATAGAACTTGCCAGGACACCGGCTCTTCAACAAATCCGCCAATATTCTAACCGGTCATAATACCTTTGTGATTTAAACAATATTGTTTAAAAATACTTATGTTTATGGTAGATTGTAAGCAATAGACAAATGTTTCTACTTTTATGCATTTAAAAATAATTAACAAGTTACTTTTTAGCCACAAGCAAAATTTGTTTAATCTGTACACAGACAATATTATAAAAATGTTGAAATATTTCATAGCTCAGATAAAAGGTACAAAATATTTCTGTGATCAGCGGCAGTCAGGTTGGTTATCTCGAAGATACGTGGGCATGATTTTGGTCTGTGTAAATTCCCAGACAGACGAATACCAAGTCCAACATTTTTGTTCAATCACAACACTCCCCAAACCTCCTCAAATGCTGAACATATTTTGGAGCATGTGAGCGCAGCAGACAGAGGGTAGTTACTGATGGAAGCAGTCTTCTCTGTGTAGTCAACATTTACCTGAAAGAGAAGAAGAAAATGTATAGATTTGAAAGATTCTTTATTTCATAGCAAAAGGTTTTCAAGTTTTATGCAAAAATGGTAGGTGAGGGTACAGGCTTTCAACACACAGGATTCACACCTGATCGAAGCTTTAAACAGGTACTCAAAGCCTTGGATCGGAGTTGTGTGTAAACCACTGGTTTAATCAGAGAAACTGTTTAAGAGTCATTGGTCTAATATCATGTGTCATAACAAACCCACCGAACCATGTGCAAATGCTCCAATAACCACTACAGCAGGACCATTCTTAGGGACAAGCGTTCTGGGACAGATGGCATCCCCTGCTTTGAAGGACATAGCATAGCGTGGGCAGCCTGCAGGCAAATGATCCGAGACAGGGTTTTTAATCATCCTCAGCAACTTCTGCGGCCCATCAGCCGCTCTTACGCTCAGTTTATGCAGGAGCTGCACTGAGAGTAAAGAAAAACAAAAAATAAGCAAAGACTTGCATCAGTACCAGAACCATAATTTATTATAAAAATAGTAACAGCAATAAGAAGCAGTTAAATCTCGTTGATGTTTCATGGATCTGTGCTGAAAAAAAAAAGGTACTTTACCCATGAGCCCACAAAAGCGAGGAAAGGTACGGGGAATTCTTGTCTGAGGATTGATTTCGATTAGAGCATTCTTTTCTGTGTGAATGTACACCTGAAGCAGTCCTGCTCTGTTCAGTGGGCTGTCCATCAGCATAAGCAGGCTCTACATAACAGCAAATCATTTATACAGCAGCTAAATAGTTTTACCACTATAGTTATAAATAGTTTTACCACTATTACTATAGTTACCTGATGAGTGATATCTGGCCGAACGTTGCCAGGGTCCCTTCCGTTCTTTATTATTATATTCTTGTGTTGGTCACAATTCAGCAGCTCAAACGTTTTTCCAACCTTAATAAAACATCCCACAAGGAAACAGACAGTGCCATCAAATAAATCCAGAACATTTTCTTGTGTGGAATTTATCTTTACCATCAGACAGCCACACAGACCTTAATGTAAACTGTACAGTGTTTTTTTTTTTATTATTGAGAAAAAAATGTAAATAAGAGACATGCTATCTAAATGAATCCAGGTCTGTCAGCCAATACTGTAAACGAGTAAATCAGTTTTTCCTACATTACAGTTAAACCATTTGGCAGGCGCTCTTAATGCAGAGGAACTTTTCTTTATCTAGATAACTTATGCTAAGAAACTAGGCAGTGGAATCGTAGAGGTCCTCCAGTTCGAGCTCCTTTCAGGCCAGCCTTATTCACCTTATTTACAAAGATTGTTGGGGGCCATGCTCTGAGTCCAAGGGTGAACACTAATGCAGTGGTTAAATTGTTGCACTGCTAATTGGTAGCCCAAGATTCTATTCCCAGCACCACCAACCCCTAATTGCTCAAGTTTATATATAAACGAGGTGAATGCCAGTCAAAATGACTAAGCTAGCACCAAGTCCACGAGACGATTTACTAATTTATGTTTAGCACTATAAATTTACTGTAAATATGAACCTCGAAACTATTTTCGTTTAATTACACAGAAACTTTATATAAGCTATATATAAGTTAGCTAGACTGTTAGGCTAAGCTAAACACGCTAAGATTATTGTGGTGTTTTATACACACCTTTACGGTCTCCAGTGTCGCTCCTTCTAAAACAACAACAAGTCGCGTCTCTATCATTTTGTCGTGCATATTTCGTGGCTGTTTCGCTGTTTTTGGTTCAAATTGGTCTAAATGTTCAAGACCACGCTTCTCCCCAGTGTGAGCCGCCATTTTGTTTGAAGCTGAGATGCGTCGCAGCAAGGTTGCGTCATATCATAAGCGACTCGATGTTGCGCGTATTCATTCGTTCATTCATTCATTCTTCTTACCTGCTTATTCGGGGTCACGGGGGTTTGCTGGAGCCTATTCCAGCGCACATAGGGTGAGGGTCAGGGGTACATCATGGACAGTTCACCAGTACACCACAGGGCACACATAGACGAACAACCATTCACACACATTCACTACTATGGGCAATTTAGAATCACCAATCAACCTACTGTACATGTTTTCGGACTGTGGGAGGAAACTGGAGTACCCAGAGGGAACGTTCGCATGCACGGAGAGAACATGCAAACTGCAGTTCCCCGATTCTCTGCCCGGGAATCGAACTCAAGACCTTCTTGTTGTGATGTGACCGTGCTAACCACTGCCCTTCTTCAAAATAAGTACATTCCATATATTGTCTGCAGCATAAATATTTTTAGTAATATATACAAATGAAATAGAACCAGTGTGTAATATCCCGATCCAGGGAATTAGCAGGTAAGAAGATGAACGAATGAATGAATGATTAAGCACAATTCTTAATCTGTTAAATATATTTACGATTCATTCATTCTTCTTTATTAACCTTTTTGTCCTAGTAACGGTTGTGAAACTGGAACCTGATCACTGGTCACAAGGCGGTGACACTCAAATAGGCTGTCAGTCCATTGCATGGTCCAATTCACAAACACACTAATACTAGCCTTAAACCAATAGCCAATTTATCCTTGTTTTGAAGAGAGAGGAAACCAAAGATTCACACTGTCACATAAAGCATGCATACAAAAAAACTGATACAAGGCTAGATAATGCCGACACTAACACTTGAAACATGTCTAATAATTTCTCATAATAAGATTAATTCCAAAATGTAAAACATTATAATGCTTTGTGGGTTATTTTTTGTAGTTGTCCTGGTCTCCATTAATGCTGTTTATGTCTTTCCACTTTCTGAGCAGCATCATACTGTCCACCTGATTGGTCAGCTATGAATAATGTCCATTTGCAGAGCCATGCTTCTAACACAGTCCCTGGGAGCTGTTATCCATACAAGTCATTAGTTTGGGGCAGTGCACAGAGCTGACACACAGCACAGTCACCAAGAAGGAGGGCTCAAATGGCATGAGTGCTGAATAAATCTCAGAATCACAGCTTGCCTATAATGAAAGAATTGCAACATGTCTTGGTAAAAGCATGCAGATCAATGCATTAACCCAAAGGTTTAAACTACATTTAAAAAGAACCTACCTGAGTGAATGAGACAAGAAACAGATGAACGTGTGAGAGTCCTGACACAGAGGTGTCACTCAAATGTCTATTGAAACTCTGATTGTATGCCTAAAAGAAAACCAAATAAAACCATAAATGTTGTCTTAACCATGTGGATTAGAAGAAATTGAAACCCTACAGTACATGCCAGATTTTTACACTCACGTGAAGTGCCACTTGAAGGGCCGTGTACTGCACCCACACTTCCTGCATCTGGTCTGGAGAAAGAGAGGAAGATCCCTTCTGTGCTTTGAGATAGTGTGACCACACACACTTGCTATCCAGCACAACACTTTCTGACTGAGATAGGACTGAAAGAGAAACAGATGTTATTGCTGCTGTTTGTAAAGAGGATCAGATAAACAAAGCCACATGCATATGGCTACGTAAAGATGACATACTCTCAGGTAACAGTAGGTGCAGAAGTTCTTTTACAATTATAGTTCCCAACATCCCATAGTTGACAGCTCTGGAATAGAGAAACAAAGGTTGATGGTTTTTTTAAGTTAGTTTTGCTCTGGACTCATTATAAAGTTTTCAAACAATCTAGACATTATTTCATACAGTCTATTACATTTAAAGAATGTACAATAAAATGTATGCTATTCAAGAGAATATTTAAAAACAATAGTCCTAAATATGTTTATAAGATATGGTAGAATTGGGGCGGTGTGGCGGCGTAGTGGTTAGAAGGTCCCAGGTTCAATTCCCGGACAGGGCATGATGTACACCTGCCTCTCACCCTATGTTAACTGGGATAAGCAACAGCGTGACCCCGAATTAGGGAATTAGCAGATAAGATGGATGAATGATATTGTAGAATTTTAATGTTCAAATCCACAGTGCCAGATATGTAAATTCTGGGTCACGGGGGTCTGTTGGAGCCTATTCCAGCGCACAGAGGGCGACAGGCGGGGATACACACTGGACAATTTGCGGACAATTTAGAATCACCAATCAACCTAATCTACATGTTTTTGGACTGTGGGAGGAAACCGGAGTACCAGGAGGAAACTCATGCAAGCTCAAGGAGAACATTCTTGTTGTAAGGCGACCATGCTAACACTTACACCATTGCACTGCCCTACCAACAGTTTAATACCCATAATCTGAAACGTAAGCTGTAAAATAAAAAGACAAAAAGTGAAAGTATAAAGAAAAAAATGTTTGAATGTTGATCTTTTATTAAATTATTTGCAGGAATAAGTATGTTCTGTAGTTAATACTGACTGTTCTGATTGAACAAATACCTCGGATAGGATGAATGAAACTGTGGTGCCACAAACATTCCCACAGGGATAATAATGTTGTTACCAGACAAAAAAGGCTGGATAGACAAACTAGAATACATGGAGAAGTGAAGACCTCATTAACATACTTAACACTGAGATATATAATGGGAGTTTTAAAAAAGAGACTCACACAGAGGGCTGTGGAATGTGTAAGAGTAGCCTACTCCTTATTTTCTGCTGAAGAACCAACATCTGCAGGTAGTTGGAGAAATAGATCTTCTCACTCATAATCACCTAGCATTAGAGCGATGTTTAGGAAACTGTTTCCAATAAGCAAAATTTATTAACATTTACAAAAATAAATACTTCTCCAAAATGCTCGTCAAGTTTCAGCTGGTCAAAGAATTTATTGTCAGTGGAGAGTGTTGGTCTGAGAGACACAACCTGAAAGAGAAACAGAGATGATGTTATCACTACAGCTATATTTATCTGGAGATTTTAGAATAGTTACTGTATATGAGTGCTTTTTACCTTTTACCTTTTTAAAAACGAAATCCTGTGTGTCTGCATCTCGCCAGTTCAGAGTAGCTATTTTGGTTTTGAAGGAGTAGTAAATATCACTAATCATCTCTTTAGCCTAGCAAGTGAAAAGAAAAAAAGAACAACATATAGCTTTTAAGAGATTTGCAATAAAGTTAATGTTCTGAAGTAGTTGTATATATGTGTTTAAGCTCTACTTCCCCCACTAAAAAAAACTGCAAATAAAAATTGTGCTTAAAATGTTGCCTAAACTTTAATTGTAAATGTAACTTATTAATAAATGACATTAATTAATTACATTTTATATGCATTAAAATTGAAAATCAACCAAAATGAATATCTGTTTTTCTCTTGGAAAGGATTTGCACCCCATTTTATACTTTTATAAAAACTATTAATTTGTTCACATACTTATGCCATTCATGGAAGTGGTGGCTTGGTGGATAAGGTTGACTAATACCTGAAAGACCGGGGTTCGTTTCCCAGTAACCACTATGGGCCATTGGACAAGGCCGTTAACCCACACTTTCTCAGTTGTACAAAAGAGATCAAATGTAAGTCGCTCTGGATAAGAGTGTCTGCCAAATACTGTAAATGTAATGTAATGTAATTACCTAAACTCTTATCAACTATATCTCCATCTGCTCACATATTCATGCCTCCATCCATCCATCCATCCAACCAACCAACCATATATCTCATAGTAGTCATACCTGTTCACCAGCATAATGTTCTTTGATCAAATGACTGATCAAGGTATCAAAACCCTTAAGCGTCTGCAATACACAGTGTTTCCAATGTGGCTCAACCTTCAATAGAACAAGAAGTTTTTACAATCCCATTCCAAAACCTTTAAAGGCAAATATATATATATATAGAATATATAGATACAATGTTATACACACATTAAATGATTTAATACACACCTCGTTTTTATTGTCAACGGCTTCAGGCAGACTTTTCATAGTCTGCATAAATCTTGTGTGTAGACCGGGCATGACTGTTTGCAGAAGATTCATGATCATATAAATATGGAGAGGATAGCTGCAAAGAAAAAGACACACACATGTAGATAACTAATAACTGTCACCACAGTACTGCTATTAAATTAATGGAAGAGTTTCTGCTATATGTTTAAACAAATGACAGACAGTTAAAATATAATATCATCTACCTGTCCATTGGCTTATGTATATGACCCCATACACTAATTGTCTGTGACATGTGGGTGATATAAGAAGGGTTATGCAATAACACAAAATCTGATTTGCTGACATTAACAGGATGAAAGATAGCTTGGAGACATCTGAGCCAATCAATAGCAGGCGCCATCTCCTAATGTTATAAAGACACACACACACACACACACACACACACACACACACACACACACACACACACACACACACACACACACACA
>JAOTRA010000035.1:11087003-11102695 GCA_026260255.1 Pseudolaguvia tuberculata | reverse complement strand
ACACACACACACACACACACACACACACACACACACACACACACACACACACACACACACACACACACACACCTTCTTACTTCTCTGTAATTTTTAGTTTTTAATTTTAAATAATGTAATAATTTTTAAGACACCAAACACACCTGTAACTCCTGGATTGTCATTCGATGGTAAAGAATTTTTTGGCTGAATCGGTAAGGAAGAGGTGCTGTGTTTGTGACCAGAGTTGAACTCAGAGACATGTATAAACCACAGTGCTGAGTAATGGTACTAAAGGAAACATTCAACAGAGTCAAAACCTCTTTACAGGACGAAAAGAATGGACGTAGAGACTAAAAAGAGAGACACAAAAGGGAAAAAATAGATTAACTATCATTGCAGTATAAATATTAGGCTTATAATCAGACTCAGGGATGCCTCCAATAGGGGACATTAGGATGATTCTAAGGGCCCATGCACTTTAGGGAGAGGAAATCTATTTTATTCATAGTAACAACATTAGGTTTATTGGTGAGTCTAAATTGCCAATATGAGTGTGAATGTGTGACTGGTTGTTCGTCTATGTGTGTCCTGTGATTTACTGGTGAACCGTCTAGGGTGTACCCCTGCATTTTGATGAATGAATGAATGAGTAACAACACTAGCAGGGATTACAAATTATTCATAGATCCCCAAATTGTCCCTGATTATTGAGTTTACATCAAACCTCCCATCAACATTTTACTCACCTGAGAATTAAATTTGGATCTCTTTGTTTGGCTGTTCCACTCAATAGGGAACTGAAAGTCTGGTTGATCGATCTGAGAAGATAAAGGTGTATAGACAAAAACATTTTGAGAAACAAAACTGAATTTAATAAAATAGTATTGCTAAATAAATAAGAAAAAACATTTGTAAATCTAATCAAAGGGTATATGTACAGTGTCACAAGACATTTAATATACTTTCTAATAGTATGAAATATACCTGTATGTAGTTCTGGCTCTCATTCCGGTCAGGACCTACATATACATTAAAAAATGGAAAGGTGTTGTACTGTGACATCACCAAAGCCAAGGTGGAGTTTAAATCAGGCTGAATCCAGTTCTCAGGGACAGGCCAACCACCCAGCTACACAAAAACACAGATAGTATATTTATCCATCAAGACAGAAAATACTACTTATATATATTCACAAAACAAGTAAATATGAAATGTGTCTTCCTTTAATTAAATAAGTGGTTAAAAAGTATGCAAGCATAAAATGTCAAATGCCCCTTTTAGACTGTAAATGTACATTTCTGGCATTTTTTCAGATGCTCTTATCCAGAGTGTTTTATCTTATTTTTCATCTGAGCAGTTAAGGGTCTCAGAGGCCCAATGATAACAGCTGGTTGATGCTCTGAATTGAACTCAATTTTCTGAACAGCAGTCCAACACTTCATCCACAGAACTGTCACTTATTATAATTCAAAATTATATATTTACTGTATATGTGCATGTGTGTGAGAGAATTTGTGTAATTTACCCTCTGTATCAGCGTTTGAACATGATGTATGCTCTCGTTCAACGTAGTGTTCGGCGTCATACAGGTGTTGTAGAACATCTGGGCTTTCTGTGCTACACTGGTATTACACATTTTGGGAGTCTCTAATTATGCAGACACAATAATCACATACATTAACAAATGATATTCATGTATCTTATTACACTTATTCTCCAGTTATTCTGTAATTCCCAGCGCCTTTCATAGGCAACACCGCCGGCTTTCAACATTAATGTTGTGTAAAGTGATAGAAAGATATAGCATGTGTCCTACCCAGAATTGCTTTAATTTCATGGAGCAAAGCTGTCTGTCTGTCAGATAATCTGCCATCTCTTTCCTTTTTGTTGTCTGACTCTCCAACCATTCTTATCCCACCACCTTTTCTCTCTTTCCATCTTTTTTTATCTTGTTCAAGGACATTATGTGAGATCATGTTGCTTCTATGTCTTCCTTTGCCCTTGGATGACATTATTTCTTTACAGCTAAAATGAAAGGGATCACAGGGTCGAGATAAAGGTTCTATGGCTGCAGAGAGGCGTTCTGCTACTTTCATGCATGCGGGAGAGAGACAGGGAAGAGGGTCTAGGGGAAGAAAGAAGTGTGAAGGAAAAATACGATTTTCCTGGTAAAACAACAATCAATATAATATAATATAATCAATAAACCAGATTATGCCACAATATATTAGTACCTTGCATAGCTATAGTTTTTTCATGAAGAAAGTAGTAGCCCAACCCCATGATTGTGCCAATGATACAGGAAGCAAGCCAAAACTGAAAAATCAGAAGTCCAAACCACCGGATCTTAACCAATGATTGTGATTCCTCAGACCGAACCTGTTCTTGGGAGAGCACGAGAAACACCTAGACAAGAATTAGAAATGAGTAGTAAGTTGTGTGTTATATCATAAATCATTATATAAGTCTCTAATTAATCCGAATTTTCACAACACTATTCATTCATTTAATAATTCATTTATCTTCAATAACTGCTTTTCCCCTAAAAAAGGTCACAGAGGTCTGCTGAAGCCTATCCTTACTATCCTTACTATCCTTACTATCCTATTTCACTAATTCCATTTAAGAAGGGAAACTTGTATACTGTATACATTCATTCCACATAGTCTGATATTTTTCAAATGTTTTCTCTTTTAATTTTGACGATTATAACTAATATAAAAAAAAAAACAAATTCAGTATCTCTGAATATTAGAATACTGTGAAATGGTTCAGCATTGAAGACACCTAGTGCCACACTCTCATCCGCTAAACAACTCAAACACATACAAAGGCTTTGAAATGGTTTCTCTAGCTAGTTCTGTAGCTACACAATCATGGGAAAGACTTAATTTGACATTTGTCCAAAAGATGACCATTGACAACTTGCATAAGAAAGGCAAGACACAAGAGGTCATTGCAAAAGGGGCAGGTTGTTCACAGAGCTCTCTGTGTAAGCAGAGAGGTGAAGGGAAGGATAAGATGTGGTAGAAAAACTTATACAATTAATAGAGCTAACCACACCCTGGAGAGAATTGTGAAACAAAACCCATTCAAAATTGCGCGGGAGATTCATAAAGAGTGGACTGCAGCTCGAGTCAGTGCTTCAAGAACTACTACGCACAGAGGTATGCAAGACATGGATTTCAGCTGTTACATTCCTTGTCTCAAGCCACTCTTGAACAACAGACAGCGTGAGAAGCGTCTTGTGGAGAAAAGTGGAGTGATTTGTGATCGGTGAGTCTCTGCAAGAGTGAAAGGGAAAGTTTATAGAATTGTAGTGAGACCAGCGATGTTGTACGGTTTAGAGACAATGGTGCTGTCAAAAAGACAGGAGGAGGAGCTGAAGGTGGCAGAGTTGAAGATGTTGAGATTTTCATTGGGAGTGATGAGAATGGACATGATTAGAAATGAGTTTATTAGAGGGACGGCGCATATAGGATGTTTTGGAGGCAAGGTGAGGGAGGCTAGGTTGAGATGGTTTGGACATGTGCAGAGAAGAGACATGCAGTATATTGGTAGATGAATGCTGAGGGTGGACGTGCCAGACAAGTGTAAAAGAGTTGGGGTTAAAGAGGTCGATGTAGGGTAGGCAGATGTGGCATATCGCATCTTCCTCCCTATTTACAGCCAGTCTAGAAGAGTGATCTGCTGTGGCAACCCCTAACTGCAGCAGCCGAAAGGAGGAGGAGAAGAAGAAGAAAAGGTATCCCTGTTCTTAATTGCCCAGCAAACTCACCTGACCTTAAACCCATAAAAAATCTATAGGGTATTGTGAAGGAAGATGAGATATGCCAAACTCAACAATGCAGAAGTGCTGACGTAACCCCAACTAAATATTGAGTGTTGTATGTTCTCATACTTTTCATGTTCATACTTTTTAGTTGGCCAAGATTTCTAAAAATCCTTTGTTTGTATTGGTCTTAAATAATATTCCAATTTTCTGAGATACTGGATTTGGGATTTTCATTAGTTATAATTAGTTAGTTATAAACATCAAAATTAAAAGAAATAAACACTTGAAAATTTTCAGTCTGTGTGCAATGAATGTATACATTATACAAGTTTCACTTCGTTAACTTTTTGCAGATATTCTAATTATATGACTAGCAACTGTATGGTTGAGGATAGTGTAGCCAGTAGGTTTTGTGTTAAGAACTGAGATAAAATGTACAGTGTTTTTATGTTAAATATAATTACAGAGATTTGGAAAACTTAAAGTGAGAGTAATACTTATTTACTGAAAGTAAATAGGGACAAACAGTGCAAATCTTCTTTGAGAACTATTACAGGTTCTGTTGAAGCCTATCACAGCATACATAGGGCGAAAGGCAAGAACCCCCATCATGTTTGCCTTCATCATATATAAAGTTGCATTCATAGAGAAAAACAGTTTAAATATCAAACACCTAACAGAGCTAAAGCCACCTTGAAAATCATCAAAAGTTGCCAGCACAGCACACATTAAGCATTCCACACCAGCATATTTGTTAAATGTTAGCTCTACCTGCTGATCTGATTGAGTTTGAGTCATCTTGGTCTTTTCAAAAGTCAAAGCGCCTTTAATTCGAATGCCTTCTACCATTGTATCCTGCTCATATCGGAGTTCTAACCCACATCAAAATCATCCTTTTCCTAATCTTTTCCTTCATCTGTTTAGTTATTCATCACTTTCTCCTCCCATTTTTACAGCCGGTTTGCAGGCCTCTTCTACGTCATTTCAAATTTGTTTGCGTAACCCTTCTAAGTCTGATGAGTTTGTGAGATATTTGTCACTCAAATGTATCTGTAAATCTGGCATGAAAAAGAATCTACATTTCATTTTCTTTACAGAAAATAACAAATATCGAACACTTAGTGAATAGTAAATATCAAACACTTTTAATGTAGATCTGCTTGTAGACAACATTCTGTATTGCAACAGTTACATTACACACACATCTGTTGGTACCCTACTATCAGCGGTGCGTCAGGCTGGTGTTAGCCGATAGAGTGAAAAGACGATTATATGACGTGCCTCCAGTTCACAAACTGTGTAGTAACAAGCACGTTTGACTGTCACATGAGTAAGCCACAAGCCAAAAAACATTTAATGGAATAATCTGTGTTTTCTAAATGGTATATAGAAATTTTTATCTTATTATAGTTGCATGAATTATAGTTACATTTTATTTCCATAGCAACAGAGTAGACACAGCTTCTTCATAAAAAAAAGTGAAACAAATTCAATTCAACTTTTCTTCATCCTTCACAAAAATGCTGCAGCAACCAAACAAGAATGTCAAAGTGTTTATTTTTTATTCTTTTTTTTTTTAACATTTTATAATACAGTACAAATGAGAGCTCGATTGCAAAAAACATCCTCTGACCGTAAACATACACACATTCACATATCGCAAAGAAATTGAACGGTGAAATAAAGTACTGAGTTTATATACACACACACAAATATGTATATATACACACATGTGTGAGTGCTTGGGTGGTAAAAGAAAAGTGGCATTATAACGACTGTCCATCACATACTATAAACAGCAGTGTCATGGGTATACTGACATGACAGAAAACATGATAAAAAAAATACAAGTACACAACAACTATTAACTAGATGCCTAAGCGACCAAAAGGGAAAAATAATTTAATAGATTGTACAGTCATCTGTGCGACCTGTGCAACACTATGCAGAATATTCTTCTTAAATTCTAATTGGGGTTGCAAACATGTGAAGAAGGAAATGAGTGTCAGACATAAGGATCAGGAATGTAGTCTTCTTCAAATTGTAATTCTACACAATTTGTTTCATCTAAAAGTGTGATAACTCTATGCATAAGCGGTCTCTTTAAACAGACTGATTGCTGTGTTCTTTCCAGTCTAATATTCAAAACTAATCTGTGCAAAAACCTTTGTTAGACTATTTAACGCCATGAACTAAAGCATCGTTACATATCCAGCGCTTCAGTCAACAGTCTGAACTCTGGTACTTTGGGTTCTTAGTAGCATGGAATAGTGTGGAAGGTTCACTTAATACTCAGATCCATAACACATCAAAATGGAATTGTTAAGATAAACTCAAAATACAATCTCATTTATAAAGAGTTATAAAAATGTTTCTTAACCTCTAAAGCCAATATGTTCTACAATCTGGTGTGTACAGAGGCACTTTCTTTTTAGAATAGGAATGGGGATTTTTATACTTCAATATTTTAGGGGTTTGGTTTAGTTTGGTTTCAGTACTATTCTGTGTAATATTGAACCATGTTGCATTTCGGTCAAACATAGACATACTGTAAGTGTTGCATGAGTCCAATCTAGTGTTTTCTACTACGTCCTACAACAACCTGTAAATGACTTAAACTCGGATCAAACAAAATCCCGATTCTAAGGTTTAAAGCAAATGATCATGAATATAGTTATATTAGCTGGTAGACATGTTGGATCCATTTTTCCGGTATTGTACTACGGAATGGGTACCATCAGACTGTTGCTGTATTAACACTGATATTTCCAGCTATTTCTAGCGATCATTTGATTGAAACCCTTTATAATCAGTGGTCATTTTTTTTGTTCCATAAAAGTTTAACATGCAGTCTAATTTAACAAGTGTTACATGCAAGACAAACACAAAAGCTTTGTTCATAGACTAACCCATGATATAAACACACAAATATCTAATATTTCATATGCTTCTTGGCAGCTGTGTAATTCAATGCATTCAGCAAGCATTTTTGCTAAAAGCTGCTTGACTGCTCACTAGGTTTGAACGGTTTAATACTAGTACTCATAAGCAAAGCCTATTTTGCTTTAATTCTTAAACGATTCTCATCAGCAGCTTATGCTAAGCTGTAGGAGAGGTGTTGTATTTCTAATGAAACTGCATAAGAATGCAAAAAAGCTGCTGTAGGTACTAGGCTTTTTTCTGGTAACACTACTGAGGAGAAAAGAGAAAAATAACTTGACAAACAGTAGCAAAAGGGGAAAAAAAAAGAAAAAAAAAAAAAGAACAAAACTCCAAAAACCAATGCAGTACATGCCTTAAATCAGAACAGAGTCAATCGTTGATTTTAAATTTGGTTTTTAATACAGCTGTCTGGGGTCTCCACAATTACTTCATGGCCTGCTTGGCACGCTTTGTGTGGCACTTCATGCACAAAATCTTTCCATCTAACGGGTAACAGCCATCAGCATCTGCCTCTATAGAGAGAGGACGGGCACAGTCCTGAAAGCATGGAAGCAGAACGTAAGTGCACCATATTCTCTCTGACCCTTCTTTCGTTAAATCCTTGTTTAAGTGCAATGCGTTTTGCTGGAGATAATTATCTCATCTTATTTTGTGTGAATGTATTAAATGACACATATGTGAACATTCTGATTTCACTCGCTCTGTTAAGGTAGAAAAAATGTGACTTGGTAAAAGTATTTACATATACATGTATTCATTTTGCAATGTATATATTGTTCATATAAACAGTAGATTATGCATGTTAGGAATCATGTTTCACTTCATACCTCACATCGGTAGCATTTGAGATGAAAGTTCTTCTCCAAGGCTACCACCCTAAGTGTTTCCTCGCTGCCAGGCTCAGGAACAATCGGCTCATTGCAGCTCACGCACAGAGGAGAGAAACGTCTGATATACCACCCCAGACGCCACAAACAGACACATATAAATCATGGACTTAATATTTTTTGCATTATTTAAAAACTCATTAAATAAATTCATGGTGTCTTAAGCTGTGTGTAAAGAAGCTCACCGGTGGTAATCGCTGACACAATAGGGGTTGCTATTGTCATCAGTGATGAACGGAGAGCCCTCCAGTGTGCACTTACAGACAGTGCATCGGAAACAGTGAGCATGGAAACACTGGCCCACTGCTTTCAGCACACGATCTGTGATTCGCTCCCCACAGCGAGAACAAACCGCCAGAGAGTTCTGAATACACACACAGGAGAAAATTTTTTTAATTTGCTTTCCTTACCAATTTGTCACAAAATTAAATCTAGCATATTGTAGTCAAGATAAAATAGAAATCATGAATATAAGAAAACAAAACCCTGTGATTGTATAATAAGTTAATTAAAATAGTGCAGTTATCTTGTTGACCACATAATTACATACTGTGTTAAATTGTCACGAGTGCAGCACGTACTTAATACAAGTGTCAGGTTTATGACTCACCACATAGCACTCCTCGCACTCCGGCGTGCCATCACGGTCATAGAACTGCATTCCCTGCAGGGGGCGCTGGCACGTCATACAGCAGAAACAGTGCGAGTGGAAAAGTTTGTCCATCGCTCTGACTGCAGGCTGAGACCTTGACAGTCCCTCTCCACACTTTCCACACACCTCTGTTTACACAGAAGGGAAAGTTTGACTACACTGTTGAAAACACTTTTATTGAATACATGCACACATATGTAAATGATGTAAATATATGTTGTCCTCTGTATTAATCATGTATGTGACAAAAACTGAATCCCTTTCCCCTTTCCTTTCTACTGTTTACAGATCAACAGGTTTCATTATTATTGTTTAGAGACAGTGGCGTTGTCAAAAAGACAGGAGGCGGAGCTGGAGGTGGCAGAGTTGAAGATGCTGAGAGTTTCATTGGGGATGACGAAAATGGACAGAATTAGAAATGGGTTCATTAGAGGGACGGCGCATATAGGATGTTTTTGAGACAAGGTTGAGATGGTTTGGACATGTGCAGTATATTAATAGGAGAATGCTGAGGATGGAGGTCCCGGGTAGGAGGAAAAGAGGAGGTTTATGGATGTGGTGAGGGAAGATATGCAGGTAGTTGGGGTGAAAGAGGCAGATGTAGCGGACAGGGGAGTGTGGAGAAGAGTGATCCACTGTGGCGACCCCTAGCCGAAAGGAGAGGAAGAAGAAAGAAGAAATGGTGTACAAGACTGAGTTATGCAAGAGAGCATGAGAAAGAGTACCTGTAGGTGCAGAACTGATAACTGGGGCGCGGCTGTCCATGTCTTTTATAAAATCTTTGGTCATCCTTTCCAGCTCCTCAACTTCTCGCATTGAGAGAGGAACACCACCAGGGGGTGCACC
Source organism: Pseudolaguvia tuberculata (assembly GCA_026260255.1). NCBI lineage: Eukaryota > Metazoa > Chordata > Actinopteri > Siluriformes > Sisoridae > Pseudolaguvia > Pseudolaguvia tuberculata. Next base: position 11,093,610 of record JAOTRA010000035.1, on the reverse strand, counting down.
TGCTCCATGGCCTTTTGTCTGTGCTGGCTGCAATGAAGAGACCTTACATTTACAATTACCACTGCAAGTTTATATATTTATTATCCTTCAAAGATCAAATTTAATTTTCTTTTATATAACCTTTTGTTAAAATCCTTACCAGGGTTGAAGTTGGACTGACCACCGTGTTGCCATGAGGTGATGCTGTGGAAGAAGGAGATGATGCTGCTGGTTTAGGCTGAGGTGAAGCTGGAGGGGGAATAGTTTTCTCCTGATTAACTGGAAGGGAGGCTTTGGCATTATTGGCAGCTGGAGCAGCGACTGGAGCCGGGGCTGGAGCAGTGGTTGGGGCAGGGACAGTTGTTCCAGGTGGACCTGGTGGAGCAGCAGGTAATGGAGGGAAAGAGATATGAGAAGTGACTTTAGGTGCAAGGTTTACTCCACGTGGACCTGCGGGGCTCACAGTGTTTCCAGGTTTGGGGCTAAAATTAGAAGCGGGCTGGCTGGGTGGCAATGTGGTCTTTGGAGCAGCTGCAGGTCCTTTACTTTGTGGTGCTACAGGTCCTGGAGATGCGCCTGTGCCACTGCCTCCGTGCCTCAGCGTGGTGCGAGCACGCAGCTCTTCTGCCCAGGGGGCAGGTGGAGGACGATCCTGCAACTCAGGTGGGGGCAGGAAAGACAGGGATGGTTTAGGAGCTGTTGGTGGAGGACCAGGTGGCCTTGGTGTGGGCCCTGATAACAGCTGATTGGACACCTGTACCAGAGATTTGCAATATCAAGAATAAGGCTTCTGTCACAATAATATGTGACTAGGAAAATCATTTACAGATTGAAATCTAATTACAATAGATTAGTCAAAGTAAAAATCATCCTTTCACCTTTGGGTTGAGAGGTCGTCTTGTTTCCATTTCCGATAATAGATCAGTTAAAGAGTCTAGCTGTCGATCAAAACTTGTCTGCTTCTCAAATGATTTCTAAAAAGGATTAAAAATAGATTTGTAAAAAAGCAGCACTAAATACCTCACTAGAAACGCACAGAAAAGAATGCAAGAAAAGCAAACCAGAGGGCAGAAAACAGATAGACAAGATGGATTTCTTTCTTTCTCTACTTCTGCTGAAAACATTCTGTTAAATGGAAGTATAATTAGACCATACCACAACCGTGCAGATTATATAGAACTACTGCAATTTAAGACTAATCATCTAAATTAAGAAAGTCTAAGCTAAATCACAAAAGATTACATTCAGGTAAATTACTTCCATGGCTACATTTAACAGCACCATAATTAAAAGCAATTCTAGTACCGGTAAATTAATATAAACCATAAACTCTACCTTCTAAATCTATTAAATGTATATACTATACATGGTTAAAGTTATAGATTTTATTTATCATTGTTTATCTTTTGGGGTTTTTTCAACGTAACAGAATGATGCCATTACAAAAATAGTTTGGTGAAATGTGAAAAACAAGAAATTGAAGTGTATTATTCATTCATTCATCTTTATTTATTCCCTAACTCGGGGTCATGGGGGTCGGCTGGCGCCTATCGCACATAGGGCACATAGGGCAAGAGGCGGGGATACCAGTTTATATCAGGGCAATACATAGACAAACAACCACTCACACACATTCACTCCTATGGACAATTTTACAATCACCAATTAACCTAATGTACATATGTTTTTAGACAGTGGGAAGAAACCATAGCACCCAGAGGAAACCCACGCAATCGTGGGGAGAAAATGCAAACTCCGCACAGAAAGATCCCCAGCCCGGGAATCGAACCCGGGACCTTCTTGTTGTGAGGAAACTGTGCTATCCACTACACCACAGCGCCACCCAAAGTGCAATATATTAAATTCATACGAACAGATTTTCATGGACTCAAAATGCAAATGACCTATAATTAAAGGTGACCCAACTCAAAACAGAAAACATGACGCATAAATAATTTACAGAAATGTCTAAATTTGGTTTAACCCAAAGCCCCAGACAACCTGCATTCATAATTACTTTTTAGTAGTAATTATGTAGCAGTATCTCTAGTCAAGTGTAAAAAAAAAGCGTGTAGGGATTTCTCTTTGCCTCTCTTTGTTTCTTTCTCTGCTTGTCGGGGATATTATGAGGCATGTCTACCAAAGTATCAACCCAACCGGGACATAATAGCAGCTGTTTTATCAGCACCGTTAATAACCCCAAATATTTATTTAATGTAAACTCACTTTCCTTTGGGTAACAAATTGCTGACAGATGGCAAAGATATCATATAGTATGTATGCATGTATGTACATATATAAAATGCTTCATTCTTTAATATTATATATATATATATATATATATATGCGGACCAGTCACATAGTATAACCAGTCCCAGATGCGGACACTGACAGTATTTATTCCTACTGGTTTCTGAGTTTTTGGATTGTTTTTAATCAAAATAGTTAAAAATACTTACAATAAGCATATCTAAAATGGCCATAAAATTTTATTACTTTTATTAAACTGGAATGACATTTTTTAAGTATAAATTAATAATTTTTCTCAAATTGTGCAATTGTAACATTTAAAAACATTGGCAGTGGCTTTAAATCTAAAAGTATCATTAGGTTTTGTGTTAGTACTTACCTGAGGACTGACACCAGTGGCTGACTCAGGGAGTGGAGGTGCAGGAGGGGGAGGGGGAGGAGGAGGAGCAGGAGAAACACCTGAGAGCATGAAGCTCACATCTTCCGGAGGTGCTGGCAAGGGCAAATCTTCTGCTACTGGGGGAGGGGGAGGAAAGGCGGGGGGAGGGGCCTCAGATGCAGGAGGTGTGAGCTGACATTCTGGGGGAGGGGCTGGCAGCTCAGCGTCCTCTGGAGGAGGAGGGGGTGGAAAATCTGGCAGGGAGATGCAGTGCAATGGTTTAGTATCAATAACCAGTCATCAAACAAACCAAAGAATATGTAAAATAATAATACTAATTAAATATATGTTGTAATTTGCAGACTTGCAAATCCATGCTCTTGGGTGGGGGCAAAAAAGTGTTTTGCATATAACTAAGAAAAATGTAAAATATTTTATAGTCTTGGTGGATGCAGCAATGACACATGCCGGATTATCCATTTTATATATAGTCATTCTTTTTTACCAATTGGCAAATTAATATAACATCATGTAATAATTCATTAAGAAAAAAAGTTATTAGTTTGTGATTTTAATACTTTTAATTTTGTGCAATCCGGTTGTACCTCCCTATTCTTTACTGTGAAAACATATGTGACCTACATGGTGATTAGAATTTTTGTAATTTCACCATGTTTACTTACAAATTTGCACACAGAAATTCATGCTAATTCAGACTTTTTCATTCATTCATTCATTCATTCATTCATTCATTCATTCATCTTCTTACCTGCTTATTCCCCACTTCGAAGTCACAAGGGTTTGCTGGAGCTTATCCCAGCGCACATAGAATGAGAGGCAGGGATATCCTGGACTGGTTTAATTTAGACATTTGCAGCCATATTTCAAGTAAAGGCTCTTACCATCACCAATGGACGAAGGAGGCGGTGGAATTTCACCAACCCGGCCGACTGTAGCTGTGCTAGCAATTGATGAGGAGAAGGTTGAATGCTGTGACAGATTAGACTGTCCTTTAGCCCGAGGAGGGGCCACAGAAGCAAACTTTTTTGGCTGGTTGTAGAAAGAAGGTGTAGTGACTTGAAATGACAAGGAAGAAGTTACCATGACTGGCTTACTACCATTAGAATCCTCCATCTTGATCTGGAAAAAGAGGGGAAAAAGTTAGGTAACTTCTTGCTTAAGTTTCTTATAATTTCATTGAATTTGCTCACTTAAATTGCGGATAGGATAATTTCAATCTGTGTGCCAGAAGAGAAAATAAACCCTTGTAAACACATTACTAACTCATTTATGTTTGGTGTGTTAATTTGTTTGCTGTGCATTTTTCTACATACTGAATATTATGAGCTACATAAAGTCAACAGAAAGGGAAAAGTTCCTTATCAAGTATTTTCAAGAGACTAAACTTACTTTGACCTTGAGTCTGCTAGTAATTGCATGAATATAAAAGGCAAGTACAACCTGAACAACTGCTGTATTGCATTTACTCTTGGCTTTCCCCTTGTTTATCTTTCGATGTTAAGATTTTATTTGGTTGTTCAAGTTATTCATGTCTACCGTCTCTCGATTGAGCTTGTTTGGGAAATCCAAACTAATCCATTCTCATTCCTTAAAAACAAGAGGGACAAATAGGCAGAAATTCTACCTATGCTGTGGCCAAGGTTTAATTAATAAGGCAGTCCCAATCAATAGACAACTATTACCACTATCACCAGCCCGAAATGTTGACACAGACAGGTTATTGCAGTTGATGGCAAATTTTGACCCATCTGCATGTCATGGCAGAAATAGTGAATCATCAGACCAGCCAATGTGTTTTCAATCAGGACTGGTTTACCCAGCCAAGCATTGGTGTGTTCTGGTGTGCTCAGAAACCTGAGCCATACTGTGCAATATAGTCCACAGGTTCTTGAAGAAACTATAAAGTAGGTATCACTTATGACTGAAGTATTATTTTCTCTACGTTATCATTATTCTGGTAGATCCATTACTTTCTTATTTGAAAACTGGCTTAAAATGTTCTTTATGTTTGCATGTTGCTGTGAAAAGCTTTTGGTTTAAAAAAAAAAAAAAAAAAAAAAAAAAAAAAAAAAGTAAAGCTGTGGGAAACCACAAGCCTTTCTAGCCAAAGATTTATAAACATTTTCAACGTCCTGACGCCACTAGAGTGGACTTGCAATGTTCTAAAAACACTTTTTGTACAGAAGATCCATGGTTACACATTTATATTAAAAAAAGTCTGTCAATCTTTTGTTTTTGTTAACCTATTCTTTGAAAATTCATTAGATGTTAAAATGTCTTGTCAAAATGAAATTCCAACAGGAGATATACTGCCACATGGGTTGTTGATTCCCAGCATCAGTTTGGCTCGGTGTCAAGCACTTCATATTCTGGCATAAATGAAACAGCTCAATTATTCAATGCCATTTCTGAAATGCTGAGAACATCAAAACAAGCCACAGAATTCACTGTTCTCAAAACTTAATACTTTGCAAACTAAGTTCAAACGACATTTAAGGACAGTTTCGCATTGGATTCAATAGAAAATGTAGTGAGCAAGAAAAGTGCTTGTCACAGTCACAAATCACAAAATGTTCAGTGTATAGGTACTCAAGTATTTAGCTAAATCCTGTTTATTTTAATGAACTGAAAACCCAACCAATATACAGTATTAAGAATTCTAACATTCCAATGACTGACTGAAAGCCAATACCACCCAATAACAAAATTCACTTCAATTAGATTTGAATCTATTGCACAGGTAGATTAACAAAGGCTAGTTCCCACAGATTATTGCAAAACAGAAGCTTTCATTTGCTCCAATGCTGTAATTATAGTGATTGCATCCAAATGCTACAAAATATTCCATCATATTTTCACCAAGGTACAAGGTGGGTGATGTGTGACATTATTTTAATTTTTGTTGCACATCACAGTTTGTAACTAAAAAGCCAATACAAAGTGCTTGATTAGAATGACCAACACATGGTACGTGTTTCGTGGTTACAAAGGGCTACTTAAAGCTTTTGAATATAAGGTCCGAGGGTATCTAATGGGGCCAATATCAGTACCTTTATCAAATTATTACTATCACAATATTGTTTTCTTAATAGTCTATTGATATTCTAAAGCTGATATTCTATTCTAGGGGCTTCCACTTCTTTGTGTTCAAGAATAATCAACGTCTGTATTGCTGGCATACTGCGATGGGTAATTTTAATCATAACAAGAGCAAGTTTTATGGTTCAGTCTTTCAGGTTGCAACATGCAGTCTGACACCAAACAAAACCATTTATGTCCCAGTAACAAAAAAGGAAGTTTGTGAAGAACAGTTCAGTAACTACTGTAGAGCATATTTTAGCATATTTTAATAGGCTAGTTGACAAAAAAAATCCAATCTGCTCCCATGCTAGCATTAATACAAAAATCTACCCGACAGTCAACCAGCTCTTGTAATGGCCACACAGAAAGAATTGTGCAAAACATTTTAACTTTAAACAGATGTGAACCTCCAACTGATTAACCTGCCTAAGCCTTGAATTAAAGATAATTCACCTGAAACTGGTATTTTGTAGGCAAAGTATGTAAGAACCACAAGATGGCCTGAAGGGGAATTATATTAAAAAAACCTGGTGACTGGACTCATGATGACCCTCTTCTCTTTCATCCATCCACTGCTTTGATGTTTGGAACAATCATGTACACACACTTCTGTACTGCCAACAAGGCCTGAAGTAAGCCGTTTAGACATGATGAATTACCCCGCAGGTCAGAGACAAAAATCTTCTATTACCCAAGCACATGGCCGCAAGATAGGTTTTTGTTGTTTTTTTGGGAAGAAAACCTACATAACTCAAAGGCAAAGGGTTTGATAAACTATTCACTAAACTTACCTAAGGTGTGAGCCAGATTTTAGCAAGTGAAGAATATCTATCTATCTATCTATCTATCTATCTATCTATCTATCTATCTATCTATCTATCTATCTATCTATCTATC
>JAOTRA010000035.1:11070455-11083142 GCA_026260255.1 Pseudolaguvia tuberculata | reverse complement strand
CAGAGGAAGTGAAAGCCTAGAACTCGGGCGAGGGCGCCCTCTGCGGGCGGTCCTCCGAAGACATAGTCCTTACAAAATTATTGACCATCAATAGCGAAATTTCATACACCAATAGTGATTTAATTATAATAGCATCAACATTATAGGATCATCATCAGCATAAAAGACTCTAATGGCCACATCTCACTAACTATTATACGCTGTAGTTTATATTTATACAGTGAATTGTGACAAATTAATAGAATCTTTGCTGGAAACTTTTTTAGATTTCTGTCAACTTGTACTTTTGCTCCACTGCATTAATTTTCCACTCAAGCCCTATCATATTCATCGAGGACAGGATAGTCAGACATCCCGACACTACATGCAAAATATATTCTGACTCTATCGACAAAATACTTCACTTAAGTACAAAAAAATGTTGATGTCAAATTCCAGAACTTTGACTTTTACTTAAGTACATTTAAAATAAACAAACTTTTTTTATATTTAAGTACAATTCATATCATATACTTTAAAACGTTAACAAAATGGTAACTTTCATTTCTACCATTTCTCTATTAAATATCTGTACTTTTTGCGGTATTGTTGCTTTAAGGTACATTGTATACCTGTGCCTGTAAGACTTGCTTAAGACTTAAGTATTGATGTTCTTTTCCTTTTTTAAGTTAACTTAATAATTTAATTAAAAAGACTGACAAGCAAAATCAAGTCTATGGTACACCACTTTAATACCGTTCAAAAAATTGACGCAAATGTCCACGAATTTAGTTCACAGTCCTGTCACAATGCTAAAGTAACACTGCGCTACAATATTAATAGCAATTAAATAAAGAAAAGGTGTACAGAGAGTCAATCCTAATTATTGAAAGATCTTATGTAACTAAGTCTTAGTGAGACATTAGATTTGGTAGAGACACCTTTGTGCAGGTGACCCATAGTTATTATCCAATTTTTTGAGTTTTAATAATTGTAATTATACTTTATTCATTCATCTTTAAACTTCATTTCATTCCCTCTTTCGCGGTCACTGGGGTCTGCTGGAGCATATCCCAGTTCACATAGGGCGAGAGGCATGGTTACCTGGACCTGGACATGTCATCAGTCTATCACAGAGCCACACAGATGAACAACCACACACACTTAGTCCTATGGGCAATTTTACGGTCACCAATCAACCTAATTTACATGTTTTTGGACAGTGGGAGGAAACCGTAGTACTCGTAGAAAGCCCACACAAGAGCGGGGAGAACATGTAAACTCTGCACAGAAAGATACTTAGCCTGGGAATCGAACCTGGGACCGTCTTGCTGTGAAGCGACAGTGCTACTAATGCAATGCCACTCTGCCGCCATAATTATAATTGAATAATTAATAACTTTGTGGTTACAGTATTATAATCTATCGTAGTCTTATGAATGAGATCCTGTTGTACAGCAACATTTTGCTCTTTTATATGTCCATTGTTTTTAATAGAAAATGTTTCTTTTTCTCTTTCCCTTTGTCTGCCTTAGTCTATTGTTAGACTATTTTCAGGTCAAGCTGAGCCGATGATGAAAGCACCATAGGTGTCCACTTAGGTGAAAGGTGTTAGATGTGATTCAATTACATTGTCAGTCATTTTCGAAGTTTATGGTGGAGTGCATGTTGACATGTTCACTATAACAATCGCTGTGTGCAGACATTAATAAAACAATTCAAGCTTTCAATGACAAGAATATATTCTGTCAACCGCTTTTTAAATTTTTCCCTCTTTCTAAAGCGGCAGATGGGGTTCCGGTACAAAAGGATGGGGAACAGGTAAGCACAACAAAATCAACGTAATAATTTGTAATAGATAAACAATATTCCCGTGGTGATATTCACAATAATATACATTACACTCACTGCTAGGTTTTCTAAGGGGAGTTAAATTTTTGGTACATTTCTGGTTTCTTTAGAAACTTTACATTGGGGTAAAGTTTATCTCTGGAATTTTCCAGCTAGGGAAGCTAATGGGAATTTAAAGAAATGTTTATTTAATTTGTTTAGAAATTTGAGAAATGTATTTAAAATGTAGAGTACATACAAACAATTGCAAGTAAGCTAAAATAGCAACAAATCTGGTTGGTTTACAATACAGCACTGATATATACATTTAAAGATATATACATTTAAGTTCCCTATTACAGTAACATGCAATTTTGGAAAGTCCATGTTTTTTTCCATTGATTTCCATTAATTAACATATATATTCCGGTTAATTCGCTATTAATGCTAATGTTTTATGCCATCATATAATCTCATCCATTATGTGTTCAAATATCAAGATAAACAGTAACACAGGTTAGAACACTCTGTCAGACTGCATTTTAGGATTTGTTTGGACTGTCCTTGTGGCATAAACATCACCATTGCTACTTTAACTCACTGCCATCTTTCCTTCTTCTCTTTCCTTCTTCTCTTTCTCAATCTTCTAAAGCTACAGTTGTAAACTCAACATGATGTTTCAGATATTAATAACATATTTTCTATTAACTCAAGGATTTTCATACTCGCACCTTTTTTAAAACATTACCTGGCAACTTAATAAGGTGACACCAAAGAACAAGACTTAACTTTATATTCAATTAGTAGTTATATTAGAAGTGGATGCAAGAATGTATCATTTGGTCAGAGATATGCACTTAAGAATGCATCACACTTTAACTAAAGGGACTAAATATGTACTTTTGTGTTGGTCTCTGCCGTAGCCATGCATATCTGTCATTTTCCAACCGATATTATTGTTGAACACTAATGCAGCTATTCAAATCACTGTATTATACTGACATGATATTATACTATATTATACGCACACTACATACATACATTTGAGATCAAAAGTGCAAAAGCAACACTAGAAATTCGGCAGTTTGATTTAATTTAGTATGTGAATGCTTTTCATTAGTGACAGTTTGCTGGCATGGACCTAAAATATTTTTGCAAAATCTTCATCCGTCATTGTGTCATTGAAACCCATTGCGTGTTAATAACGAAGACTGGGTATTGGAACTCCCTATTTTAGACATCTCCATCCATAGACAGGCCAAATCTTTATTATTTTTTTTTTTACCACTTTTGCAACGTGTAGCACACTTTGGGTGAGCTTACAGACACTAAAAAGTTTATATAAGCTTGCTTTGGAAATCAAGGCCATGTTTTAGGCTCCTGATCACTTGTGGCTGACGCCATTTTAATTCATGTTTTAGCCTGAAAACATTTAGTAGTTTCTACTAATTATAGATTTGAAACATTAAACATTTGCTTAAATTTTTTTTCAAATATATCAATTTACTCTCTTTGTTTTAAATGTCTGTTTGATTCTTATTGTAAATGAAAGAAAAAGAAAGTATTTTGGCCTAGACTGAGAACATCAATGAATAAACAAATAAAGCTACTGATATAATACATAATGCTTACAATCTGATATCCAGTTTGCTCTCTTGTCATCTTGTGCTTGATATTTTGTGCATTAAACGCTATACCAAAAATGTTTTCAGGACATTAGTGTCTAAATAGTAATCCATTAAAATTACAGAAAGATCTATTAAAAGTGTCCCGAAGAGAAATCAATGAATGCTCTTAGATTTATCTCAATACCTTTGTGAGTGAGAGAAATGGGGATACAGTGCAATATGGGGTGCTTTTAAATTAGATATAAATTTTATTTTACAAATATCAGCAAAACCGGCAGAAGGCAGAATTAGCTGAAACAATGTTCCAGTGGTTCCGTTGAACCAGCTTTTAAATGAAGGTTATATGACTTACAATTTCCAATCCACATGATGCATGTGCTCCTGTGATAGCAGATGTAGCTCATCACCCCAGGCAGCCTTAAAGTGCCTGTGGTCTCACAGCACTGGGTTAGGATCCTGCTGCGAAAAACACACTAAGAGTGAAAGAGAGAGAGAGAGAGAGAGAGAGAGAGAGAGAGAGAGAGAGAAAAAATGTGTGAGAAAGTGCGAGTTGCCCATAGCGCACACAACCTCATTAAAGCAATCATTTGCATAACTACTTTATCCTATGAATCTATATCTTTATACTCAAATCATTAAATCAAGTTCATCAGCACACTGAAGAAAACATGCGTCTGTATTGTTTAGGCAATAACATGCAATTGTCACAAGCTGGTTTATATGTTAGGTACCATGCAGGCTCTGCTGTTTTCTGCTGTGTGACAACCATATTAAATAGAGCATTTTCTAAATCTGTCCAAAACTGATATAGCTTTGATCACAGAGCAGCTTCCTTAAGGCTCTTCTAGATAGAGGCGGTCAGTTTCAAAAGTATATTATTAGGTTTGAAAAAAAATAATCAAGAATTATTTAATAAATAGTGTGCCGCACTATTTAAGACATTCCCACATGCGTTCCCCTATTTCGTCCTTCTGTCTTATTAATAAAGGGAAAAAAGGGATCAAAAATATCTTTAAAACAAAAATATAATTAATTAATAAATGAATTATTAGTGAAGGATGTAATAAATACAGGAATAGAAAGAAGTCAGGACAAGTTTTTCTCAAGCAATATTATTACCTACCCTAACAAGAATCAACTTCCTTCAACACTTCTGTCCTTCTGTCCTAGATAATACTGACCCTTTTGTGTTATGGTTTATTTCTATCACAAATAGCTTATAATTGCCATTAGTGGCGTAAAGGCAATTATAAGAATCCAAAACAGCATATTTCCACCTTCGAATTTCTGTCTTGAAAAAAGATTTCCTCTCTTTTCTTTTCATTCTTTTATACCTCCTTCTACTTTGCACATTTTTAAATACCTGCCTTCTTCTGTCACAATCCCTCCTTCCTTCTTTCTGTCTCCTTTCTATTGTTGCCATTCTTGCTGTCTTCTCCTTCCCCATTCCTCCTTTTCCCCATTTTCCTACCCTTATTTCTCTCAGCATGGCCGAACTGACTTTTCATGGGATGGAATCAATGTAAGTGTTGTGATTATGAGTCCCTCATTTTTCTTGCCTTTCTTCTTTTCTTTCTTTCTGTCTTTCTCTTCAAAATGTAGCTAGTTTAGTTTTAGATCTCATCCTTTCATTGTAGCCCCTATGGTCTCTCACACTCCTTCTCTCCAATGACTTTGCAGTAACTTGTTGCAGTACAGCAGAGTTTATTGCTAACCAACGCACCACAAACTACACTTCCCAAAATGCAAGAACACAGACACTGACCAGCAAACTGTTGGGAAATGTGTATTTCACAGTCATGTTTAAAAAAAAAATAACTTTGTGTCTATCACCACTTCTCCCATAATTTCTGCCTTTTTATCCTATCAATATTCATCAACCTTCACTCTCACTTTACCCTGTCCTCGTTGCTGAGGTGCACGCCTTGTTCCCTCACTGTTCCTCGTCTGCTGCACTTTCTTGTTTCTTGCCCATTCCTTCTTTTTTCTCTTTCTCCACTATCTTCTTCCTTTCTAGCTATCCATGGAGGACACAACCTCCATTTTGCCCCGGCTAAAGAAGCGGAATTCCAACGCCTACAGCATTGGTGCTCTGGCTAAGTCCTCACTGTCAGGTGTGTCAGGTGTGTGTCTGTCCTGTAAACCTGGTAACTGACCCCATGTTGGCTCCAGTCTGAGTGAGTGGAGATGGAGGCAACATGGCCCCTTGTGGGTGCCCTTTTCACTCCCTGCTTTCATTTAAGATGCTTGCCAATGGCATGTGAATCCATTGGTGGAATATCAGATATCAGAAGAGATTTTTACTCAGAAAGAAATACACTGACCACAAAACGTTTTTTTTACAGCTTGTTTGGGGAGTGGTGATGGACGGGAATTGCAGTTATTTTTGTGTGTTAAGTGCTTGTGGATCGCAGCGTGGAGATCAGTCAGTGTTTTGTTATCAGTTTTTAGTGTCTTTCTGTCTCTCAGTCTATCATGTGTGTGCTGACATACAGTGCAGTCTGATGTTATTTTCAAATTTTTGTCCCAGTTAATGTTTCATTTATAATGATTATTTGAAATTATGGGAGGAGGGGGGTGAAGTTGCTAAGTCTTCTGATGTCATATTTATTTTAGAACAAGTCCATTAACAGGGTAAATAATTGATGAGCACATTTTCCCCATGAATCTTATGTAAGCAGTCATATATATAGAAAAAAGCTGCAGCTTAGTCTAGGTTTGGTTTAGTATAAATGTGGTATTATCCCTACATCTGGCGTACATATTTACATTTACCCCATGGCATTTGGTAGATGCCCTCATCCAGAGTAACATAAATTTATCTTTTAACTTTTTTTATTTAACTGATCAATTATCGGTTAAGGGTCTTGCTCTTGGTCCCAGCAGTGGTAACTGGGAATCAACCGCCTGATGTTTCAATTAGCTGTCCAACACCTTAACCACTGCACTACCACTTCACCATGGTGCATATTAGAGAGAGATAGAGAGAGCAGAGATTATTTCAACAAGTCTCAATTCCATTCTTCAGACTGCACCCTAATCTTTCCCTAATTAACCTTCTAAATTCCCCTTTCTTTTCTTAAATCAATTCGCACATACACTCATCAATCAGATAGCAGCTTTACGTTTACCTAATCAATTTGAAGTCCATTCATTCCAGCCTGTTTGTCATATCAGAGCAGTCTCTGAGCATGCATCGACAGTGTAAACATTCATCTTAATCTCTCTCATCTTTCTATCACTGCATCTCACTTATCTGTGTTCTACTAATTACAAACATCTCAAAACAGTTCCGTTTACTCAGTCATCTCTACGGAATTGTTATTTTCTCGGTGACACAGACTCTTACTGGATTTTTTATCCTTTCCCTTCAGGAGTGACTCGTTCTATGAAGGACAAGGTGACAAAGCCGACAGCTATGGCTCAGGGGCGTGTAGCCCATATGATTGAGTGGCAGAACTGGGGCATGCAAACAGTGGGAGCAGGAGGTTCCAGTGCCAGCCGATTCAACACCCGTAATATGCAGCAGGAGCGCAAGCTGGAGAACGATGCCTACAGTGACCTTAGTGATGGAGAGAAGGAGGCACGCTTCGCAGCAGGTAAAGAGTTAGAAAGAGATAGCTGGTGGTCTGGAAACTCTTTCCCGGGTTGAGACGGGAGAGTGTCTTCTGGGTTAGCGACTTCTCACTAACTTTTATAGTCTGCCATGAAAAACACATGTTTAAGTATGTTAATTACTGTGGCCATAAAAATTAAAATTCAACTCTACAGACGTGTTTTGGTAACAGAATTGGGCTGAAACTGGCTTTAATCTGATCAACCAATCAGAGGATGGAGAAATGTTGACATAACTGTGTATGCTAGCTAGCAGGCGTTTGGAAAAGGGTAAAAGAAAACCCAGATTGGTTAAAGAAACATGCTTTAAAAATGTACATCTTATTAGCCACTGCTAATATAGTTTAAGTTACATGGGCAGCACAACTGATTTTGACGGCTTTGGGAAGATTAGATTATTAAATTGGCCACACATTGAAACTGAAATATGATTAGACAAATCATCATTCAAATACACATACTGGTAGCAGTGCCAAATATTAGAATGTAGGTTGTAAATGAAGGTCGAATAGGCCTTGCTGACCCTGACTACCTGCCACTGGTATAAGACATAGACATGTCTAAGCATCTACAGTGTAACATTTGGTGTTACACATTGCATCAGGTGTTTCTTCCTGAAAGAATGTGTGTTGTACAACTTGTTTGAATATAAATCATTGTGGGTGGACTTTGGTTTTTATTTATAGTGATGGTAAGGGTGTGGCAGTGCTGTGCAGAGCTTTAAATATCTTCTCTTATTTATAATATTGTGTCTCAATTGCCTTTTGAGACAGGTTTCAGATGAAGTTTAGAATGATTTAGGAAGAACCTATGCTGGTAATATAAGCTATACGAATAACAGCAGAATAAGTGTGGGTGGTAAATACTTACTTTGGTGCATTTTAGACTGTGTTGCTAAAATAAGACAAGACAAATCATTTTCTGTCATTTTTCACAGATTTCGGCTACTAACACAAATGTTTAAAACTAGTATTCATACTACAAAAATATTTATTTGGTTCCGGTAGTAAAAGTTAGGCAATAGAGTGTTCATACTTACAAGCTTACATTCCCTCTTTAAGGTGTTATGCAGCAGTTTGCAATATCTGAGGCTACTTTGTTAGCTTGGAACTCCATGGATGGAGAGAGCATGAGTGCATGCTCCAATCAGGGCAGTGTTGCCCATCTAAGCGAAGCCAATCAGGAGAGCATCACCAGCCGAGGTAATTCAACTTCAGGATATCTATGATTTTTGTTCAGTGTAAATCTGAGAAGATAGAGTATATAAAGTTTCTGTATATATAAACTGACTTTTATTTCGCTAAATTGGATGGTGATTGTATAGATCGAATACTATTAAATGTTAATTATAAATATGTTGTTTTAATGATTTGTTTTCATCATGTTACGCTGAGTTCTTGATTAGGAGACCAGGAAGCCCCATCACTTCCAAGTCTGCCTCTGTTGGGTCCTTGAGCATGATCCTTAACCCTTCCTGCTCTAGGAGCACTGTATCAGTAGCTGATACCGCACTCTGTCCCCCAATTTTCCAAGATGAGATATACGAGTAAAACAAATTCACTATATGTAGTAAGGTGTATAATAATGTATTCATATATTCAGTTATTTTCTTACTCCCTATATTTGGGGAATATTTACTTATTCCCTAATTCGGGGTCACGAGGGTTTGCTGGAGCCTATCCCAGCGCACATAGGGCGAGAGGTAGGGATACAACCTGGATAGATCACCAGTGTATTGCAATATTATACTGTGACAAATAAAAATAGAATTGGATATTGAGATGGTGAGTCTCGCGATCATCTGAAGTGACTATGTTAATTTTTTAAAATATATTTTGTAGAGGGAGAGATCTACTCTGTGACTTCAAGTAGTTACGGTTTCATAGTTTCATGGAGTAGTTTCATGAACTGATGCTTTCTTTCTGCATCAAAACAAGTTGATCTCATGCGCAGGAAATTTAGCTTAGGAATCATTCATTCATTCATTTATTTATTCATTCCTTCCTTCATTCATTCATTCATTCATTCATTCATTCATTCATTCATTCATTCATTCATTTATTCATCTTCTTACCCATTATTCCCTAACTCTGGGGCACAGGGGTCTGCTGCGCCTATCCCAGCACACATAGGGCAAGAGGCGGGGGTACACCCTGGATGGGTCGCCAGTCCATCTCAGGGCAACACATAGACAAACAACCATTCACACACACGTTCACTCCTATGGACAATTTAGAATCACCAATCCACCTAATCTGCATGTTTTTGAACTGTGGGAGGAAGTCGGAAAAACCCGGAGGAAAGCCATGCAAGCCCGAGGATAACACGCAAACTCCGCACAGAAAGATACTCGGCCCGGGAATTCGAACCCAGGACCTTCTTGTTGTGAGGCGACCGTGCTAACCACTACGACAGCGCACCACTCGCTACGGAATCATATTGCTCTTAAGTTTCATGACAATGACTTTTTAAGGGGAATTACGTAACTATGGACATTTTAATTTTACTGTTATCTCACACATTATTTTTCATCTTTTTTAATGTGTATTTTATATAGTGGATTGTAAATATTTATTTTGTTTAATCAGATCCAAAATAGCTTCATCATTAGATAATTCATTATTTTTATTCAAGTAATTTGTAAACATTTACAACAAGTAAATATGAATAATTAAGTAAAAAGTAAACTTTTTCGCTACTCCACAAACCTCTGTAAAAGATTTTACTATACAAATACACAGATGTTGCTGCACACATCAATTTTATCAGCATTCAATGCTAGATTAAAGGCTTTGCTATTGGCCATGTCTTTTAAATAGCTTAAAGTGCAAATGGGCAATAAGGCATATCCTAAATAGCATATGAATGAATATTACAGCCTTTTAACACTGCAAAATGCAATACAGACCGATGCATATGACCAAAATTGGATCCCTGGAAGATCAAAAATAGTTTAATAGTAGGTAATTTTTTGAGGAAAAAAATGGTAAGTGTCCTCAAGTATCATTTGTCCATGACTTTTTCCTAGGTTCTAGATGTTGTAAGTCAGTCTAGTTTTAGGCAGGTATTTTTATACTTTATACCTTAGTTTGATCTCGTTTTAAATTCTTTAAAGTGTTTTTAAATAGTATGTCCAACAGCTATGATGAAACTTTTTAAAACATTTTTCTATAAAATATGCTTCCACAACCTTCAACATATAAGATTGATCCTACTCAGATCATAGCGATGCACCGACTTCCTTAAAAGAACACTGGCAATAATCTAAAAAAGAAAACGAGTTAGTTTTATTCGATGTACATTCAGAGATCTCTAATGATACTAATTAAGCCTGTATAATTTAAAAGCCTGGTTGAGCTGCTATAAAAAGGTTTCCTGTTTCCATCTCCAGACCAGATATTACACCACTCCTCTGCAGAGGTGTGGCCACACACATACGTCTCCCAAGGCCTCTACTGCCTCTCCTCATCAGATGCTTGGGAGCCAATCAGTAACGAGCAATCAGGAGTGGCTTCTCCAGCCACAGGCTCCTATGTTATGGCTGGTGGAGCTTCCTGCGATGGCAGTTATGATGGAAATGCTGCAGCGCACTTTCTGTCACAGCAGCATCAGCAGCAGTTCATCCAACATCACAGCCAGTTACAACAAATACAGCAACTACAACAGATACAGCAATACCAGCAACATCAGATTCTGCAGTATCAACAACAGCAACAGGTGAACCTGTCTGAAGCTAGTCTACATCACTGCCAACAATCAGTTTATAGAATTGTTTTTCTGCCAAGGCTCCACCTGTTGTTAATGCAAACGTATGAGTTTCCACCTGTTTATGATCATTTTGATCATTATTTCTGAAATAATGTGTAATTAAAAGTGTAAAGCACAGCAGGGCACAAACGAGCTTCACTTTTTCCACAAAAACATTGCCCCAAGAACATCACAGCATTTTAGCTTGTGATTTTTTTTATTTCCCCTTTCTTACTTTTCATATTCGACTATTTGCATTATAGTGAAGTTAAGGATTAATAATGAAACACATTTATTAATAACAAAAGATTATACAATTATACAGTATCATGTTACATGGTATGGCCAAAATACCATATATTTTGGATACACTACAGTACATATATATTTTTTGGCTACACTACACCACGTATATGGCCAAAGATTTTGTGACACCTGACCCTCTTATAGTAACGACATCCTGTTTCTAAACATCCTATTTTAGATGTGGTCTCATAATCTTCACATTTTAAGATTTTACCAGTTATTATAGTGAGGCATTAATGCATTCATGTCAGATGAGGTCTGTGATCTGTAAGTCCTTTCACAACACGGAGATCAGGCGCTTTGTTCAGATGCGTTGCCATGCTGGAAAAATGTTTTGTTCTCTTAGTACGAGAGAAGAAAATAATGTAAGGCAACAATAAAAAATACACACTTATGTAAATGACTATTTTTCTCCTTTTTGGTTTCTAGCTACTGGAACATAGACTCCATAGTGCTACACAGTCTTTACAGGTGACACCCAACAGCACTATCCACAGTCTACCACCGCTCACTCACCCCCCCTTGGTGGATCTTTGGGGGACAGGGCCTACAGAGAACTACCAGACGGAGGTAGGTGGGTATATAGGCGTGGCTGCAAACACAGATGGAAACTTAACAGGCCCCTCAGAAGACATGGGAACAGAACACTCACCTTTACTGGAATCACAGGAAGAGATCAAGGTGAGGACCTAAACATTATGCAGCTAGTTAAAGTCTTCAATACAGCCATAATAGACAGACACACGTACACTAGATCATTTTTCTTTTGTCTCAGGAGGAAGAGGTTACAATATGTATGGAACCAGAACCAGTGTCTTTAATTCCTTCTCCAGCTGCACACAGAGAGGAAGTGACATCAGCAGGAGGAAACAGTCCAGGCCAAATCCCTGGGGAATTAATCACAGAATGGAAACCTTCTGATATCACGACGTCTGTTAATGAAATACTGGAGGAAAAAGAGGAGGAGTCCCAATCCTCATCGGCTTGTGTCACAGCAACCAAATGAGTGTCAGAAACAGCAACAAAAGCAACATTTAATGCTACATAATTTTTGGATTGGATCAGTCACATTTCAGGAATATCTCCTTTGCGATGGATCTTGAATGACTTCAAATACAGAAAGAAGCAAAAAAAAAAACTTTCAGAAACTGTACATTTCTAAAGAGGAGCACAGAAGGAAGGGATGGAGAATAAAGATATACACAAAGGAATTTGGAGAGACGAGTACAGACAAAGGTTAATTAAAGGTTTAATACATGCATGCTTGTTACACATTGCTAGGCACATACAATAAACCATATTATATAAAAAAAAATAAACACTCAATACACACAGCGTCTAACAAACAAAGGCTCAGATATCAGTTTACTGTAAAGTTGAACTGTGTTGCAACTGACACCTTTTTTGTTCATTATAGATATCCTGTGTCATTATATAAGCAAAACAGATACCACAAACAAACCAATTATAAACCGAGTGTGGAGCAAAAACCTGCATAAATTCCTAGACAACACACACACACACACACACACACACACACACACACACACACACACACACACACACACACACACACACACAC
>JAOTRA010000035.1:11038609-11052472 GCA_026260255.1 Pseudolaguvia tuberculata | reverse complement strand
ACACACACACACACACACACACACACACACACACACACACACACACACACACACACACACACACACACACACGTCCACAAGTCCATACACGCAAGCCAGCAAAGACAGTTAATACAAATGCCAATAGGAAGAAACAAAACATAATGAAAATGAGAGACAGACAGAGAGAGAGAGAGAGATAGAAACTATGATACATGACAAATGCAAGCATAGATGCACTTGCCAAAAATGTTGTAAGAACATTTAGCCTATGAGTGTTATTTCTTTTAATACGGCTTTGAGGTCAGTTGCAGTTCGAGCAGAGTCAGCAGCAAAAGCTATTAGCATTAACATGCTCACATCACTGACAGTCTAATCTTCTTCTTCTCCTTTCGATTGCTCCCGTTAGGGATCGCCACAGCGGATCGCTCATCTCCACACTACCCTGTCTTCTACATCTGCCTCTTTAACCCCAACTACCTGCATGTCTCCCCTCACAACATCCATAAGCCTCCTACTTGGTCTTCCTCTTTTCCTCCTGCCCGGCACCTCCATCCTCAGCATTCTTCTACCAATATACTGCATGTCCCTCCTCTGCACATGTGTCGTCCCTCTAAACTCATTTCTAATCCTGTTTATCCTAGTCACTTCCTATGAAAATCTCAACATCTTCAACTCTGCCACCTCCAGCACCGCCTCCTGTCTTTTTTCTAATGCCACTGTCTCTAAACTGTACAACATTGCAGCTCTCACTACAGTCCTATAAACTTTCCCTTTCACTCTTGCAGAGGCTACTCAATCACAAATCACTCCTGCCACTTTTCTTCACCCGCTCCACCCTGCCTGAATGTAGGACCATTTTGAATGAAGTTTTTTTTTTAAACCAGCGGTAATTATATCATTTGTATTATCACTCTATGTAGGTAATAGGTAAGTTCAGCTATTCTTAAAACAAGTAGTGTGTTAGAACTACTTTACAGAAAGCTTTTCTAATAGTTCAGAATATACTATAGTATATACTGGTGTAGTTCGGCAGTCAGACAAAGACACAGTCCAGACCAGGGGCTTTACCTCATACACTCCGGTAAAGAAGGACATGACTCTACTTAGCACAGCAGCACAGATACTAGCGATGTGCACAAAAGGACCCTGGGGGTTAAAGACACAGATATACAAATTATGTCATAATCTAATTACTATTATTCATTAATTTAGCAGTTTGACATTAAGGGCATTTTGAGTAATTTGTATGTAAGCTAGTATTACTAATAGTAATACATATATTAATAATATTCCAAGAATGACAAATTGTGTTATTTAATTTACAAACCACAATACTGTTTTTTTCTGTTTAGATCAGTATATTAATGTAGTCTCAAATTTACTTTTAAATTAATTTAATTATAAGTTGCCTCAAAATTTTTATGGACATATTTGGTATAAAACTTTTATTAGAGACTCAACTAGTAATATGAAAATAATTACTATTGTGTAATTACTGTGTAATAAATATGTTCATGTACTATAAAAATAAAAAAACCTTAAGTGTCAGGTTTATGGAATGCAAAACATTTAAAAAATAATAAATTATGTCAGATTTTTTCTTCCCTGTGGTACAATGTGTCAAACAGTTTCATCTGGTATATAGCGGAGGCGCTTGTCCATTTATCTATTAAATTCTTAACTGAAATGAGCAGTTTTAAGGTTTTGCACATGTGCACAGTCAGAGGCAGCTTGGTGGTGCTGGGAACTGAATTCATATTCTTCTGATCAGAAGCCAACACCTTAAAATGTACCAGCAGTTATAAGCATATCTATATAACCTATATGTAGATGTGTTATCCTATGAATTATTCTTTATTAGTAAATCACCCTTTAATACCGCTGATTTTTTGGGTTATGAGTCTACCAGCTTAACAAATCTTGATTTAACTTTTTTATACTTTCACGCATCGAAATACACTAGAGATATCAAAATAGCAACAGAATCCCCGATGCACATTCTTCAGCCAGGTCATTCTACAGATTTACAATAGGATTTAGTTCTAAATTCTGCTTGGACACCCAAATATTGATCCTCTTCCTCTGAAGTTATCCTTTGTTGATTTGAGCACTGGGTCATTATAATGCTGGATGTTTTTTCCTTTCACCTTCAGATGACTTTTTTGTGGCAAGAAATCCCTACTTATAACTCCCTCTATCAGCATTTATTTGATGCTGCCATCACTATGCTTTTGGCTGATAAACTGTAGTGCACTACTATAGTATACTCTGTAGTGCCAAAGATAAAATAATTATGTTGGACCAAAATTAAAATTTAATAGTTGTATAATTCTTTATAACACAATAACTTGAAATTTTAACCAAGTTGTATAATAATTAAGATACATTTACAGATTTAAAGTTATACATTAGCTTCAACATAAACATTAAGTGGGTTTACAATACCTAAAGAAGACACATTTTAATGTTATATTTTTAAAATATTATGATAGCGATCATATTTTACTACTGAGGTGAAAATACTGAGGCTAATATTACCTAACGATGATTTATCTCTAGTTTGTACTCTGAAAACATACCCTAATTATAACTGTAACTGTACCTTTGCTATAAAAATAAGCAATATTTTTCATGCACACAAAGGATGACCCAAAAAACTGTAAGTGTTTTATTATTTATATTGCTTATATTATGTTAGTTCTATTTTATTAGTTAGATTGTCTATATGTTTTTATAACTATATTATTACAACAGTAAGGCTTTTTTCCAATATAGTCTGCTGATGAAAAAGTGTAATCCTTTTTTAAACTGCAGTATGGAACTACAGAACATATTTACAGCATTATGTTTAGACGGAGTATTTATTTGAGAAAATGTAAAAACCTCTTTTCCCAAAGGCATGCCACTGCCCAGGCTTGCAGTCAGGCCAATTACTTTAGCCACAAAAGCCTTTAGAGTCAAATATTCCTTCAGCACCACTCCACGTAGAATAGTCTTCAGTTCTGGGATTCCAGAACCTTCAAAAAATAGTTAGAAGAAAGATAAAAACACACCAAGACGAATTGATGGCAACAAAATTTTTAGCTTAGTACTAAAACGTAATTAGGTTTCACACCAGTTTTATACAATTTACTGCTTGATATAAGTACAAATCAAATTCAGAATTTCTAACCTGAGTTGTTTTTTTTTTTTTTGCATGCTACAGGTCACTGATGGCACAACAAATGAACAAATAAGGAATACAAGGAAAATTTAGCTGGGAGAATTTTTTTTTTATCTAAATAAGTTAGCAGATATCAGGTCTTTAAAATGATTAGCTATAAAAGGGGTGACTCAGAGGTAAAGGTGGGCATGGCTTTATAGAAGAAGAGTCTGGGAGCCTGCAGTCCAGATCTTTCAACTAAAAGAATATTTAACGTGTCATTAAACAACAACAACAACAAAAAACACAAACACAAACAGCAGCTGGAAACCAGTATCAGGCATGAATAAGACTAAATTAAAACCCACAAACTCCAGAAACCCATAACCTCATTGCCCAGATGTCTTCAAACTGGTTTGTGAAAAAGAGGATGATATTACACCTTGTAAACTATTTTGTGACCTGTAGCATTTGAATGAGAAATAAACTCATTTTGCGTATAAAGGTGTAAAATTTCAAACATTATGTAAAAGTTCTAACTTTTGTTATGCCATTTATGTTCTATTGTAAACAAAACATTGGCTATTAAAAATAATAAAATACCTCCCAACTTTTTGTGTGTGTGAATTGTCTATATGTTGCCCTGTGACCCATCCAGGGTATACCCCTGCCTCTTGCCCTATGTGCACTGGGATAGGCAGCAGCAGACATCCATATCCCCAAAATGGGAAATTAGCAGGTAAGAAGATGAATGAATGAATGAATGAATGAATGAATGAATGAATGAATGAATGAAACACACAAACTATTTCTAATTTCTAAATACACAAAGAACAGAAAATAGTACGGGAATACTGTAATGCTGGATTTCACTGATCAATCACATGACTCACATGTGTTATATTACAGAATTCTCTCCTGTTTATACTGTATGTCCGGAAAATCTTTTAAACGAATTGAAAAAACTGTGGATAACTTTTCATAGAAGCACGTTTCATAAACCAGATAAGATACAGCTTCAGGTAAAAAGAACAAAAATAGGATAGGCTCCAGCAGACTCTAGTGACCCCGAATTAGAGAATAAACAGTTTAGCAGATCAATCAATGAATCTTTTTTCAACCACCAAATACAATCTATACTTTTTAAATAGAAACTACAGGGGCAAACAATATTTTTTAATGATTTTATCCTAAGTTAATAATGAAGAAGAATATATGTATCACACCGTTTAACCAATGTCACTTTCTCTTTATGTGTGTCCGACTGCTAAGCATAATCAGATAATATATTTAAATGATTTTTACATTAGTTAGTTTGACAAAAACCTTTATTTATAGCGGTGTGCAATTAGGCTGAACAAATGAGGCAGAAAGATTTTGGTTCAATGTGCATTGATGTTACCTGAAATCAAATTCACAATTTTCCAAACAGTCATCCAGAACTTTCACCACTGTGTCATCACTACACATCACTTTTGAATTCATAGAACTCATTCATTCCTATAATGTCATAATGGGCCATAATAGGAAATGTGGTAGCCGTGACTGAGTACTGTCACATGCTTTCTATGTAAAAAAGCAAAGAACTAATCTTAGAAGTACGGCAATAAATAATGATGGCTTATTAGCACATAAAGTGTTCAATGTAAAGATTGAGCAATGAAAACGTCAAAGGGAATACAGACAAAGGCAATTTTTTAAAATAAATGTATAAATGTATGCCGACTTTTGTAAAAGTGGATAAGTGATCAAGCAGTACGCACCTACAGCTTGTGGTGATACCAAGTGGCAGAAGACAGAGGAGAAGACAATGAGAATTATGGGATATGTGATCCAGGCTAGATACTGAAGCGGCACATTTCCTTTTAGTTCGGCATACATCCATTTGTAAGCTATGCAAATGCAGAAAAAATGAGTTATTTGAGAGAAGTTATAACACGCTAGAATTGGGCAAGATATAAGAGTATGGTGGGTTACCTTGCAGGCTCTTTGCACTGGCATAATCCATACTCCAGCTGACTAGAGCCATAGTAAGACCCAGCAACACCAGGAATATCCAGTCCTCTCCAAGCTTTGTCACTATATACCTTTGAATCCGTCGCAGGCAGTCTGTTGAGTGAAACCCAGGTAACAATCAATAATAAACAATAAAGATAACTAAAGTTACAGTTACAGTTAGTTGTAACTGTACAGTTACAACTAACTGTACAGTTAGTTGTAACATAAGTTACATTTGGTCTCTTTTTTACAACTGAGCAATTGTGGGTTAAGGGCCTTG
The DNA here is from genome assembly GCA_026260255.1 of Pseudolaguvia tuberculata. Taxonomy (NCBI): domain Eukaryota; kingdom Metazoa; phylum Chordata; class Actinopteri; order Siluriformes; family Sisoridae; genus Pseudolaguvia; species Pseudolaguvia tuberculata. The sequence goes on along the minus strand of JAOTRA010000035.1, from coordinate 11,047,070 downwards.
CTCAAGAGCCCACAGTGGTTGCTTGGTGGAGGTGGGAATCGAACTCCGGTCTTTCTGGTATTAGTCCAACACCTTAACCACTAGGCTACCACTTCCCATTTTATCTAGTCTGCTCGGGTCAAGTTGTAAAATATAAAATCACTTTCTTTTACAGATATGAAATCACCTTGGCATTTTGAGTAAGGATAAGGTTTCTTTATAGAGGAGTTGAGGCTTTCTTGGGTCATGGGTCCTGTTTCAAAGGAAACACAATGTGCTCTGCCGTAGCCTCTTCTAACTGCCCTAGAACGCCCACCATGATTTCTGGACTGGTTCTCGGTTAGCAGATGTGTGGCCTCTCTTCGGGCAAAAGTGCCCACCTGCTCCCTGTACTCTCCATACAGCTAAGAAATAGACAAAGATACAGAAAAATGTGAATACAAGCAACAAGAATATATTGAAGTCTTGAAGTATATACATATATACTTCATGATATTGTAAATGTGCATTCTTTTTTTCTCGCAAACAAGCTACACTGAAGAAAAATCATTTTACAGCTGTGTCTGAGTTTGTATGTGCGGAAGGATGGTGCACTAAAGTACACGTGTATTTAAGTGTCGCACAAAAATAGGCTCAGGATGGCAGTTGCATAAATATGAGATCGCAAGATTAACGGTCTCAACACATGCCTCAGATACACGCACACACACACACACACTGACACACCTACCTTAATTAGCTGCTGACACATTGTGTTCTGGGCATGTGATATATATGCAAATCAAACTTTTGGTTTGCATATATGGTTCCCACAAAAAAGAATTAACATTTAGACAAACATTTTTTTTTTTTACTGTTGACACACCTCAAATTAATAGAAAGTCCACATATCCTGGAGAAATAAACACACTCGTGTGATGTTTAAAAAAAATTAAAATAAAGAACAATTAGTCTATATAACTAATTATCAGGTAAAGTAGTTGCATTGATTGAGTTTAAATTTAATTTTATATTTATTTTATCCAAAACCATCAATATGTTTTGGAATATTGGATCCTACCTCTTTTGAAGAAGTTCTCTTAGGCATTCTGTCTTTAATACCCGTGTACCAAATTGCTCTAAAACTAAAACTGTAGAATTGCCACTCTCACAGTCTCCCTCTACATCCCTCCCTCCCTCCCGTCCTCATTCCCTCTCTAATAGTGTCACAAATACACATAAAAAAGGAGAACTTTGCATGTAAACGTGAAGGAGTTTAAAGAGATAAAAAAATAATAGTAGAAAAGACATAAAATAAGATGGACATTTAAAATTTGTTAAAAAGAAAATAAAAGAAGTTGAACAAGGGAACGTTGTGTAAAATTGTTTTTGTGTGTGACCAAGGCTGACTTCATCATTCTCTCTTTCATCTTGTCTGTTGACGTGTTTGTATGGTTGGAGGTCAGGGGTTATTTACAGACCTTCAGACAGTGTGAGAGAAATGCTCTCTGAGAATTTGGTTGCTACTGGCTTTTTATCTCAAACTCAAACTATTTCCATCACCTACTATTTTGTCCACATTCACTATATGGACAAATGTTTGTGGTTGGCTGGCTGGCCATCAGATTCATTTTGCTGTTAGATTGAGGTCTATTATTCTATTAATAAATGTATAACTTGAATACAGACAGTAACATTGAGAGGGAGGTGATAATGGAGCCTAAAGGTTATGTGCTTAGGATCATTGTCATGCTGGAACAGTGTTATAGTCCTTTAGTTCTAGTGAAGGAATAATGCAATGCTACAACCTACAAAGCCATTCTAGACAACTTTCGCAGTTTAGAGAAGAACCGCATATATGAATCTGATGGTCCAGCCCAACAATATAGTGTAATATAAATTTAAATTACTAATAAAAATGACAAATTGTTTACAAAAAAAACTAAACGCTGGGCGTTATTGGTATGATTGCTGATTTAAAGGTCTTGAAGGTCTGGTGACTAATACCTAGGCTTTTACATCTCTGTGTCAATAAATTTGTGTTTCTGGACTACCTGTGCAGTGCAGTCCCAGCTGGTTCACAATAACCAATTCTACTCATTAGATCGTGGAGAATCTCCGTCCTGGACGGTGGATGTCCTGCAGAGTTTAACTCCAACTTGCCTCAACACACCTACCTGTAAATTTCAAATATACCTAGAATCTTGATTAATTGGTTCAGGTGGATTTTGTTAGGGTTTGAGATAAACTCTGGGGGACACCAGCCCTCCTGTATCGAGATTGCCTACCAGCATTTGCTAATGACCGACATAAATCAGAGCTAAAAGTTCCATCACAAGTTTGTTAAAGGTAACCAGGCTTATACACATGTAATGCAGAATCCCTCCTAGAGGCAAGGATAGTGGATAGCATGGTCGCCTCACAACAAGAAGGTCCCAGGTTCGATTCAAGGGCTGGGGATCTTTCTGTGCAAAGTTTGCATGTCCTCCCCGCACTTGCGTGAGTTTCCTTTGGGTACTTTGGTTTCCTCCCACAGGCCAAAAACATGCAGATTAGGTCGATTGGTGATTCTAAATTGTCCATAGGAGTGAATGTGTGTGTGGGTGGTTGTTTGTCTATGTGTTGCCCTGCGTTGGACTGGCGACCTGTCCAGGGTGTACTTCTGCCTCTTGCACTATGTGAGCTGGGATAGGCACCAGCAGACCCCCGTGAACCCAAATTAGGGAAGACCGGGGTTTGAATCCCACCTCCACCAAGCAACAACTGTGGGCTCAAGCAAAGGCCCTTAACCCACAATTTCTCAGTTGTAAAAAAAGAGACCAAATGTAAGTTGCTCTGGATAAGAGCGTCTGCCAAATGCCAAACTGTAACTGTAACATGAATGAATAACTGAATGAATAATAACTGGTTTTGTTGAATTTTGGTAGTTAACAGCATGTCCAGGTTTTTTAGTTCTGGTTATATCTGCTTAGATATATAATAAATGGATAAATGGACAGGGAGGCGTAGTGGTTAGCACGGTTGCCTCACAACAAGAAGTTAATGTATAACTATAAGGGTTTGATTCCCGAGCCGGGGATCTTTCTGTGCCGAGTTTGCATGTTCTCCACGCGCTTGCTTGGGTTACCTCCGGGTACTCCAGTTTTTCCTCCCACCATCCAAAAACACGTACATTAGGTTGATTGGTGAGTCATAATTGCCCATAGGAGTGAATGTGTGTGTATGTGATTGTTCGCCCTATGTGCACTGGGATAGGCTCCAGCAGAACCCTGTGATCCCGAATTAGAGAATAAGCGCGGTTAGAAGATGAACGAATGAATGATGAGTGAATGAAGATGGATACATTTTGTGGATTTATAAATTATTACATTATTTCAATCTGAAAACTAGTTGTGTTTAATGAAAAGCTAAAATACACACTTAAATAGAAATAGATTTTAAGTTCCGTATTTGATTTGACTATTAATAATATACAACATAAATATATTTACATTCATATAATGCAAACAAATACAAAAACACATTAACATTTTTGGCAGCTTCAATAAAACGTTTAATAAAAAGAAAAATATTTTTGTCAAATGATTAAAAAACAGATGACTTTTAAAAAAGAAGCTGGAAACTTAATTCGAACACAAGACAAGGGTTAAGTTGACTCTTCCAAGTTATTTTAGGGTCTGTAGCTCAGATAATAAAACCAGGCTAACCAGTGTAACCAGACGTTATTGCTCAACCGATTTTTGGGGGGATTTTATTAAATTTGTGTTTGCTCAGGAGTATATGCTTTTGTTTTTATTTCTAATTATTTTGTGTCTAATTAACCAATAACAGTAACATCAAAAACTATAATAAAAATAAGTTCTACCGTGACAAATATATTAATAGTAACGTAACACAGACATAAATATTTTAGCTGAATATAACAAAGCTCTTCTGTCTAATCAGTTCTATCTAATAAATTTTTAAAGACGATGAACGACAAGGAAATGAAGGAAAGTGGAGAGAGTGATTGAGTGAGAGTTACTTGTGTGGACACCAGACATGAAGGTCACAGTGTCTTTGAAAGTTAATTAAATCTATAATAATCATGCATTCCTTTACATGACTCCTATGTGTCTTTGTGAGTCATGATAAAATCTGACCCAGTCACTGACAGATTACACACACAGATACACATACACAGAAATCTACACACACAAATTAAAACAAACCTACTTAATAGCAAATAACTTAACATAAATGAGCATCTCTGTATAAACAATATATCAATATATGATTGGAATAACAATAATTATAATATCCTTTCCTATAGCAGGTTAACAAAGTACTCCAAGCATCAGTTATTATTTACAGACTCTTTCAATCAGATGAACATTTGTGAACATAACAAAATGTTATTTTGCATGTATATGTCCCAAATCTCAACTAAATAAAAAATTTAATTTATGTAATAAACATTTTATGTCTATGTCAATAAATAACAAATATTTGCTATTAACAATATAATTCTAATTAAATTTATAATCTAATTGATAGTCAGGATGACTTAATAATGTAGCATTGATGACACGGTTAACAATCTAATAGCTGAATCTATTATTCGAAATTGCTATAAATTGCAGTTCATTTACTCTTATTCTTAGTCAATAAATATTTCTAAAGATCTTTCCAGAATTCTTACCAGTATTTGATCTAAATTCATTACGGTCTCAGAGGCATCAGTGCATTCGCCCATCCTGCTCTTTCTCTCTTTCTCTCACTCAGGCTGCGTTTTATCCCGCTGTTACCTCTTGAGCCATGTCCCTTTAACCTTCAGATAACATTCAGATATTAGAAATTTTACCTGCCTTCTGTCTGTCTACTGTATATATGGGAGGGAGACTGCATAACCCACAATGCAGTTGTCATTAATGCTCTGTGTCTGTGGTCGACACTTTGCTGTCAGCAACATTTAATACACGGAGCAGAAGTCCCACATGAATCATCAATAAGATTAAAAAAAAAAGCATTAATAATAAATGTGCTTTGTTCATAGTGTACACTGATTAAATTCTTTGATTGCTATTTGTTGAATAAAAATATTTGTTATCATAGTCTAAATAAACACAAAACAAAAACTTATACAAAAACTTTTAAATAACATTAATATATGCAATCAATGATAGTATAGATTATAGATATTATCAGCACGGTCGCCTCACAACATCTTTCTGTGCAGAGTTTGCATGTTCTCTATGTGCATGTATGTGTGTGTGTGTGTGTGAGTGGTTGTTTGCCCATATGTACCCTGCGATGGACTGGCCACCTGTCTAGGATGTACCCCTGCTTGCCGCTCTATGTGAGTTGGGATATACTCCCCCCCGAATTAGGAATAAGCAGGTACGAAGATGAATGAATAAATGTATAGTTTATATTAAAAGAGAAAACAGAGGAAGAAAAGAGAATAGAAGATTAAAGAAGATTAAATTAGAGAAAAGAAAAGAGAAAAGAAGTGAAGACAATAAAACGGAAAAGAAGAGAAAATTAAATAAAATAGAATGTGGAGAGAAAAGAGAATAAAAGGGAAAAATCAAGGCATAATTAAATGGAAGAGAAGTAAAAAGAAGAGAGGAGAAATTATGAAAGAAAAATAAGAGAAGAAAATAAATGAAAAAAAGAAGAGAAGACATTTGCTGATGATAACTCAATGAAGTTCCGATGGGTTTCAGATGGGTTTCCTAAAAATGTCCTGATTGGATCAGTTGGATGTTTTGCTAGTAAATACTGGAGCCACATATTAAAACAGAAGACCACTGATTTCTGTAAACCAATTGATCCTGAACACAGTCTGGCTTTATTTTATGCTTTAACTCAGCATAAAACATACTCTTGCAATAAAATCTCATTTAAACTGAATTTTTTTTATGATGAACAAAAAAATTCAAGGAGTATTTATTTTTTTTAACATAACAGAGACACATGCAGTTTTGTCCAAATACAACATTCATTCATTCATTCATTCATTCATTCATTCATTCATCATCTTATTCACGGGGGTCTGCAGGTGCACATAGAGGCTGGGGTACACCCTGGACAGTTTGCCAGTCCATCACAGGGTCACACATAGACGAACAACCACAAACAACGCACGCACATTCACACCAATTTTTTGACGCACTAATCAACCTTATGTAAATGTTTTTGGATGGTGGGAGGAAACCGGAGTACCTGGAGGAAACCCACGCAAATGCATCAAACTCAGCATGTGGGAATCAAACCCGGGACCTTCTTGTTGTGAGGAGGCTGCGCTAACTACTATGCCACCGCACCACCCTATACAACAAATACTGTAAAATGTATTTCATTGAATTTGTGTAAGTAATAAACAATACAGACTGACACATATCAAGCCACAATTATAGCCTTTCTGTAAGGCTTGCAAAATTACTAGCCTCACGTCCAAGGGGTTATTGTCCAAGGGGTTATTCTCCACTCGGGCTATATATCCCCTCCTTCCTGTCAGGCTATCTTGAGGGAACATACTGTATATTTTAATGGTTTTGCATTCTCCCACAAAAATAGTTGGGTAATTATACTGTCTGTAATTTTCCAGCATTGGTATTAAAATTGCATTTGAATGTGTGCTCGCTTTTTACTTTCACTTTCATTTCACAAACTATGTCTAGGAATTGGCGATATTGATTTTACAAGATATTGATCACTGATGTTCTGGGTTTTTTGCGCACCAATTCCTCTGTCATTATCCTGTCAATCATTACTATTATCATATAACAAGTAAAATCTCACACACTTAAATTATATGTTGGAGTTACACCTGCGCGCAGTGGAGAGAATTGTAAAATTAGCTAACATTTAAAAAAAAAAGCTTTTTTCATCCAGGCTACTTCAATTAATTTCAGGTATCCAAAAAGTCCCTGTATCAATAGCAGCCAGTGGTTAAGATATTGGTCTGTTGGATGGTTAGAAGTTCACATTTCAGAGCCACCAAGATGCTACTGCTGTATGAAAATGAAATAACTATATGTCGGTCTAGATGTGGGTGCATGTCGAATGTCATGTACTGTAAATGCAATACATTAAAAATCTCACCTTCTTAAAATCATAAACCCTGGAGACATATATCAAGAACTATGTGATAATATTATTGCTTGGAATATGCAAACACATGCATACACAACACTAATGTAAATGTTCCATGTAACTTATAATAAAGAGATCAACACAACCGTAAAGTTTATTTACAGAGCTGCTGACAGAGCATTATGACAATGGGAGTCACAGGTATTTCTAATGCGTGTGTGCATGTGGGTAAAGAAAAATAAGGACAGACTGAGAGAAAGTAGTAAGAGACCCACAGAAGAAGCAGGCATGGCTAGGCATGGTACCATTTTGGCAACAAGGCAAAGACACAAGACACTCATTTTATTTTCAACTCAGAATTCTATTCAATCCTGCCCCCTCTCCCTTACTTCCCTGGTACCTCAGTGCAAACAGCTAGACCATGTCCTGGAATTAATAAGCTGAGCCCTTGCTTTCTGCAGCTCTACACTGAAGAGAATTGGAGGATGTATATTTAACCTGCGTACTCGGGTTTCGGCTCACACATGAACACACAGATGTGGAGCGTGTCTTATAGGCAGCACACACAGCCAACAATCTGAATGGAACAGCTACACGGTCACTGATCGGCACAGAAGACACCGTTTCAGACAAGGTTGGTACTTTCAGGTGTCCAACTGACAACCTGTTACACCAACCAGAATCTCATATGAGTAGTAAATAACTTATACAAGGAATAGAAGACCTTTTTCACCACAAACACACACACACTAGATGCTCTGATTGTCACAGCGAGTGAGATAGATGGGGTGAAGAACTCCAAAGGTGGACAACACAAAACCAAAAGGAAAGGGGATATGTTCAGTTACTTTTCATTCAAAATGAAAACACGTGCTAATAGGAACCACAAGAAACACAGCCAAATGACAGCCATAACCAACAAGTCATCGGTACAGGTTCTGGTCACCATGCAGCTACTTTCTGACAGATCTTATTATGTCACCACTCAGAATAGAATGGAAAATCAATTAAAGTGTAAGTTATTGGACACCAGTACTTCAAAGGGCTGTTATTTAAAGTGAGGTCAATTTGGTAGACAAAACTCTTCATGTTATCAAAGTTCATCTCAGCTAAGGGCTCCACACACTGCATGTCAACAACATACTCAAGCACAAAGTAACACAAAGGGCAGGGAAAGAAAGAGAGAATGAGAGAATGATAGAGAGGGAGAGAGAGAGGGAGAGACTGACCAGGGTTTGCTGATATCTCAGAGCTTTCCTTTGCGATGCATCGGCAGCCATCGACAAGCTTACACTGAGCCAAAAATAAACCTACACACTGTCCTGCTTCTGTATTACAGCGCCTGGAAAAGACACACACACACACACACACACACACACACACACACACACACACACACACACACACACACACACACACACAC
>JAOTRA010000035.1:11012824-11026250 GCA_026260255.1 Pseudolaguvia tuberculata | reverse complement strand
GATAGATAGATAGATAGATAGATAGATAGATAGATAGATAGATAGATAGATAGATAGATAGATAGATAGATATGGCTAGTTTTCGATGTACTGGCCAAACTGCAACATTATCATTTTAGGATTTATTGACCATCCCGATAAAATCTAAAGTATAAGATCACGAATGAAAAGTTTCAGAAACCATTTGATTATATTTACTTTCATTAACCTTTGTGTTGTGTTGTAGCAGGTCTAGCTTCTCTACACCTGCTGTGTTTCCAATGTAAATATTAGCAGCATTGAGATCAATGTTTCATAGACGACCATATATGAAATTAATCTAATTGTATATGTGAAGTTACATTTACAATTTGACATTTGGCAGACACAAGGTTTAAATCTTTTTTTTTAAGATTTAGTTATGTTTAGAATCCATAAACATAATGTGTCTCATCAGTAACATGTTCACTCTTTCTTTCAACCTTTGAACTTTGAACAGGAAGCATTATTGATGTGGATTTCATGAGGTCTGGGCTGAACCCTATTCATCTTGGAAATCCCAAAATAAATAAAACCTTGCCCTTTTAACCATATATGACGGATCAGTATACAGTGAAATGAGACAACGTTTCTCCAGAAGCTTGGTGCTACAGCCAATAATTACATACAATAAGAACAGGGCAAACAGTGAGACAAGTGCAACATGAAGACAGCAGATAAAGACATTAAACAAACACATAGACACCGGCTCACTAAGATTCGCAGGGAGGTAGCAAAAAACCCCACTTATTGAAATTATTGCAAGAATACCCGCTTATTCCTTAATTCAGGGTCATGGGGGTCTGCTGGAGCCTATCCCAGCACACATAGGGCGAGAAGCAGGGGTACATCCTGGAAAAGTATCTTTTATTACATGTTCATTTTGTTAAATATTATTAAATGTATTCACATCATTCAGTATGTTCTTTTCTCCCATTCTAGCTAGGTGGTCTAAACTTTATAGGGTTGCTTTTATGTATATGCCTCAGTTGCCAGTAACTGTCTGTTTTGGATTTTACTAATATTACCACTTACATGCGTTTCAATATATCTAGTTACTCCTTTCTCCCTTCCCCCTCTCATTTAACCTGTTTGTACCTGCCTCAGCTTGGGAACACACCCAACACGTCTCCTCCTACCGATCCCTTTAGATATACTTAGAAGTCCCACTTCCTGTTTCTATGTCAGCAAGGAGAACATATGAACCTTGTGAGGAAAGTTTTGGGCTAAAGAACCAGTTGCTTCAGTTACTCTGGATTGTTGAGCAGTGCAAAGGAGGTCCTAAAGAGATGTGTGTTCCTCCAATCCTCATGTCCTAGTGGAAGAGAAAGTAAAGGAATAGGAGGGAGGACCTGTGTCTCTCTGTTCAGACTTGTTTGAGAATTTGAGCAGGAAGGAGGGGAAGGAACCCAGATTGAGAGGAACGCAGAGGAAAAACTTCTGTCAGTATTGTAAACATTCTGAACCTATGCTTTAGTAGGAGAAAATGAGCTAAGAAATACATACAGCAATCAATATAATCAGTAAAACATTTACTAACCGGGCACAGTGATCCACTCAGTGAGAACGCGCAGGTATGTGGAACATTTACGCAATTCCTGCTAGATCTTCAGTGAGAGTGGGACAGTAAGAGAAAGAAAAAGCACTCTTCTCCAAAGACACTGCATAGGTGAGACCATATTGTGATTGAGTTATAAGTAAAAGATTTAGTTTGACTCACAATATTGTCAGGCATGTTAATGTTACTGTTGTTGCAGATTTTGCATAGCCACATGTCATTTTAATAGACATTTATGAATTAATTGTTAATTGATTTTTAAGGTGGTTTAAAAATGTTAGCTGTAAAATGTGCAAAAGTGAACACATTAACCATAATATAATAATAATAATTTTCCAAAGTGGAACATCGTTATCATGTTTCCATGGTCATGCATGGGTTTTCCTAAGAATTGAGCCAATCCAACTAAATATACACAAATGGAGGCCTAAAAATGACACATTAAATATACACAAATTAAGCCTAGTTTATTTATCTAATTTCACTGATCATAAAAGATTTCATATTGTTGTGTTGTTTTCTGTCTGATGCTTAATTTTCAAAAATTTATTCAGTTTAACATATAATAATTAACATTCAGTAAATATAAGTAAATATAATTATCCCTGACAGGTTGTCTAAATTATGTTGGGAACCAAACGCTCAAATCGGACCATTGAGGATTCTTTACAACTGCCACACAGCCCAGCTACCCCCAACAGGGGCAATCATTCAAATGAGTGGATAAATTTTGAGGCCAGACATCAATCTGGTCCAAAAATACAAGCTGAGCAAGAGCGGGGAAGGGAAGAGTGGAGAGCTAGAGAGATGGACAGAATAAGAGACAGACCAAGAGAGGGAAGAAGGGATGTGGAACAAGACTTGACAGAAAGGGAAAGATATGCTCACTTCAAAGGCAGGGAAGATGAGACAGCTTTGAAAAACAGAGACAGAAGAAGAGAAGAAGAAAAATATAAAAATGGAAAAGCTGTTGCTGTACAAAAGTATGGACAGTACAGAGAAAGAGAGAAGGGAGACACTTTCCCTAAGACTGTAAAACGATGTAATGAAAGAGAAAGAAGGCCGAGATATTCTGTTGATCAGGGTAGTGATAAATTGATGGAAAGAGGTTTGGGGAGGTTGATGGAAGTAGACATGATTGGAATTGAAAGAGAACAAGCGAGAAAGAGACACATAGATACCCAGAGGTACAGAGAAATAGAAAGGCAGAGAGAGTGTGATAGAAGAAAAATAAGGGAAGAGGTAAAACAAAATGCAGAAAGGAGATCAAAAGAGGAAGACGTAGACAGAACAGGATGGGACCCCGGTAAGCGGGGGAGAAGAGGAGAGAGATACACAGATATCAGTGACAGTGACCAACAGATCATAAGAAGGCAAGAAAGAGACAGGTATCGACACAGAGAACACCGGTATTATTCTCCCAAAACAAAAAGAAATATAATGGGAGATCGAGAGAACTTCTCTGACAGAGAGGAAAAAGATGAAAGAAGAAGTGCAGTGAAAGAGAAACACAGATGCACAAAGAGTGAAGGAGATACAGATGGAGATACTGAGAGAGAGGTAACAAGGAAAAGGGATGCTGTGTTACCTAGGCATGATGGTAGTAGTGCGGCGGACAAAGAAAGAAACAGAGACAAATTGAGAGAAAGAGAGAGACGCAGAGAAGTCGAAAGGCAGAGGGAAAGAGACAGAAGAAATGAGAAAGAAACAACATCACAAAACAGTGGAAGAGAAGGAAATAAGGAACGGGTGAAAAGATACAGAGAGGGCGACATCAGAGAAAGAGACTTGGTCAGAGATAACCAAGAACCTGATAGACAAAGGGATCGGTTAAGGGGCACGGATGATAGAAGTAGACAGGAACATCATCTTTATGTAAAAGAATCAACTGAAATTAGTAGCCAAACACATCAGGGGATTGACAGGAAGTTTCAGGAGGAAGTCCAAAGCAGCAAAGAGTGGATTCCAGGAAGTGATGCAGAAAGTGACAATCAAAGGAGAAGAATTAATAGCTTTGAAGAAAAAGGGAGAAAGGATGTTTCTGAAAGTAAAGGGGAGCAAAAGAGAAGTGAGGAAGGACGGGATACATTACATGAGCTTAAAAAAGAAGAGTTAAGAGAAGGCGTTGCAAAAGAGGAAATTGAGAAGGTGAAAGAGAAAGACATTGAAAAATCTGAAAGCAAAAAAAAGCCAATTAGGAAAATGTGGCTGGAGCCTCGGTCAGAAAGAGAAAGGACAGAGTCATTACAGGAGGAATTTAAAGAAAGACAGCAAGCAAGGGAGAGATACGCTCAAAGATACAAAAAGGAAAAGACATCAAGTGGTGAGGAAGAAATGTCCTCAGAAAGCAAGAACGGAGAAGTAACAATATTAATGGGAGATAGTCCACAGGAACTAGATAGTACTGCAGAGAGTATTACTGATATTGATAATCAAAATTTGGAAGAAAGTATAGGAGGTGATGAGATGGTATTTGATAATGAATCTTGGGTGGATATGCCTTGTCAAACAGACACAACAAACATGACTGATGACATAGAGGGCAGTGACAGAGAGGAAAAATATGGTAGTGATAAAAATGTATACTCTGAAGGTGAAGAGGGAACATGGGAAGATTGGAGGGACAGAGTAACTTCAGGAGACGATGGTTTTGTTACTGTGTCCAGTGGTGCAGACGAGGATGAGACAGAGGAGGATAGGTTTGAGGATTGTACAGAATTTTGGGATGATGAAGATAGAGACAGTCTAGCTAGGCAGTCACCCACTACCAGACATCTAATGGAGGGAGAGGCTGAAACCAGAATAACCAAAGAGAGAAGTGACCATGCAGTCACCATCTTTTGTGTGGTTGGTCAAACTCTTCCCAGGTCAGGAGGCAGACAAAATTCACTACTGGATGAAATGGAGCAGGTCACGACAAGCCAGGATTCATCTCTGGGAAATGTTGATGGTGATCAGCATGGAGCACCAAAGCACCAAGAAATAGAGGCAGAAAACACAAACACAGACAATGACCTAATTTTGTTTGAGGCAAATGGGTCAAGCAGTCATGACACTAATTGTGATAATGCCAAATCTGAACAAATGACCAAGGAAGTTTCTCAATCAGAGGACTCAGTAATTAGTGGTGATAAGGTAAAAGACATTGAACCACACCAAACCGAATCTTTTGAGACACTGACCCAGAATGAGGACCATGGGAGTTCTGAAATAAAAATGACAGATGAAGAGAAACAAGTGGAGATACAAAAGGAATTGGAAAGTAGTTGCCATTTAGAGGTGGCAGAAGGTACAGAGGACAGAAAGCGCTTATCTGCTGCTCCGCATGTAAAATGGGCTAAAAATGTGCTCATCGAGATCATGGATTCTAATGAGGAACCTGGGACCTTTTTGGTACCTGATCCAAACACACCTACTGAGCAGACAGGGGATGGAGCACCAACTGAGACTGAAAGTCAGGGAGACTCACCTCTGTATGGCATAGTCCACAAATCCCGCAAGCACAACCACGACAGAAAATGCATAGATCCAGAGATACATTTCAAACCAGAGGACACACAGACAAACATAGTGGTAAGAAATGAAAATCTGTTACATGTAGAAGGACAGTCAGAGGGAGAAGAAGAACTTGAAAGACTCTCCACCAGCCCAGATCTGCTGAGTCTCTCTTCTGACAATGAGACAGATAAGGAGGTAGGCAGTAAGAAGGAGAAGAAAGAGAAGAAGAAAGCAGTATGGAAACTTCTAGGCACTAACAGTTTCCGGGAATTGGGGAATGAGGTATGGGGAAAGAAGCATGGCAACCAAAAAACATTACAGAAACATAATAAAGAGGAAGAGGAGGGAGAACGAGTTGGAAGGGACCGAAGAACCAGAGTCTTCACAACAGGTGAGACATTTCTGCAGGTAAACTGCATGCAGTTCACATTCCTATACGGTTCAAAGTTTCTATTGCACTTATCTATTTTGCAAGCGGTCGGTAAAGCCAGTTCGATCTTGTTAAACCGAACCCTCACTGACATTACTATTTTGCATCACTGTAGATCATATCAGACAGCCTGTTTGTCACTTCACATTTAATTCAATTTTTGGGAAAAAAAATTCCTCAGATGCTTCATTAGGTGTTACATGTTCTTGGGTGATTGCAGGTGCGTAGCAATTATTGTGTGAGAAAAAAAAAAGATTTTATTTTTAACTTTACAGAACAGTTAAATTGTTGATTTGCCAGGTTGATATACAGGTTAGGAATTTGCCCAATCTGTTTAGGCTACTAATTTCTGAGTCGGGAATCGATAGTTTTGCTTGTTGTTATTCCCTAAAACTGACTCATAATGTAGACAGTCGATGACAAAGAAAGTGCACTACATTTATGTGTGAAATCTCTATAATAGTTTAGGTGTGGCACATGATTCTGATCTCGATCAGTCAGTTTGAGAGACAGACACTGTTGGGAACACGGCTGCCTGGCTTTACTTTTACTAATCTTCTTCTTTGAAACCACAGAAGAAGCCTGGTATTATTAATATATATATATACTATTTAATATGAGCCACTTCAGAAATTTCTGAACTTTACATTATTATTTTGTTGTCTTACATTTTTGTGTAATTCTCTTGTTTAGATAACGAATATGATGATCTGAGTTTCTCATGGAACGATTTAGATTTGAGGTAAGTAAATCTTAGTACTAAATAAAATTTCAATTATTGGTAATTGTATAATCAATCATTGGCGATTGCCTTGAATTGTTTATGTTTCTATTTAAACACACCTACAAATCTGTACAAACTGTAGGTTATGATCCTTATTTAACTCTCGCTGTTCTGTCCAGGAATTTTAAAGGAACACTTAGCAGGACTAAAATGAGGACCTCAAAATTTTACAGTGAGTTTGTTTACATTTGGCTATTGTTTGCACATGCTAAATTTAAGCCACATGTTTTTGGCTTCAGTGAATGTACAGGTATGCGCCCTCTTATGTCCATGTTTATTTGAGGGAGCAATTCACAAAAAGTCTAGGCTAAACAATGAGGCACTAGGAAGTTTCAGAAAAAAAAGACAGTTTTTCATGCGGGATACATTTAGTATAAGTTTCCTGTGTTGTTTCTATAGCTTATACTTTATTCTATCTCCTGACATGAGTACATCTGAATCTCAAATAGCTGAACTGATACTTTCCCATGTGGTTGTGCTGTTGCATAATTCTACCATTAGCAACAAAAAAAATAAAAAATAAAAAATTATATATATATATATAATATGTATATTTTTACTATCTATAACATAAGTTAACAGAAGAATTTTATGTTACAGTACAATTTCAGTAAATCAGAGATATGCATGAACATTTGTGTAAAGATAGATAATTTGCATATACCTTAAAGGCTCAAAGTGTCAATATGTTGTAAACATGTTTCTCTAACCTCTGTATGAGCAGGTTTGTGCTTGCAAATCTGCAGAACAGATGTTGAGCTTCACTTGAATTGTTTCTGGTCTGTGTGGAACCTGTCAATAATTCTGGGCAAAAATGTTGCTTGAAAAATATTGCATATGTCAGCTATTTAAATCTAGAAGAATTTAAATAAGGTTCCTGTTGACTTTTTTTTTTTATATGTTTCCTATTACAATAAATTACTTCAATAATACACTAATAATAATATAATAATAATAATAATAATAATAATAATAATAATAATATACTCTTCTTCCACATAGACAGTCTGATTGGTCTGTGCAAATGGTAGTTCCCAATAAAATATCTCTGGTAAGATTCCTGTTTACTTACTTAGTATAATTATTAAACAAGGTCTGTTGTCTCCCTGTTTCTTTCAGATTCCCAGTTGTATCAGCAGTACAATGAGGTGGTCCAAAACAGGGAGCTTGTCCATCAGTCTCATTCGGATACTAGCTCTTTGTTAGGGGATCATGATGTCCATGCTATCTTAGAATCTTCTTCTCCATCACATTCTCCGATTTTGGCTCGCCGGCCTCTCCCGCCCCTTCCTCCTGTCCTCCACCCCCATTCCATATCCAATACAAACATTATATCTAGTGGAAATGGATTATTGGCCAAATCTCAAAGGCCAACATCACCTCGGCTGTCTAGGACATTTGCCGCATCGCCCATGCTATGGCAGGACCTGCCCGGCGTGAGGAACAACCCTGAACTCAAACTCCTCAGTGAGGATGAAAGACGCCTGCAGGAGGTATTGTGTGGGTCTAGTCCAATTGCAAGGCTGCGTTAAAGGTATCTCCTGATTTACAGTGCAAAAAGTTGATTGACTGCCTGTTGTAGGTGAGATTTGAAGTGGTGACCTCTGAGACGTCATACTGCAGCAGTCTAGACATTGTGGTGGAGCACTTTGTCAAGTGCAAGCAGCTTGACTTGCTTTTGACTTTACAGGACAAAAACTGGCTTTTTTCGAAACTGTCAGATGTCAGAGCTATCAGTCACAGGTAAGAACTTCTTAATTTTTTTAAACAAAAATGGTTGCTGTTTGAAACTGAGATGTTGGGCGTTTTTTTAGTTAGTTCTGTGGATTCAGGATGCACCAATACTGGTATCGTTATACCTCTAGTGACTTCATTGACAGGGAAATTTGATAACTTTTCTTAAACAAAAAGACCAGACCATTGGTGTAGTGGGTCATAATGCTGGCATCAGTACAGATTTGCTTGTTCTCTAGTGACCCAGTGACTAAGTCCCACTCAAATCTCGTCAATCTGTTCTGCAAATAAAGGCAAAAATGCTCCAAAATATCTTTTAATTAAAAGGCATTCTGCCACTAGCAGTATCATTAACACTCGGCAACTGACCCTGCACCGATGATAAACGAAATAGCAATAGATAACTTAAGAGCTGTGCAAATAATCACCATAAAAGTACAGGTATGAATATTGGCTAGTACCGGGAACAAATATTAATACTCCTACTCACTTTTTAAAAATGGGATTGGTACAATCTAATCAGAATATTAAACCAAACCGTTGACGTGTCATAAACTTAGAGGATGCAAAGAAAATTGTATTGAACCCTAACTGAATTCATTTCTATTTGTATTTTGCTAGTTATTTATATATTACATTTCATGTTAATATATGATTTGCAGAGATATAATAATATAAAATACTACTGTTTAGCAGTATTTAGGTGGAAAAGGTTTAAAAATAAATTCTGTGGTCTGTCATAAATAAATACATTTCTAGGTTTCAAAAAGGAAGATATTATTATAATTCTGGGATCTGGAAATGTGAAGTTCCTCATCACATACTTTATTAGTACTTAGGGATAATACAGACATAAGAGAATGTTACCAAACCTGTTTTTAGGTAGCTTAAACCAACCTTGCATGCCTAACACAGTAAAACGATCTGTCTGTTTTCTTTTCCAAAGGTTTTGGTATTGCATTAAATTGCAACAATGAAATTACAATTCAGAAAATATCAACAGATTAAGCAACAATTCTTCCATCAAAAAAACAGAAATGCTGAAAGAAGGAATTTAAAGTTTTAGAATATAAGGGGTCGATGTTACTGATGCCGGAAATCATCGCAGAATCTATAAAATGTTTTTTTAAAAATATCTTTTTTTTTGCGTTCTTTTTATCTGTATTTTTATCGTGTTATGCAGCTTCTTCTCTCAGTTGGAGGAAAGAGTAGAGAGTGACATAATGCACTTTACAGTGTGTGACATTATCATTAAACACTGTCCACGATTCCGAGCGGTCTACGTCCCCTACCTCACCAACCAATCGTACCAAGACAAGACATATCAAAGATTAATGTAAGTATAATTCATCTAGATACTTTCACACTTATATAGAAAAGATAGTTCATGTGTACATTCTGGCAAACAGCCAAAGGAAAATTAATTAATTAATAGCCAAAATTTTATTTCAGATATACACAAATTCTAAAAAAAGTTGTTGAAAGACATTCTAATGAAATTACTAACTGCCACAAAATACAGTGTATGTATGTAAAGTTACCTTACCCTCTCATTCAAAATCCCTCTCTCTCTACTATCCTACCTACCCAATGCTCTCTTTTACAGGAATGAGAATGCTGGTTTTCGGCACATAGTGGAAAAGTTGGAACAAAGCCCCAAATGCCAGAGACTTCCTCTGCGCTCCTTCCTCATCCTCCCGTTTCAGAGAATCACTCGACTTAAACTGCTAGTACAAGTAGGTTACATACTACAAAGGGAATCCTTAATATCAATGCCTCAATTGTCCTAACAGACTTAAAAAAGTTTTAATAAACTGAAATTAATATTAGAATTTGGTGTGTAAGAATATATCACCAGGTTTGTTTACATTTTACATTTATTGGATTTGGCAGACAACTTTATCTCATTTATACATCTCAGTAATAGGGGATTAAGGATCTTGCTCAGGGGTCCAACAGTGGAAAATATGCAAACTCCACACAGAAATCCGTGGCCCGGAAATTGAACCTGGTGACTGTACCAACCACTTCACCACCACGCCACCTTTAGGTGAATATTTTAATGGATATTTCAATTGCTTATTGCAGTCGGCGCGGTAGCGTAGTGGTTAGCATGGTTGCCTCACAACAAGAAGGTCCCGGGTCAGGGATCTTTCTGTGCAGAGTTTGCATGTTCTCCCCATGCCTGCGCGGTACTTCAGGTCAGTCAGAATTTCCCATAGGAGTGAATTTGTGTGTGAATGGTTGTTTGTCTATATGTGCCCTACAATGGACTGGCAAACTGTCCAGGGTGTACCCTTGCCTCTTGCCCTATGTGCGCTGGGATAGGAACACAGCAGATCCCCGTGACCCCAAATTAGGGAATATGCGGGTAAGAAGATGAATGAATGAATTGCCTCTTGTTTCTTGCTCCTATTCTTTCCCTTGTAGAATATCGTAAAAAGAACAGCTCCTAAGACAGTGGACGAAGCACAAGCAATTAAAGCCATGAAATTACTGGAAAAGGTAAACAGACACACACACACATACACACTCAGAAATAATCAGTAATCACTAGGTAATCAGTTCTCTATCTATTTTGCAGATGATTAAGGACAGTAATGACAGTATATCTCAGATGAAGAACATTGAGTCGTTGGTGTCCCTCAATGCGAAGGTGGATTTTGAGTGCAAGGTGAGAATTGCAGGAAAAGACTGTGACCTACAAAATTTAGCTGGCAGTTATTTTTGTAATTGTACTGTGTGGTGTTATACTGTGTGGTGGACAAACCTTTGGCACTAATTTTAGTATATGTAGATCCTCTTAAATGAAATGACCTGGATCCTGTTATTTTTTTAAACAACCATTTAGCCATTTTGATAAGCATTTTATTGGAACACATTAAACATTAACATTGTAATTTTTTCTTTATGTATTTTAGTCTTTATAAGATATTTTTATATATTGACTTTATGCTTGTTTTTATATCTTTTTTATTTTATTTTAGCTTTTCATTATATTATTATAGTGTAGAACATTTGTGGACACCTTTGGTTCCTCTCTAAACTGTTGCTACAAATATAGAAGCCCACAGATGTTTAGAATGTTTTGTAGGTTGTAGCATTACATTATCCCTTCATTGGAACCAAGAGCCTTTAACACTGTTCCAGCATGAGAATGACCTTAAGCACAAAACCCCTCAACTACATTATCACATGCTGGGTTACTATTAGTGTGTTTTCGACACAAAGTCCTTATCTTACCACCACTGAACCCATTTGGGATGAAGTGGAATGGTGACTGCACCCACCCCAGACCTCCTTATTTGACTTACTAAAACTCCTTACTCCTTATGTTGTCTGATTTCACTAGTACTATTGGTGCTGAATGAAGAGGTTTCTCACATTCAAGCGTTACATTGGACTGGAAGAGTGGAACTTCATCCAGTAGCAAAATGGGAATACATCTAAAAATTTCATGATTTCTATAAATAATAAAAAAAATTATAAAAATAAATAATAAAAAACTTAACTTTTTTTAAACTTAAAAATTATTTTAAAAATGAACATCTAAAAATACAGTTTTTAAGAAAATATTAAACTCAGATATGCCTCATAAATCTCTTACCTTAATTTAGTCCTGCGCTACTATTATAATTAACCCAATTTCTTGTTTCCACTAGATTTAGTCTGAGTGTACCTGCTGAGTGTGTCTGTGGTCATTGAATAAACACATTAGCTCGGTTTTATCCGATGTGTCTTCCCTAGAAGAAACCTTCTTTTTCACAGCATATTAAACCTTTTCTCTTGACAGACCTGATTTTGTGCAGAGGCACAAATCTGGCACTGGTTAGGACCTCGTAATGTACAGGAAAAAAAAAAACTGTGATGCGGTATCAAAATATTCTAGATCATTGTATACTTTCAAACTTTGTGGCAACAGTTTCAAGGAAAACGCAGTGATTAGTATGATGGTCAGATGACATTAGGCCCATATATGACATGAGCAATATATGTGTATATATATGTTTCAGACTCTGCCACTGATCAGTCAGTCACGAAGGCTGGTGAAAGAGGGACAAGTAACAGAGCTGAGAGACATCATGTCTAAGGAAAAAGAAAGAGTTGCTTATTTACATCTTTTCAATGACTATTTGCTTCTCTCATTACCCAAAGAGTATGTTGAAAAAATTTACACGTCTTTAAGCTATATTTGATTATTTATTTGAGATAATTAAGGTTTAATCGCTGACCTGTTCAAAGAAATACCCAGCAGTCTATCGGTGTGTTGTAGAGTTGGCCGTTTTATAGTGATCGATCACGCGCCGGTGTCAGAGCTAAGAGCCGAAAACTGCAGAGTCAAGATTCACTCATTACAGAAGAGTCTCTTCCGGCTGTACATAGGACAGAGGGTCCTTCTACTACGGGCAGAAACACAGTGAGTGTAATGTGAAATCACATTAGTTATGCTTAGATTGAAATATTTTTCATATGGAAAGTTTTATTAATTTTGTTATGTGCTTTTCATGTGAAGGGAAAGGGGCGGGGGGTGTATAAGCACCATCATAGTCCTAATCTCAAACCTAAACTTTATCTATCAGGTTTCATGATTCTTTACTTCATTTAGAATTTCTCCAGAAACCTTTACATTATTTAGAAGAGAATCAAAAAGTGTTTATTGAGAAACAGATCAATGCTGGTCCCAATCAAAGTGTGACAAACCAAACTAAATGGGGAACATTGAAAAAAAGAGCTCTTGTGATGGACTGGCGACCTGTCCAAGGTATACATCTGCCTCTTGCCCTATGTGCGCTGGGATAGGCTCCAGCAAAACCCCTGTGACCTTGAATTAGGGAATAATCGGGTGAATGAAAAAAGAGCAGCATTCATTCACTAATTCATCTTCTTACCCGCTTATCCTCTATGTTTTAATTATGTGACGGCTACTATTAAAGAAATAGGTCTTAAGTCAGCCAGTGACAGCCAGTGACGTGACTTTCACTGGACAGCCAGTGACGTGACTTTTCTCACAGACAGGAAGGTCATTTCACAACCTTGTTGCCACAACAGAGAATATTTTCTGTGAAGTTTAGAATTTGTCAGGAAAACAAACATGTCCATTCACAGCTTTGCTGTATAGTAAGATAAGTGAGTGAGACATGAGATAACAGTTTGAAGTACAGGTGGGAAAGCAAAAGACTAAAATGCTGCACACTCTTTAGTTGGAGATCAGGTAAGTCAGGGGTAAATTCACAGGCATTGTGGGTAATATGAAGCGCCAAAAATATGAAAATACATAATCATAAATGTGAGTGAGCCAGTGTCTAAAATAGACATTAATAAAACATATTAAAATGATAGATAGATAGATAGATAGATAGATAGATAGATAGATAGATAGATAGATAGATAGATAGATAGATAG
>JAOTRA010000035.1:10986125-11001378 GCA_026260255.1 Pseudolaguvia tuberculata | reverse complement strand
ACACACACACACACACACACACACACACACACACACACACACACACACACACACACACACACAGATATACACATTCAGAAGAGCTGAAATAATCTAAACAAATACAGGAAAGCAGCTAGGACAAAAGCTAGACCTAGAAATATCCTCACACCTACAAAAATTGGAGTGGAAAAGCATGACAATTATGGCAAAGTTAAAGTTATTCATTCATTTATTCATTCATCATTCTTCTTACCCGCTTCTATTCTCTAATTCAGGGTCACGGGGGTTTGCTGGAGCCTATACCAGCGCACATAGGGCAAGAGGCAAGGTTACACCCTGGACAGGTCGCCAATCCATCTCAGGGCCACATAGACAAACAACCACTCAATTTAGAATCAACAATCAACCTAATGTACATGTTATTGGACTGTGAGAGGAAAACTGAAGTACCCGGAGGAAACCCATGCAAATGTGGTGAGAACATTTAAAGTCTGTTTTGATAATAGAAATGTGACATAAGAAACAGTATTTTAGGTAGTTCCTTTCCTTTACTTAAACAAGGGAATAGGCTACTTTTTTAATGATCACTTATCATTTGTATTTTTACCATTTAGTTAAGATGCTAATAGTATCTTACTGGAATATTACTCATTTTATAATATCTTACTGTAAAATGGAACAGAACTCACATTGACCATCAAAGTCCTGCTCGTTCTGGTTGTAAAAGCTTCCCTGTTGTTCGTAGTTGTTCTCCTCGAATGGGATGGAGATTTCATAAGCATCCTCATTTTTGGGGGCTTTGAAAGTAAAAAGCACAGGAAGAACAGACAATAATGAAAACGGCTTCATGTTATACAGTAATCAGAAATTACCTAAGTCTGAATAATGCCCATATAACAGTTGAATAATACAAAACTCTAAGAAACTAATGTCAGGTAAGGAGGTCAGGGGTGCAGTTGCCATTCCAGTTCATCCCAAAAGGGTTCAGTGACGGAAAGACCAGGACTTTTTACTGAACACGTTTTTTTTTTTCAATAATAACCCAGTATGTGATAATAGAGATCAGAGGTTTTGTGCTCAGGGTCATTGTCATGCTGGAACAGTAGTGGAGTATTTTATTTCCAGTAACGGGATAATGTAATGCTACAACATATAAAAACATTCCAGACTGTGTGTTGTCAGATTTGTAGCCACATATGGAGAGGAACCACATATGGATCTGACAGCCTTTTGCCAATATAGTGTATGCATATATCTATTCATTAAATTATTTTAAGGGTATTCTTTTAAAGAAATATAAAAAAAAATGTAAAACCCAACAAGGCACAATGGCATAGTGGTTAAGATGGTTGCCTCACAACAAGAAGGTCCTCATTTAATAATAGTTCATAATAGTTCGGCCAAAATAGTTTTTTTGCACCATCAACTAACTCACTACAAATCTTAGTCTGTGTCTATGTCTTTGTGTTATTGTCCTTATTTTCCATCTTTGTGTTGCACTTGTCTCACTGTTTGCACTGTTCTCATTGTATGTAATTATTGTCTGGAGCACCAAGGTCCTGGAGAAACGTTGTCTCATTTTACTGTATACTGATCCGTGATGTATGGTTAAAATGACAATATATCTTCTTTGAATTTCTGTGCATGTTCTTCCCACGCTTGTGTAAGTTTTCTCCGGGTATTCCGGTTTCCTCCCAGTCCAAAAACATGCACATTAGGTTGATAAGTGATTCTAAAATTGCCTGTAGAAGTGAGTGTGTTTGTTTGTGAGCGGCACCACGATTGACTGGTGATCCGTCCATGGTGTACACCTTCCTATCAACCTATTTTTACTCGGATAGGATCCAGTAAACCCCGTGACCCCGAATTAGGGAATAAGCAGGTTAGAAAATGAATGAATCAAGACCCCAATGCACTTTAGTATTCAGTTTAATATAATACTGTATATATTTATAATAAAGTGTGGATTATAGATCTAGATGTAATGCAATACTATGTCTATTGTTACTGCATTTGTGTATCAGAAAAAAAGATGATGAAGATGAAGATAACGCAAGTTTAGGAAACCCAATCTTACTCTGTAACTCTTGAGAACTTGCATGTTTCCTAGTCGCTGTTTCCGCATCGTTCATATTTCCGTTTCCGCTTGATCCCCCGTGTGTTTAAAGCTGGGATTTCATAGAAACACACACGTTATAACGTCTTTAAGTATGAGCAGCTAGCACAGCAGTGTAAACACCATCCTACAACAAGAAAGTGTGCAAAAAAATATACAGTAAAATGCACAATATTTTCTACAGCAGAACTGAAGTGACTTATTTTAATTACTAGTACAGATTAGCTTAGCCGGCTAACAGCTCCAAATAAATTAGCTGCATAAATAAATAGCAACATTCTGACAGCAGTGACAGAAACCGATTCGCAGTTAAATACAGACATTAAAAATACGCTGATGTGTGTTTAACGGCGTTTAGCTACGCGGTTATAGAGAATTAGCTGTGGGAATAGCTTTAACGCTAACCGCTGCTTCCTGAGGGAACTCCACGCAGCTACCTATCGCCCCACTGGTAATACCGCTTCTCACTATACTACCATTCCTATCGCTCTGACAAAGAGACACGGGCACAAACCGTTCCGTTCCGTGGACTGCTTATTCTTGCACATAGAAAAAATAAATAATATTTATTAGAATAATTCTGTAAATGCTGGCTATTTAATAAAGAACGGCTAACAATAACAATTAAATTCCTCCCCCCTCTTGTGCAGTAGTAGTCGCACCGCGAAAATGACGTACTTCCGTGACTCTATGTGCGTGCGCGCGTGTGTGTGTAATTAGAAACTATATTGTCATGTATGGTGCAATATTAATTGTTTGTTTTAGATTTCATAGCATGAGCAAAATCAAATTAATTCATTCGTTCATTCATCTTCTTACCCGCTTATTCACTAATTCGGGTTCACATAGGGCGAGAGGCAGGGGTACGTGGATCGCCAGTCCGTCGCAGGGCCACACAGACAAACAACTATTCACCAATTTAGCGCACAAAAAGATCCAGGAATCGAACCCGGGACCTTCAGGTTGTGAGGCTGTTCTAACCACCAAGCCACTACGTCATCCGCAAAATCATGCAAACTTGCTAATCCAGATGTCTGACTTTGAAGTGAAAGGAACACACACACACACACACACACACACACACACACACACACACACACACACACACAAGGTGACAACAGATTGCAAAGGTGTAGGTGAAGGTGGAACTGGAAAGAAATCTGGCTGCTTCTCAAACAACTATTGCCTCTGCTTTAAGGAGCTTAGTGACAGGTACGTGATTAGATTTCCTTAATGTATGATGGGATGGGATGGGATGGGGGGCATTAGATACTGGTTTCACTGTAGTTGCTGTCATGTGTGAAATCAAAGTGCTGTTATCACTTTGCTGTCAGATTAATGCAGACATCTTTCTGTGCCCAGACATTGTTCTCTAACCGGTTTTCCAACTTTTCTCTTTTTTTCATCAGGGCATTATGTCAAATGAGAATGAAGGACTGGCCCATTGTAAATTTATCCTGGTGTTTGCCATCGTTATGGACCTCCTTGGGATTACTATAATCCTGATGGGAGTCTTTGTCCCTTTACAGGTTAAAGGTCAAGATTTTGGGGATCTCCTGGTCTACTCGGGCATGCTTTTGGTCCTGATGTCTATGGTCGGCTGGGTGATGTGGTATAGTGGCAACATCGAAGGATTAAGTTTAACAAAGGACCTTGGATATAGAAATACAGCGGTGGATCGTCTTGCTCGCACCCTTAGCCGCCGCATACAAGGCAGCCGTTTCACAAAATAGGAGGATTTATCAAGAGCTTGTTTCTGTGCCAGATTACAGCGAAACTAAAAGTAGTACAGGCAGTGGACTGGTGTGATAGCTTCTGTACCTTTACTGTTTACTGATGTACTGCTGAATATTATTAAAATATCTAATGCCTAAAATTAGGAATTAAACACCAGTTAAAGTTTATTTAAAAGGCTATACACATTTATGAACTTGAAATAATCTTATACTTGGTAAGACTACAAAAATTACAATTTTTTTATCAAAGTTGATATAAATCAGCACAAACTATGTTCATCCATTATCACAGTCTGTAAACGTACCACATGTAAATACCGAAACTGTTCTAATTTAATACATTTAGGTTGGTTCATCTCAGTTACAAATGATACAGCATATAACAAGGAAATTATGCCCATAACAAGTCCATAACCAGGACTGTCCCAGTTTTACCTTTCTTTTTACTGTATAAACTTAATAAACTGAAGTTCTTTTTTATTGACTGGTTTAATTCAGGATTATAATGTTACTTTGTTCTGAGTAAAAAAGATTGTGTATTAAATAAAAATTTTATTTACAAAAAGTCAATTAACTTTAATAATACAGTCATGAACATAGAGTAGCGAGTATTTCCAGTTCTCCATAATTAATGTTCAAGTGTAGCCATGTTCTTTTGAATACAAAACTTAGTAAATGATCACATTCACAATACTGAAACTCGCATGCACGTATCCTGAGGCCAATTCCGTGTTTCTTCTCAAAAATACTATGTTCAAAGTATACAAAGATTTTGATAAGGCGGAGGATAATTACTAATGCTTACTGAATTGAACACTAATCTTATTAAAACCATTCAGACAATATATCAAAATGGACTCCTTATTAATATACGCTTTGCTAACAAGGCAGAATAAGGGTGGCTGAATTAATCTTTGTTTAGGCTCATAAGCTTGATAACAACTAAGAGGTTTGTTTAAAAATGTTCTTTTACACATTTTGACATGATTGTTACATTACAATTTAAAGTATGGATACCGAACGATGAGATTTTTTTTTTGATTGCTCAGTGACTTTTGGAGCTAGCCAACATGATGAGGAAAAGTGCATTAGCAAAATAAAAATGCACATCAAAAACCAAATAGATAGAAATAACCCTGTACTGCAATTTAAAGCTTAATCTAACAAGGCAGTCAATCCTGAAATATTTGCTCACTATTCGAGTTATCAGTTCTGAGTGCTTTTGCACATCTATTTAAAGATGAAGAAGAAGCAAATATATAGTGCATAGAAAGGTAAAAATGTAAAGCTTATGAAAAAACAAACATATGATCAATACAAAGATTACTGTCAAAGGGAGGAGCTAGGAACGGACTGACACAGGCTCTGCCAGATGATCACATGACTTCGTTCTGATCTCTGTGGGACAGTCTCACCAAGTCCATCACTAACTTCATCACCTGTAAACATGAAAACCAAGTTTATTATTATTTTATAATTTCTTCCTCCATTACTACAACAAGTAAACGTTCTAAATATGAATTCATGAAGCAACATACAGATACTAGATCCTGGTCCAGCATTTGCAATATACAACAAATACATGTTTGCAGAAACATGTGGTTCCTAGTATCAGCCTTAAGAAGTTGAATTAAAGCAGCATATTTAAATCGTTTTCATATGCTAAAGTGCAAACATGTCTGCACAAAAGAAAAGGAGCCAAAACAACTGTTCCTTGGTCTAGTTTATAAAGAAACTTGCTTGACCTTTTTTTATTTTAGCTTTCTGGTAGACTACATTTCTTTTCTTCCACCTACCTGAGGAATTTTTAGCGCAAAGCATTCCTCATTGATTAACTAATGAATTCTAATAATTCATTAAAAATTGATTTGCTAGTACAAATTGTGTGATTGGCCTTTAAAATCCATATACATGTCAATAGCAAGTTGAATACTTTTGCACAGCACAAACATTTAAGAGACAACAGCTGGTGGCTCACCAATACGGAAGTTGATATAACCTTCTCCACCACTGAGAATTAGATGAGAGGTAGCACCTTCTGTGGAATGAGAAGCCCCACCGCAGCCTGAAAATATGTTAAAAGAACATCAGACAGTTGAATACAACAGTTCTATTACAGGGATCACCAAACTTGAACTCCTTGGGGGCCCAACGCTTTTCAAACACACCTGAACTAGCTAATCAAAGTGTTACTAGTAATACTTCAAATTTACAGACAGGTGTGTTTAGGAAAGTTGGAGCTAAACTCTACAGGAATAAATCAACCCTCCTTGATCAAATCAGGTAACTCCTGTTCTACAACATAATACTTTGAAATGCAATATTATATGTTATAATAAGTAAATTATTACCTGGAGCTGAGATGATAAATTTAACTGCTTGACGGTGGCCATGAAAGCACAGCTGTGCTGAAGCCAAAGAACAGTATGGTATAGAAGACTCAGAAACTACATGTACAAAAAAATAAAGCACTGAGCAAATATGACATGACATTGTTAACCGATTGCTTGAATAGCTAAGCGAAAAAAAGTACTGACTGAGAGACAAGGGGATGGTAAAAATCGCCCCACTTCCTGTGCCCACCCACAGACGTCCACTGACCACAGAAAGAACTGAGATTTGAAGAGGTGAAAGTGAGAGGAATGCACTGCCTAGAAGGGGGAACATCAATATGCATAGATTTGATCAAAAACACTTTTATCCTTTAATTAACTTTTGGAATACTTGTGATATAATGGAAAAAAGGTGTAAACCTAAGTGATTCAGTCCCTAAAACCTATGAAAACAAAGTGTGAAGATATCAGGTCTTCTAACCCAACACAAACCCTTATGCCTGAACCCTTTTTAAAAGAAAAGAACCTTTAAAAGCATGCTAAAAGTATTTGCATGAAGAAAATCTAGCTATAAATGTAAATTTTATGCAATTAACAAATACTTGTATATAATATAATGAATAAAAAAAACCCCACTTGCCTAGAGCTTTTGATATCAATGATGAAATATCAACCTCCTGTAGTGGCCGTCCAGTTGACCAATCAAAGAGCCTTAGAGTGGGATCCAACCTGCAGGAAGCCCAAACTCCACTTCCTGCTGCACAGAGGAAGCGAACCTGTTGTTCGCTTCGATGGGACACTGTAAATGATTTCTACAAAAGACAAAGAGCAAAAAAAACAACCACCCATAAACTATAAACTGTAAATTAAGTGCATGGTGAAATTTACTTACATGCCAAACCTTCCAGTCTGTACACACCTTGACTTTCCTAATTTGGACGTCAATCATCAATACTTTATTCCAGTATCCAACCCATAGACAGTCATCTTTTGCTAAGCAGCATCGAATAGGCTGTAAAGGAGTTATACCCAGTGACAATACTTCATGAGAATGAAGATTCCATCTCCCTAGAAAAGGGTATCCTTATTAGCTGTACAAGTATTATAGCAACCAAACCAAGCCAAATGTCAGCCTAAGAAGTAAATGCATATAGATTGAACAAGAGAGGAGACACACCAGAACTGTAGCTGAAGAAGGCGAGAATTCCGCTTCCTAATCCAGCAATCACTTGACCAGATGAGAATCTATGAGGATAAAAAAAAAAAACAAAACAAATAGTCTGAATTGCATAAAAGTACAGAAAAAAAATAAGGAAAAAAAAAACAAAACAACCCTTACGTAAGAGAATGCACCCCCTCAGAGAGACTGACAGACTGCATACAGCGTCTCCTAGTGCCAGAGGCTGGATGAATAAGCACGCTGAATGACAAAAAATATATATAATTATCTTCATTACAAAATTTATACATTCATTGAAAAATGTAAAAAAAAATAAAAGAACATAATACCCTCCATCCTGTGTTCCGATCCACACAGTCCCAGATGTTTCACCTGAAGAAAGATAAGTGGGAAATAAGCAACAACAGTAGCCAGTAAAATGGAAGCATTCGTTTTTAGGTATGCTTGATGGATGAACTGACCAATGGGAGGTACTGCACAAATGCACAGAGCAGGAGATGTGGGTGGAAGGCTGAACTGATCCAGGATGGTATTGGACCGTGCTGGGT
This sequence comes from Pseudolaguvia tuberculata, assembly GCA_026260255.1. NCBI lineage: Eukaryota > Metazoa > Chordata > Actinopteri > Siluriformes > Sisoridae > Pseudolaguvia > Pseudolaguvia tuberculata. The sequence goes on along the minus strand of JAOTRA010000035.1, from coordinate 10,993,483 downwards.
CAATCACTGTGACATCACTACTGGAAGCAGGTCCAGTGATTGCCCAGACTGAACACTGAGATTGGAAGAGGCATGGAATGTGTATGAGAATTAATGGCATGTGGAAAATTAGTATTCAGTAAACAGTGATGTCAAAGGATAGACCAAAAATGTGGCATAATGATCAGAACTGATTGGAAATTTAATTTTAATTAAATTAGAATTCAACATTTGTCATACTCCTGCATAATCCAAGGCTCAGTTTATGCACAATAGTTATGTAATTATACGAGTCCATGTTTCTTCAGTTAATATCTTACAATGGACTGACCTTAACTCTCTTGAACCTTAATCTGTTACAACTTACATTTTGCTCTCTTGACACTTCTGGTGGGACTGCAACAGCACAGGCCAACTACAATAAAAAAAAAAAAAAATTCAATCTTTTTTAGTCAATAAAATGCTCCTAATGACTCATATTATTTATTCAACTAATGGTAAGCTAGAAACATTTGCAAATTTTAACATTCAATAACTCAAAAAATATATGCGGTCTAAAATTAAAACAACAGCACTTCTTAAGATTAAATGATGCATTCAAACAGCTAAACAGTAAAACCTCAAAAACATTAATAAGACAAGCAACTATACAAATTGATTACAACTTGAGAAAGTGAGAAAACCAACCAAGTCAAATACCTCATTACATGCATGCTAATTATTGTTATTTTTTTGTTTATTAATAATTAATGTTTTGACAGACTATAATAGTTTATTTTGGCCAAACAATACAGCACTGACACACCACTATAGAGAAATGTCTGTTTAATCTTTATTCACAAAATGATTTGAGAATGTACAGTGTAAATCTTTTCCCCACATATATTCTATTCTCCAAACTATAAAAAAAAACTACTAGGTAAAATATAAACTTTAGATAAAGCATTCTCACTAACATTCCCTTAAGATTGCCAGGTAACTAGCTACCTTAGCAGAAGCATCTCTTTGGTCAAGCAATCGCAATTGTGTAAGGACAGGCACATCTTTAGGCTCCTGAAGAGGCTCAGTGTTCTGGTTTATATAGGCACATAAAAAAAAGGAGACAAGTGGACAAACTGCGGTAAGTATTTCAGAAAAGCACAATCACAAGTGTTTCACATATAAATTTGTGCTTACCTGTGTACCAGTTTGAGAAAGAGGCATGCTCCAGCCATGAACTTGTCTCTTCCCCAGAGTTGCCCAAACATGAGAGCGGATCTCCCGGTATAGCTCTCTCCTTCTCACCTTGGGAGACAACGACTCTCTGAGGAGACAAAACATTTTTAATTATAAAAAAAAACATTGCTTGGTTTGGAATATAGAAGCAGTTTTAGCTAGATGAAGTGATAGCACAGTGGTACAGTGGTTAAACAGATGGACTGCTAACTTAACGATTATTGGTTAAACCACTAAATTACCACTGCTGGGCCCGAGCAATGCCCTCATTTGCTCAGTAGTATAAATAAGATAAACGCTAATTTCTTCGTCCAAAAGCACATGCCAATAACCAGGAATGTAAATTTGCATCAATTTAGAGACTTAACAGGAAAAGCCTACATACTCTGTCTGAGCCACACTGACAGATAGCTTATGCGGTGATCCTGCTGGTGATGAAGTGGGAGTGTGCACAGGTGGGACAGTGAGGGCCAAAGCAGCTGAACCAAAAGTAGCTGGAGCCAGTTGATCCTTTGACAAACCAAGAAAACGGTTAAACCTGTGAAGGACATGGACCAAAATAATACTCAATAAACACAAATTACTAATAGCACGTCAATAAATTGTTGAAAAATTGAAAGGATATGTACTGCATGCAAGAAGTGATTTCATAGAAGTGTGTTGGCCGTGTATAGATTCTTAAACTGATGACAGCATTAACGCATTTGTTGAAGATTGTTCAGAACAAGTGGAGGCAGATGAAATAGGATCTTAGAAGGGTTCCGCTTCTCTGTGCAGATTATTTGAATATGAACCTGCATGATCTATTATTAGGGTTAGTGCATATAGAGATCGGGTTTGGTGTCTGATAATATAATTTGTAATGAAATCAGCATATACAAGAGCTACTAAACCACCAGCCACAAAAGAGCTTTAAGAAACAACGCCATTAAAACTGATTTCATTCTTCAAGTATTACCACATCATAGGAGTTAAATTAGTTTTTTAGGATTAAATGTGCCCATCCATTTATTTATACTGTGCTCCATATAGACATTTAATAAGATTAGAATATAACAAAAAGACGTTATGGAAAACCATTAGAGTTTATTATATAAAGTGTTTCAGACCTCTTCCATACACTACTTTTCCTGTCTTCTGGGATTTTTTCACTCTTGGTAACCCTTTAGGAAAAGAAAAGACAGTTAATTTGGCATAAATAATAATCCATGTCACTTATCAAAATTCGTAGTCGAGTAGTTATTCTGGGATTGCCAATACATGAACTCTGAAATATATTTCACTGTCTGAATGAGCTGAAGAAATCAATACACTATCAGAGAAGACATAGTTAAACAAACCCATGAGCCTGAGTGCGCCGCAATGTGTCCTGTAAATCAATTAACCGCTCTTTATATTGATTCTTCTCCATGACCACACGAGCCATCTCTGAGCGTGAGAACCGACGGTGAGACGTTGTTGAAGTCTGGTGAGAAAAAGTTGTAGCTGGTGTCTGGCATTCATTTTAAAATAGGCCCAGTTATAACCAATAGATATGACAGAGTATAGTCATTTGGCTAAAACTTTAAAGCCTGCCTATTCGAGCTTCCATTACACCTTTGTCTTTTGTAGCCAGACTGAGACTAATGACACCAGAAGTAGCTAATCAATGCTTGCTAAATTCTGTTCGTTTTATGTTTGGCAATTATATACGGTGTAAACAAGTACATTTTTGAAAACTTAAAAATGAACAAACTTACATCAGAGTCCTCAGCTTGTGATGCTTCCAGTTCTTTGCAAAACCTAAAAGGATGAGAATCCAATACATGCATTAACAAAACAATTAGGATAAAAGAGATGGGAATACAGGACCTGGAAAAAACACTCACAAATAAAACTGATCAGAAAAGCATGAAAAACATCAACTACCTAAAAAAAGAGCAATGTTTACTGTGTAGAGCTGACCATAATGATAAACAGGGATTTCTGAACTTATTTTGTTCCCTAGGGGTCTCCAAACTTGGTCCTGGAGGGCCGGTGTCCTGCAGAGTTTAGTTCCAATTTGGCTCAAAACACATACCTCCAAGTTTCAAGAATACCTACCGATTATTTGGTACAGGTGTGTTTGATTAGGGTTGGAAATAAACTTTGCAGGACACAGGCCCTTCAGGACAGAGTTTTAAGACCTCTGCTTTACACAAATAGTTTGTAGGAGTTAACACAAACCGGCTAATAGTTTTGGCAGAAACAGGGCTTTGTAATAAAGGGCCTTCCTAACAAAACTAGTACATTTTACCTCTTGATTTCTTCTTCCATTTCTTTGGTTTTGCTCTCCAGTCGGTTGATGGTTTCCTGACAGGAAGTGAGCTCCAAGTTTAGGGCAGACCTTTCATTTGTCAGTTCCTCCACACGAGAAATAAGTGCCTTACGAGCCAAATCTACCATCTCACTACAAAAGACAACAACTGAGCTGTGTTGTGTAATTGCGAACACAAGCTTTAAATAAACACAGGCTTCTCTTCATTATATTAAGCTCTTCATTGTCAATCATACTAAGGCACATGATATTAAATACCATTAGTGAATATTTAAAAAAAAAAAATATTTACTATAGCATACTGCATCTATTTTACAGTATTTACATATAACTCTGATCTGTGGAGAGCATAGTTACTTACTGTGTGTGTTTCAGTTCCTCATACTGTAAAAGAATCTCTTCAAACTGGACTGTGTGGCCTGCAAAGAAGTCACAAAGAACGATTTTATGATTTATACTAGTGCAGATATTTTTATTTTTAGGAATCAGCAAAGATAAAGCATACGAACAAAAACATGTACAATTTAAAATTCAACTCCAAAAAAAAAATTGACTCAACCAAACATGTATGCTTTACACCTACCTCTCACACTGACTCCATGGTCTACACTTTCCACATATTCCTGACTGAGTTCGGAAAGCTCAGAAAACACAGAATCTGTGTTTCTAATCTCCCACTCTAAACTGTCCATATCCTTTTCTTTCTCCCCTTTTTCATCTCCTTGATGCTTTTCTTCATTATCCTCAATTGTCTCCTCAACTGGTTGGATTTTTTCCTCAAGACTGTAGTTTGGTTCTCCACTTTCTGCTCGAAGGGGGGTGCTGAGCAGACAAACAAACAAACACTGTAGACGTGCTGTAGTGTGTCATTCAGAAGTTTATGAAAATCCTAAATAATTTAAGACTTTCCTTACAATCACTAACTAAACATAACCTTTGATCTATTTCTAGAAATAATGCACTCCATCTCTTCCTTTCTCAGTAAAAAAGAATGTCATCAATTTTAGACACAAGGAACTGCCCTAGATTTAGTCTTCAGTGCATAAAAGTAAATATTTCTCTTCCAGTTAAAAAATTTGAAAGAATTAATTCAAGCATAAAACCAAAACAGAAAGTGGACCACAATTATTAATTAAAGAAAAAAAAAATAAAAGTGAATAACTAAATGAACGCATATTAGCAAACAACATTGTACCTTGCTTCCACCAGACCCTGGAGCTGGGCAAGTTCTGGAGTTGTGCTTATGATGTCACTGATAAAAAATGAATTATTGACTGCTTCAGTTGGGATCATTTTAGTGTCTGTGGAAACTGTAGTTGCAGATACTTTAGGGTGGTCAGCAACTTCAGGCGTCAAGTCACACTAAACAGACAATAGTTGTGGGCTTGTGTGAAAGAAACCACTTAATTGTGTAAAAGAAAGTAAAATGTCAAAAGTTATTGTGCAATATTACCTGCACGACTGCATTTTCTTCATGTGGCTCTGTACTTTTAGAGCGAATGTAGATTCTATAAACATACAGTAAAATGCAATCTCATGAAGAACACAATGTAAAAAATGTCCTTATATTTCATCAAGAAAATCAATGAAAAAGTTTACTTTGATCGAATAAACAAGTTTGTTTTGATAGCCTTTTACATAATAAAGTAATTAGAAATCAATGTCATGTAGCAACAAATATTTTCATCGTATACAGCAGCAGTTTCAAAGTCAAATATTACAGAGGGCCAAAAAAAAAAAAAAAAAATTTACTACAAGCCGAGGGCCGGACTGGTTCATTGTTTTTTAAAACGCAGTGAAATGATTGCACAGCCTATTGAACCAAGAGCAACACGGTGTATATTATTTAAGGATTAAATGAATAAAGAAATATTTACTTATGGCTGTCAGTAATTTCAAGGGAACATTTTCAACAGGCAAATAGGAAAAAGGATATGTCCTTCACAAACAAAATGTTCCATAATATCAAGATAAATGCATAAATGAAACTGTCTGCATTTTTGTGCTGTTCTATGATAACCAATCACTGCTTTCTAATAGTAAAATGAGAAAATAAAATAAATACATCAATTTATCAAATTTTCTTTCTCATGGCTCTTATCTGCAATTTTTCTTGAGTCCATTCAACTGGAAGTTAAATATAAATAAATAAAATGATACTTTAGTCCCCCACCCAAATAACTCAATACATATTTAACAATAACATTTCTTGGCGTGAATTTGACTTCTTTATCGAATCTGTATCTTTCAGTTTTTCTTATAGAAATCAGACTTTTGGTGAAAAAAATGGAGTGTAAAAATAAATAAATAAAATTAAAAAAAGAAACTTGTACCCAAGAAGAAAGATTTGGGTATAAAAACTAATCGTTTGCTGGCTACCGATGCATTGTGGGGAATGTAATGTTGGTGTGTGTAAAACACCAGCGGGCGGCTGTGGCCAGCGAGACAGTTTTAATATTAATTAAATATCATCCCCGGGGCCAGAGATAATTCACTCATATCTGGCCCACGGGCCTTGACTTTGAAATAAGTGATTATACCGTTTAGGGTTACCAAATAACACAGGAAATGAAGACATAATTAGTTACCTTATTTAAGGTAAATTAAATAGTTAACTTAATTTAACTTAGTTAAATTAAATGACCTTTATGCAAATGAAAAAAAATTAAATGAAGCATTAGAAGTGCACTCAACAGAACATTTAGAAACAGGCTACGGATTATATAAATACCTTAGAGGGGAACCTTCTCTCTCCAAATCCTTTTTCTTTTCCAGTAGATCCCTATATACCAGGACTAACTGAACAGACACAAAGTGACAGAAAAAGGCTTACATGCTGTGTAATATACTCTAAATATCATGGGAAAAGTAGTATACTGACCTTGCTATGGGCGTGTTTCAAGGTGTTTAACTCTTTGGTCAGACTTGCTTTCTGCTCCTCCAATGCCCCCACTGAACAAAACAGAACCACCTGATATGTAAAGAAACTACAAGGAAAATTAGGGTGTCCAATTGTTAAGTCAAACTTTATGAAACTGATCTTGTTTGCAGTTAGAAATGTCAGTATCTTTATCTATCGATGTAAGGATGGCTATTAAGTGCAGTCTGCTGGCTAAATAAAAGTTTGACAGAATCTGAATATTTAATCCACCTGACTTAGTCACTGATGTAGATGTTGTATTAGGATTAGGCATGTAACTTTGCATGACAGGCTACAACACACATGACGCCAAGAAAGGAAACGTCTTTGGAAGGGATAGTGTTATTATTTCCTGTTAATCAAAGTGACTCATGCCAACAGTGGGTATGTGGGATGTTGTGTGATCTAAACACCAGTTATAGCTTCTTTTTCTTTTGTCTTTTTCCATCTACATTTACAGTATTTGGAAGACACTCTTATCCAGAGCAACTTACATTTGATCTCTTTTGTACAACTGAACAATTGGGGTTAAGGTCCCATAACGGTTGCGCGGTCTTTCTGGTATCAGTCCAACACTTGGACCACTAAGCCACCACTTTCGCATTTCTTCTATGATGCAAGGGTACGTTTGGAAAGTTGCTATACCAAGCGTGATTTAATTTCCTTCAAGGAATCTAGACTCATGATCACTTGTTGTTAGCTGATGCGTGTTGGGAAGGACTATTAAGTGAAATTATAATTTATGCCTAGTGGGAAACCTTAATTTTTTTCCCTAATATCTAATAATTCTTGAATATATCTATATATATCTCTATCTAGAACGTGTCTTCTTATTCTCCTTTCGGCTGCTCCCGTTAGGGGTCGCCACAGGAGATCGCTCTTCTCCACACTACCCTGTCCTCTACATCTGCCTCTTTCACCCCAACTACCTGCATATCTTCCTTCACC
>JAOTRA010000035.1:10959114-10979009 GCA_026260255.1 Pseudolaguvia tuberculata | reverse complement strand
ACACACACACACACACACACACACACACACACACACACACACACACACACACACACACACACACACACACACGTTAGGTTGCATCTGATTGTGAGTGTGTTTGTGTGTGTATGTGTGTGTATATGTGTGTATTTTTATTGGTTGTTTTTTTCTGTAGAAAACAGTATATGCCCCTATATACTACCGTTATGATGTGTAATGATTATGCTTTCTAACATCTAAATTTCCTGATGTAGTTTATCAACCTCACATGGTATTAAAAAGTGTTTATTTGATGCTGATAGTAGACACTGCTAGCTATTTTGGACCCCCTATAACACCCATTCCGCACTGTTACTACTAATAAAACAGAACTCGGTACAGGGTTAGAATGGTCCCCAAGTCCCCAGCAAGTGGTGTTCCAGGGTCACCTTGCATCAGTCTGGTTAATTTCTTTAAACTTATTAACAAAATATTAGTTTTTCTGTTTTCTTTTATTTATTTATTTAGAATATATTTATCAGTAAATGTAACAAAGTAAGTAAATAACAAAAGTAGCAGAAAGTCCATATAGACTACGCATTCAAATTGCTAAGAATAAACAATGTACTAAGTATAGTACATACAAAATAAAATAATGTCATTTGATATATTTTCGGGTGTAATTGTTCCCTGTTCGATTTACCATAGTGACTAGTGAACAATTAAATGTATTAGATATTTCAGCTCTTTAAAAACACATATAGCAGTGGCTGATGATGATGATGTGTTTACCATGCTTATCTGACTTCCAACAGTTTGTGTACACTTCTTTAAATGGCCAGACAACGTGGTGGTGGGTGGGTGTGGGTTGTGGGGGTGGGGGTGAAAGTGTTTATTTGTTGCTGATAGTAGACACTGCTAGCAATTTTGGACCCCCTATAACACCCATTCCGCACTGTTACCACTAATAAAACAGACCTCGGTACAGGGTAGCGAATTTGTTGTTTTAAATTAATTAATTAATTAATTAATTAATTCTTTCTTTCTTTCTTTCTTTCTTTCTTTCTTTCTTTCTTTCTTTCATCTATCTTTTAACCCACTTATTTTCCAATTTATGTTATGACCCTGAAACTGAGCCACAATATTTTTAGCCTTATTTTTGCATCATTTGTGTGTTATTTGCACATATGAGCACAATGTGCAAGGTTTTTGTGAGAATGATTGCCAGCTCATCTGTAATCCAATATGACCTCCTTTGTGTTTTTGGTGTTAAGTTATAGGTTATTGTCCTTACACGATGCTACTAGGTGCTGCTCCCTGTAGCCCGTCTCATCGTTACTACTAATCAGGCCTACAACGGTTGTGTCATCTGCAAATTTAACAGTACTGTTTGAGGCATAGACAGATACTCAGTCATGAGTGAAAATGGAGTAGAGGAGCCAGGGTCCAGTTGCAAAGTTGTATGCCAAGATATTCGGCTTCAAGTTAAAAACTGATCTGAAATCAACAAACGACATCCTGGCATAATTGTCAGGGTTGTAAATATTCTGAGAATTGATTAAATTAAAAACTGAGAATTAAATGCAAATGCTAATATATATACCGACTGCTCCGAAAAATTGCCCTTAATTTTTGTTTCAGGGCGTGGGATGTTATAGTACGCAGGCTCCAGTGGACAGAGAGCGTGGGTTAGGACTTATGAGAGGGGCTGCATACAACTCAGAGACTGGTTCATAATTCAGTTCCATCATGCCCCCCCTGCTCTACCTTATGCTTCAGTTCCCAAGGTCTAGTTCTTCTAGTGCTTCACAAATCTTCCATCCTTCTCCACCTCCATTTTGATTGTGGATTTGTGTGTGAAAACATCGATTTTGTCAGTGTTGGTATAAGTCTTGCCAGAGGCCTTACCATACTAGCCACTCGAGGGCAACATTGAGCCTTTTTGGTCACTTACATATTAAGCCATGTGCCCAGTGTTGATCCTATCCTTGTGGTGTGTTTAGTTATGTGAGTCACCCTACCGTCTTGTCATCGGTTCCGTCATTGTGTCCGGGTGTTACACCAGTCTTTACGCTCGGTTTTACGCCAGTTTGTGCATATAGTTTGTTACTTTTGTTAAATAAAGCTGCATTTGGGTTCTCTTGGGTTCTCTTACTAGCAAAGAAATAATGAAAAAAACAAAGGATATTGGTGCAAGAAGACATGTATATTTTTGGACGGTGGGAAGAAACCCACGCAAGCGTGGGGAGAACATGCAAACTCCGCACAGAAAGATCCCTGACCCGGGAATTGAATGCCACCGCACCACCCTTATACATTAACAGTATGTACCATTCATTCATTCATCTTCTTGCCCGCTTATTCCTTAATTCAGGGTTATGAGGGTCCGCACACAGGGCGAGAGGCAGGGGGACATCATGGATAGGTCGCCAGTCCATCACCGGGCAACACAGAGACAAACAACTATTCACACACACATTCACTTGAATTGGCAATTTTAGAATCGACCTAATTTGCATATTTTTGGACCGTGGGAAGAAGACGGAGCACCTGAAGGAAACCCACGCCGGGAGAACATGTAAACTCTGCACAGAAGATGCCCGGCCCGGGAATCGAAAAACCTTCTTGTTGTGAGGCGACCATGCTATCCACTACACCACTGCGCTGCCCCCAGTATGTACCATATATTTAATTAATTAGTTCGTTCGTTCGTTCATTCGTCCGTTCGTTCATTCGTTCGTTCGTTCGTTTATTCGTTCGTTCATTCGTTCATTCATTCAATCATTCATTCGTCTTTTAACCAGCTTAGTCCCCATTCTGGTCTTCTGGAGTCTATCCCAGTGTACAGGGATACACCCTGTACACGTCAACAGTCCATCACAGGGCCATAAATACTACATTTATTTCAGTTCATTCAGAACATCTGCATGTATACAGTATGTACTTTTCCTATATTGTTTTCAGATGTTATGCCCCATTCTAATCTCCACCTAAATCACCATCAAATCTAATGCAAGAAAAAATTGGAAACTCATAAGTCGTTTCCTGTCAGTGACTACATTTTACAGTACATCAGTAATTAAACACCATGTAATTAAAATAAAGCCTTTTACTTTTGCTTTTATTTTGTTGTATTTGGTTTTTTTTTTTCATGGGGGTCTGCTGCCACCTCTCCCACCTATCCCAGGACAAAAAACAAGACAAATTATATGTTTAATAATTAACTTTTAGACATTTAGCACAAGAGTACAGCAACACATCCTAGTTTAATCAGTGGTAAGAACTTACAATCGCACCATACCATTCCATACACCTCATTTTAAGTGTTCAAAGTAAATGATGAAGTATAAAGATGAGCAGGGTTGTACCAGGCTCTATAGGAATATGTCTGATATTTAGTTGATGTGATATGAGGAAAACAACCGAATATCAAACATATCACATAGCCCCCAGCCTACAACGAATACACCTGAAACCAGCAAAACAAAGCCTGGGGCTTCAGGGGGTGCTGAGATCACTGTTGACTATGAGAAGAAAGAGATAAATAAGGGGATAAGAAAGAAGAACAAAGAACTAGCAAAGGGGGGAACGTAGATAAGAGAACGACACAAAGAACAAGAGTAATATCTCATGTACACTACATACACACTAAAGCAATAAATAACTGTTAATGGACATTATAAATTAGAGCGCGTATAGCAGTAATTATATACAGCAGAAGTCAAATCATTGCATAAATCATCATTTATATGTCATTAATCAAAACTTACCAGGTGATGATGAAGTTTTTTCTACATTCCTATTAGCACTAAAAACTCCGAGTCCATGTGTTATTGTGTGCAGTGCAATACAAAGTCTATGTGAATGTTCTGGAAAGTATTACTCAGATGGACATATATATACGTGTTCCTTGCAGAGGTCTTACAGTCTACACACGGGTTAATTAGAGTCATATTGATCAGCATGCCTGCAGCTCTTCCTCTTGCATTAGGCTGATCAATAATTGTGCACAAAAAGAGGACGAACAGTCACATCAATCAGTCCAGACACAAAAGTCTTATCAATATCATGATGATCAGATTTATTCCACACTGCTGGCGGTATTTCTATTTTAACTGCCAAACTGACTAAAAAAATATATATTTTTAACACAAACAAAACAATAGTTTGAATTTAAAACTTTTATATAATGTTAAAAGAATATTACTAAATTAAAAGGATATTAGGATTAGATACTATTAGAGGAAACCAGAGTACGTAGAGGAAACCCACTCAAGCGCGGGGAGAACATGCAAACTCCGCAGCGAAAGATCCCCGGGCAGGGAATCGAACCTGGGACCTTCTTGTTGTGAGGCGATTGTGCTAACCCCTTCGCCACCGCACCTTCTTTTATGCTCATATGTTATGGATCGTACATTTTGCTTTTCCCTTGGTAAATAATTAATTAATTCATTCATTCATTCATTCATCTTCTATCCTGCTTATTCCTTAATTCGGGTTCACATAGGGCGAGAGGCAGGGGTACACCCTGGACAGGTGGCTGGTCCATTGCAGGGTACACACAGACAAGCAACCACTCGCACACACATTCACTTCTATGAGCAATTTAGAATCACCAATCAACCTAATAGACATGTTTTGGATTGTTGGAGGAAAGGAGAGTACCCGGAGGAAACCATTAAATAATTTTTAAAACCGTTTAAAAAAACATTTAAAGCGTTAAATCATTTTATTATTTTTAATTTTTATCACTTTATAGGAAAATAGAAATGTCTGATACTGCATGTGTCACAATACAATGTACATATTGCAATACATTGCAGTAACTTTGTCTTTTAAGGCAAACAAATTGCTAAAAATACAACAAATACAAAGCCTGATGTGTTTATTTAATTAACACATTTCTTTTTATGATTACATATGATTTCATTTTCTTATTTTGTTTCTGTTTTATTGTAAAAACTAATTTTGTGTGAAACTGAATTTCATGAATATAACTTATGGGAGTAACTTATGGAAATAGCTGGTAACAAGCTTGTAGCAAAATGTCCAAGATAACTCATATTCTAAGTCATATAAAATGTATAAAATATCAGACATTATCTATTTGCTAATATTATTAAACAATCCTAATCTATGAGATAAGATCAGAGTAAATCTGGTGAAATTTTGAACATGTTTCCTCCCTCTGTTGTCCAGCTGGAAGGTGTCACCTTCAGAGTGATCTGGGGTGGAAGAGGATGCCACAAATTGGATGACCCAATTGTGTGCCTGAGGGCAGCATTGTCATTGGCAGAGTGAGACACTAATGTGGGAATAAACGAGTGCAAATACATGCTGGCTCAATAAAGTTTGCATGTGGTTGCCAGAGAAGTTTAGGCAGGTTTTTTCAACTTTCTGTCGCTATATTGTAGCATCAGCATGAGTGATGCAATGAAAGATCCACATCGTCTCAGATGTGCTGGAAGTAAAGGAAATCCTAGATAAATATATAGGAGAATAAACTGTCCAAAACACTGTTTTTTAAACCATTTTATATTTGTTTGATGTACAATTATTCATAGATATGAAGACCAATACATATTGTTCAAAGAAATATTTCAGTTTAAATAATTATTAGATTTAATAGATTCATTACACTGTAATATTTTAATTAAACAAAACATAAATAAACATAATCTATGTGAACTCATTCTACAAATGTAAACGTAATCTAAAAATATTAAATTGACCATATTCCTGCTGCATTTATGAGTCTACTTTGTCAACATTTTTTAAAAATAAATAAAAGAAAAGAGACACGTTTACTGTTACCAAAAAACGCTTTCTAAATTTTCAGATTTGATTTGTTTTATTATAATTCAGCAAAACTGTCAAAAGAATTAGGGCATGGTGGTTAGCATGCTCGCCTAACTGCCATGTTTGATTCCAGGGTCTTCATCTTTCTGTGCAGAGTTTGCATGTTCTCTACGAACTTGCATGGGTTTCATCTGGGTACTCCGGTTTTTCCTCCCAGTCCAAAACCACCTACATTAGGTTGATGGGCGATTCCAAGTTGCCCTTAGAAGTAAATGAGTATGTGAGCGGTTGTTCGTCTATGTGCTGCCCTGTGATGGAACTGGCTAGGGTGGGCATGGGCAAACTACGGCCCCGTTAAACGTTCTGATTCGGCCGTCCAAACTTGAATTTTTTTTTATAAATTAACCTTGTTAATGTTTTATCTAGGGCGGCGCGGTGGCGTAGTAGATAGCACAGTCGCCTCACAACAAAACAGTCCCGGGTTTGAATCCCAGGCCGGGATCTTTCGGTGCGGCGTTTGCATGTTCTCCCTGCGCTTATGTGGGTTTCCTCCAGGTACTCCGGTTTCCTCCTACAGTCCAAAAACATGCAGATTAGGTAGATTGGTGATTCTAAATTGTCCATAGGAGTGAATGGTTGTTTGTCTATGTGTTGCCCTGAGATGGACTGGCGACCCGTCCAGGGTGTACCCCTGCCTCTCGCCCTATGCGTGCTGGGATAGGCGCAGCGGATCCCCGTGACCCTGGATTCGGGGATAAGCGGGTAAGAAGATGAATGAATGAATGAATATTTTATCTCCCCTGCAATTCTGATGTTTCCTCACTAGATGGCGCACTCTAGATATATTGGCTTTGTTGAGGTGAAGCATAGGCCTATTACTCCATGTTTGCACTTTACCCTTTGACCCACCGCCCCTCTATGAAGATGAGCGGACCCAAGAAAAGGATGGTGGACAGAGAATGTCGAGTGTTCAATAAAGAGTGGACACTAAATATTTTTTCACTGAACACGGATCATCTGCTGTTTGCCTGATATGAAAAGAAACTGTGGCGGTTTTTAAAGGGTATAATATTAGCGGTCACTTTTCCACAAAGCACGCTAACTATGCTAGCAAGCTCTCAACAAAAGAACGGGAAGCTGCTGCTGAGAAGTTGGTAGCTAATTTGAAGGCTCTGTAAAGTTTTTTTCACCGTCAAACTGCCATTTAAGAGTCAAGTACCAAGGCCAGTTTTATGCTTTCATTCAAAATAGCAAAGGCCAGCTAGCCACTGTCTGAGGGCGAGTTTTTAAAAGAATGTATGGTGGAGACAGCAGGTATTTTGTGCCCAGAGACCAAAGACAAATTTGAGAAAATCAGTTTATCACGGCGGACAGTGACTCGCTGTGTGGAACTAATAGATAAAGCTATCACCAGCAGCTTAAACAAAAAGGCGAAGTCAAGTTGACAGCAACGACGTCAATGACACTGCTCAGCTCCTCATTTGTATGTGAGGAATAAACGAAACTTTTGAAATAGCGGAGGAGTTTTTGACAATGGAGTCTCTGAAAATACAAACACGGGGAGAGGACTTGCTTGAACGGATGTTCAAAAACATAAAGTTTCCCTGGAGTAAGCTTGTTAACGTCACCACAGATGGATCTCCGAATTTAACGGGTAAAAATTTTGGCCTGCTGAGGAGAATCCATAATAAAGTGAAAGATGAAAATCCTGACCAGGATGTCATTTTCCTCCACTGAAGACCCCGAAACAGCTCCAGAGTAGCTTCAGCTCGAACTGATCGAGCTTCAGTCCGACCCTGCCTTAAAATAATATGAAAATAAATGACTTTTATGCTTCACTCAATGATGCCGCGTTTCCAAATCTAAGGCGAAAAGCGCAGATTATGTTGGCTTTGTTCGGCTCGACCTTTGTGTGTGAAGAGACCTTCAGCATCATGAACATCAACAAAGCCAGCCACAGATCCAAGTTAACAGACCTACACCTCAGATCCATCCTGAGAATCGCCATAACAAAACTAACTCCAGACTTTGATGCGCTGGCTAAAAAAGGAGACCAACAACACTGCTCCCATTAAAATGTGTGTGTCTCTGTGATACACACGTTGTTAAAATAAACAGCGCATATCAAATATAACACTTCACAGACTGACTTGCTGCAACTGTTTTGTCCTTGCACTGTGTTGTTGACTTTTGGCACCTGGGAAACAAATTGGATAAAAGGAACAGGACAAGTACATCTGCATCTCCTACCGTTTTTGAAAAAAAAAAAAAGACAGTCAGGAGGAGAGTGATGGTGAAATCCTAAAGTATAACAAAACTTTCAGTGCTTTAAAACAAAATGTTCATTTATTTGATTTTCAGTGTTTAAAGACTCCTTTCGAAGTCAGAGATTTTATTGAAATGCTTTTCTTCATTTTCATTGGAAATTAAAGCAAATGCTTTCTCCATATCCCAAGATGTGTATTTTTTTTCCAATGAGGTGATGTTACCAAAGCATGCCATCTATGCTCCTGTTCCGGCCCCTTTGTCAAATGTTTGAACTCAATGTGGCCCACGAATCAAAAAGTTTGCCCACCCCTGGGCTAGGGTGTACCCCTGCCTCTCACAGAAATGTGCGCTGGGATAGACTCCCGTGGTGACCCTGAATTAAGGGAATAAGCGGGTAAGAAGATGAATGAATGAATGATAAAGGAAATCTTAAAAATCGTTGAAATGCTAGGTTTCAGTAAGGTTTTGTAAGGGTTTGGGTTCTCATCATTGTAAGGACTATGCCTTTGGAGGACCGCCTGCAGAGAGTGCCACCCGATGGCAGCCATTTTGGGCGTGGTCCACCTATAAAAGCAGGTGGCCTTCAAAGACTCACTGCGAAGTATTGTGTGCCGACCCCAATCAGTGCCGGGGGTTCATACATCAGTGCCGCATGTATTTTTTGGAACAGTCGGCTCGCTTTCCTTCTGAGGAGAAGAAGTGCACCTTTCTCATATCGCTGCTCGCAGATCGTGCACTGGAGTGGGCAACTGCCGTTTGGGAGGCAGACGAGCGCATCCAATCTTCAAGTGAGTGCTTTATCTCCCAGCTGCAAGAAGTATTTGAGCACCCAGCGGGCGGGCTTGATGTCGCTACCCGCCTATACCGTTTAAGACAAAATTCGCAATCTGCTGCAGAATATGCTATCACCTTTTGCACTTTAGGAGCTCAAAGCGGCATGAATGACGTGGCTTTAAAAGCCCTGTTTAAAGAAGGGCTCAGACCAGAATTACAGGCAGAGATGGTGTGCCGCGGCGAATCCGATTCGTATTCGGAGTTCATTCAGCGCGCTAAAGTAATTTCACCCATTCGATCCATCAATATGAATGCCAGTTTCTCTGTTCAAGTGAGTTTTCAAGGTTTTGAATTAACTGGAACTGTTTCTGCCCTTTTTCTGCCCCAAAAGGTTGAAGGTTCCCACTGAACCATGCCCCCCCCCCCCCCCCCACTGAGAATAACAGCCATAGATGGGCGAGAGATTGGCATGGCCATTTCCAGGAAAACCTCTCCTCTTCGGCTCACAGTGGACACTAGTCACCATGAAACCATTATCTTTTATTTAACACATGCTCCTAGAACTCCAAACATGGTTGGCCGAACATGACCCAATCATTTCATGGGGTCGCGGAAAGATTTTACAGTGGTCTCCAGGCTGCAGCCAGCATTGTTTTGCCAAGTCTTCAGCGGTGAGTGCTGCATCTTATGTTACCATATCTACATGTCCAAGCAATATTCCTTCCTGCTACCGGGAGCTGGCTGAGGTGTTTAGCAAGGAGAAAGCGGCTAAACTGCCCCCTTATCGAGAGGTGCACTGTGCTATCCAGCTCCTTGACCAGACTACGCCTCCCAAGAGCCGGGTCTACCCTCTGTCCCAACCCGAGCTGGAAACCTTGGACAACTATATGGAAGCACTATCTGCGGAGCACATCCGACCATCCACCTCACCAGCCGGGGCAGGGTTCTTTTTCATTACCAAGAAGGATGGCAGCCTGCGGCCCTGCATTGACTACCGTGGGCTCAACAGCAACACTATAAAGAACCACTAGCCGTTGCCGTTAGTGCCATCAGCTCTTGAGCAACTAAAGGATGCTAAGATCTTCACAAAGCTGGATTTAAGGAGCGCCTATAACTTGGTGCGAATTAGAGAGGGAGATGAGTGGAAGACTGCCTTCATTACCCCTAAGGGGCACTACGAATACTTAGTGATGTCGTATGGGCTGTGTAATGCGCCTACAGTCTTCCAATCATTCATCAATGATGTACTTCGTGATTTCCTTAATGTGTGTGCCATAGTGTACATTGATGATATTCTGATTTACTCGCAGGATGAGGAGCAACATAAGGGGCATGTCAAGGCGGTCTTGCGCCAGCTGTTGGAGAATGACCTATATGTCAAAGCCGAAAAATGCCAATTTCACACCAGAGAGGTACAATTTCTTGGTTATATTGTCAATACTTCTGGTATCTCGATGGAGTCTAATAGGGTGGAGGCGGTGCAAGACTGGCACTTACCTCGCTCAATCAAGGAGCTTCAGCATTTTCTAGGGTTTGCCAACTTCTATAGGCGTTTTATTTGCAACTATAGTCACACTGCCGCACCCTTAACTTCGCTTCATAAAGGGTCTCCCACAAAATTACATATGACTGTGGCCGCCTCCAAAGCATTTGACATTCTCAAGCACAAATTTTACGTCTGCGCCCATGCTCAAACACTCTGACCCCACTATCCCGTTTGTTGTGGAGGTAGACGCCAGTGACTGTGGAGTGGGGGCCATTTTGTCGCAAGTTCAAGGTTCTCCCCCTAAGCTGCACCTATGCGCCTACTTTTCTCGAAAGCTCACGCCGGCAGAGAGCAATTATGATGTCGGCAACAAGGAGCTATTGGCTATAAAAGAGACTTTGCTGGAATGGCGCCACTGGTTGGAGGGCAGCGCGCAGCCGTTCACGGTGTTGACCGATCACAAGAACCTGGAATATGTAAAGGGGGCTAACCGTCTGAACGCGAGGCAAGCTCGTTAGGCACTGTTTTTTACGCGTTTTAATTTTATTTCCTACAGGCCGGGGTTCTAAGAACGGGAAAGCAGATGCCCTCTCAAGGAGGTACGACCTCGTCGAACATGACAACAACCCCAAACCAATACTTAACCCTAGCATCATAGTGGCTCCAGTGCTGTGGGACTTGGCTAAAGAGATTCAAGACGCTAATGAACAAAGTGCTCCACCTTAAGGCGCCCCTTCTGGTAAGACCTATGTACATGCTGATTTTAGGCAACGTCTAATGGCTTGGGCTCACACCTCTCTGAGTGCAGGACATCCTGGTGTTCAGAGAACTCTAGAAATGTTTCAGGACCGCTACTGGTGGCCTCGCATGGGAGAGGAGGTGCACGTGTTCGTGGGATCCTGCGTGGTGTGTGCGCAACCTAAGACACCCAGGTACCTTCCTGAGGGACTTCTGCACCCATTACCGATTCCTCAATGTCCCTGGTCACACATTGCTATTGACTTCGTCACTGTGTGAGGTATACCTTCTGCTACAGAGACTGCTAACCATCTATTCAACTATGTTTTTAGAATTTACGGACTGCCGGAGAATATCATTTCTGACCGAGGCCTGCAGTTCACCTCTAGAGTTTGGGTGGCGTTCTGCAGGCGCTTGGACATCAATGTGAGTTTGACCTCAGGGTACCATCCGCAGTCCAACGGTCAAGCTGAACGCCTCCTACTGCTCGAGGGAGCAACATCGCTGGAGTGAATTCTTGCCTTGAGCTGAATACGCGCAAAATTCCCTCCGCCACTCTTCCACCAAACTAACACCCTTCCAGTGTGTTCTAGGGTACCAGCCGCCCCTGTTCCCATGGACCGGAGAGCCGTCTAGTGTACCATCAGTAGAGGATTGGTATCAGCGC
The DNA here is from genome assembly GCA_026260255.1 of Pseudolaguvia tuberculata. Lineage (NCBI taxonomy): Eukaryota > Metazoa > Chordata > Actinopteri > Siluriformes > Sisoridae > Pseudolaguvia > Pseudolaguvia tuberculata. Next base: position 10,967,316 of record JAOTRA010000035.1, on the reverse strand, counting down.
AGCGCGCGGGTGTGGGAGAAGGCCCATGTGCGGCTTGGAAGAGCCGTGAGTACCCAGAAAAGGCAATCTGATAAACGCCGGAAGCCTGCCCCCGCATACCTACCTGGTCAGAGAGTGTGGTTGTCCATGCGGCACCTTCGTCTCAAGCTTCCCAGTAAAAAGCTCAGCCCTAAATTCATTGGGCCTTACAGGATTATCAGCCAAGTTAATGAGGTATCCTACAAATTACAACTGCCTGCACACATGCGCATCCACCCTACTTTCATGTTTCCCTCCTCAAGCCCTACGTACCAGCTAAAGGCCCCAACGTCTCTCAGCCTGAGCCTCCAGCCCCCATCAAATTAGAGGATGGATTGGCTTACTCGGTGCTGGAGATTCTTAATTCTAGAAGACGACGTGGGGGTCTGCAGTATCTGGTGGACTGGGAGGGCTATGGTCCTGAGGAGCAGTCTTGGGTGAGCGCCTCCGACATCCTCGACCCATCACTCCTGCGGGATTTCCACGCTCGTCACCCGGCCCTCCCAGATCCGCGCCAGAGGGGGCGTCCCAGAAGACCGCCAGGAAGCGTTCCTAGGTGGGGGGATACTGTAAGGACTATGCCTTTGGAGGACCGCCTGCAGAGGGCGCCCTCGCCCGAATTTTAGTGTCATCCCGATGGCGGCCATTTTGGGCGTGGTCCGCCTATATAAGCAGGTGGCCTTCAAAGACTCTTTGCGAAGTATTGTTGCCCTAGGCCTTGCTAAGCGTTTTGTATACTCTGGATATTTATGACTTTTGGATTATTGACCTTGTTCTGCTATTTGACTACTCTTTGGATTACCCCTTTGGATTGTTTGCCTTCCTCTCTCCCCTTCCCAAAAAAACTGCTGTTTCTACTGCATCATGGATTCTTCTTTCCCTACAGCTCGTTCGTCACAATCATGATCTGGTATTCATCTTGTCATGTTTGTTTATTGTCATGTTGTCTTATCTGGTTCTTGTGTTTGTTTCGCTACTCTATCTAGCTAGACTACACTGTTAGCTAGCTAGCTAAGCTAATCCTTGTCTTCTCCATTTGTGTTTACTTCATGTGACGTAGATAATAGTGGTCACACCCAGACTGTCATGAATTTAACACTTGTTTTTATTCACTGTATTTGCCAGATTTCTTATTCAGAAAGACATGCAAGTGTACATAAACTTAACAGTTTACAATTTAATTCTGATATATGACAAAAAAAACAAGCTCACATGTCAATAAAGATGTTAAAAAAAACACAAAAAAAGGATTCACCCACAGAGTAATTGATCAGGAAGAATGACTGTATAATGGATGTATACCTTGTTTTTTTGTATGTACTGTACATGCTGTTGATCTGAATCTTTGTGTGTGTTCTGACAAATTTTAATTATGTTCAATTTTTTTTTTCAACAAAAACAATTTTTGACATGTATCCCCGTTTGTTTCATCTTATTGGGCTGCTTTAGCAGGTTCAGGTTTTTTCTCCACTTGTGGAGGAGGTTCAATGCCACAGAGTTTCCTAAAAACAAACAAAAATATTATTTACACACAAACAAACATATGACAATGATGCACAACCCTCTGATGGACACTTATTGTAATAAAATACTGTTACTTAGTTTACCCACCATGTAAAAAATCCCCAAACAGCTTGCAGACTATGCACAATAATGTTAAGAAGTCCTACACATTTTTGCATTTACTTATCCAGAGTTACCTAGTTTCATCCCTTTTATACAATTGGGGGTTAAGGGCCTTGCTCAGGGGCCGACAGTGGTGACTTGTTGGTGCCGGGGATCAAATCCCTGTCTTTCTGGTATTAGTCATACTGTGAGGGCGGTGACACCCGGTTGTTAGCCGAGTCCATAAATGCAGATACACAGCACTACTCACAAAGGTTTTTTATTCCAGAGGAGAAAGAGCAGATAGTGAACAAATACAAAACACAGGGCAAAGCGGTAACGTAGTACGGTCAAAAGTCAGAAGCAGAGGGTTTGTAAACATGCTCAGTAGGATTTAGAAAAACAATACTTCACAAAGAGTTCTTGTGACGTGGCCTTATATAGGGTGGCCATGCCTAATTGCCTAATTGCCTGATTACAGGAGAAGAAGAGAGTTCAGAACTCTGGCGATGGCGCCCTCCTGTGGCCATCAGCCAGAGTAGTCCCCCTTACACAAACACCTTCACCACCAAGCTACCACTTCCCCACGTGATGGGGTACTTCTCTAGTAGGGAAATCATCTGGCAAAATTTAAGTGCATAAATTCATAGTCTATCAGCATCAGGTAGTTTTCAGAATAGACAAAAAAAACCCAATTGATTTTCACCATGGCATGACTGTTAGTTTGATTATTTGTATAACTGTTGATTTTCTGAAATGTTCACACATCTAGGAAACACTTTATCTATATTATTGTACATTTGCTGGAATGTTTGGAAAAGCTACTGAAACTTAGATACAAATATAGTGAGCAGAAGAACAGAACAAGGGAAGGAAATTATCTTATATTGAACTAAGTCACCATCATGTCGAAAATCCTAGGACTTCAATTGCCTGTGCCTTTAAAGTGGATATCCAACTTACTGACAGACAGAGTTTCATGTATCTAGTTGTTCAAATCATGCTGGAGCCTGTGAACCTTTCAGATCAACACTCTACAGAAATCTCAACCAACCACTTTACCACCTTAAACACTCAAGAAACTGTAAGCTCCCCTTTAAGGTACTACTGTTCTTTTAGACCCAATGGCATTTTGATGAAAAGCATCACAGCGTGGTGTGGAATAAGCACCAAGCAGGATAGCGTGATTAACTAAGCACATAACACACACTAAGCTTCCCAATGTGCAGCTAGTTTATAGAATGCTGGACGGCTACGATGGATCTTGGCCATCTGTGTAACAGTCTCTTCTTTGTTGTGGTGAAAAAACCGTCTCCACTCCTTGAATGCAAACACTAAGAGGCACATGCACAACTGACACATACTTTAATTTTGTTTAATGCAGCATATATTTACACTAAAATAATTGCATCTTTATTGAACTATTACACATATCCTCATCACATCATGTTCTACTAATAATCACAGAGCTGGAAGATGTTTGAGACCTTGCTTTCTTCATCTTGGAGGTATGTTTAGGGTCATTTTTATAATGGAATACCGCCCTGCACCCTAGTATCCGGGGAGGGGATCATGCTCTGCTTCAGCATGTCACAGTTCATGTTGGCAGCACTCATGTAGCGCCAGATAATGACACTCCCTCCACCATGCTTGACTGTAGTCAAGACATACTTGTCTTTGTACTCCTCACCTGGTGTCTGCCACACACGCTTGACACACAAGTTTGTCTCAGACATGCCTGCTTGTCTTCAGCAATCTTGTGCATCATCTTTAGAAGAGGCTTCCTTCTGGGATGACAGCTATGCAGACCAATTTGATGCAGTGCTCAAGACAGACTGATCCCCCACTCCTTCAACCTCTGCAACAATGCTGGCAACACTTGTACATCTATTTCCTCAGACAATCTCTGGATATGATGCTGAGCATGCGCACTCAAATTCTTTGGTCGACAATGGCAGGTCCTGAGTGCCACCTTTTGTCTTAAATTGCTGTATGGTCTTGGCCACCATGTTACAGCTCAGTTTCAGGGTCTTGCCATGCTGAACTTACATTGAGCAGTTTGAGAGAGTAAGAGCAATAACACCAAATTTAACTCACATGCTCCCCATTCACACCCAAGTCCTTGTAAAATTTCTTGACAACAAGGAGTGTCAAAACGGCTACTTGGACCCAATGTTTTTTTTTAAAGGACAGCAATTTTACACTGTTACACAAGCTGCACATTTACTACTTTACATTGTAGCAGAGTTTCATAGCAGAGTGTTTTTACATAAAAAGATATAATTAATATGTACAAGAAATGTAAGGGTTATACTTAAAACATTTTATTAATGTGACAAATTGAATTTGATTAATTCATTGATTCTATGGTGATTGATTGATTAAATGCCACAGCCTATTTCAATACTAGTGCAACGGATGTACAGTAGATAATGGCGACAATACCTAACATGTAACATCTAAAATGTTGTGTAATTCGTTCCATAAAAAATTCATTCATTCATTTGTTCATCCGCTTATTCCCTAATTCAGCATCACAGGGGTTTGCTGGAGTCTATCACAGCACACATAGGGCGAGAGGCAGGGGTACACCCTGGACAGTTTGCCAGTCCATCGCTGGGCACACATAGACCAACAACCACACACACACATTCATTCCTATGGGGAATTTAGAATCACCAATCAACCTAATGTACTGTACATGTTTTTGGATTGGGAGGGAACCGGAGTAACCGGAGGAAACCTACGCAAGCACGAGAAGGACATGCAAAACTCCGCACATAAAGATCCCCGGCCCGGTAATCGAACCTGGGACCTTCTTGTTGTGACATGACTGTGCTAACCACTACACCACTGAGTCCCCCCCATAAAAAATTGAAGCTGTTAAACATCTGCAGAATAATTGTAGTTCCCAGCTGAATGAACATTTTGTTTAGATACTATTTGTATTAACATTGCTGTATAAAAAGACTTTCTGATGGCTGATGTAAAAGGTAATCTCTAAAATAAGATTGGTGTCCAAAATGAATGTGTGTACATTTTATTTTTTAATATTAAAAAGCTTACTTAAAAGTATTTCTATCTATGCAAACATTCGAATTTACAACCACCAATTAAACATGTGGTTCACTGCATTTTTATTTTATTATTATTATTAATGAGGCAGTATATGTAGGTAAGAGGTAGTATATGTAAGAGGTGTGTAACACGATGGTAAGGGTAACGAAGAGAGTCGGATCCATTATGCAGTAATGCTAAGGGGGTGCAGATATACTTACAGTGGGGGGTGCAGATATATTTACAGTGATCAAAACGAAAACAAAACACGAACACACGCAGACGAAGACGATACACGATAAGACTATATACAAAACTAAAGTAACGACTAAACTATTAACACCATATGGACGTGAGTCGACCATACCAAAATTACCCAAATTTCCAAGATTTCCAAAGTTCATGAAATACCATCTACGACATACATTCAACAACCCAAGACTTAAATATTATGTAACCTATTCGCCAGAACGACGACGCTGACACAGCAAGGGGCAGAACTTTATCCGCCACCTTACAAGGTGGTGGCTGGATTGGGTTCCAGGTAACAGAAATGCTGTTCCAAAAAGACAATGGTTGTTTGTACAACAATGGCTGTGACAGATAACTAAACCTCCCGGTTTTCTTTAAACTAACAATCTATGAACACAAAATGTAAATTTTAAAAATAATCCAGATTTATTTATTAAAAGCTAAAATAAAACATATACTTACATGCCCTCTGTGGAGCCTTTGCTGATGTAGTTACACACTTTGCTGCGGTTTTGCTGTTCATTCTTGAGATTGTTTATCTGCTGCTTTAAACTTTCCCTTTTCTGCTGCAACCCAGCTGACAATAGAAGTCAATAAAAATAATTGCTTATTATTATACATACTTAAAAATATCCCTACTTTAAGCACAGCATTAACCCATGAAAACACCTGATGCTCTATTGAAACAGTTGTTTGTGTTTTAACACAACATATAACTGATATGTATTCAGGTTAATTCAGGATTGTAAGTAAATGAATATTTTATATGTTGACATATTATGCTGGTCTTTTATGGAACATTGATAAAGATACAACACTGAATTCAAAGGAAATCTTACTAATTCACTCGTTCATTTATTCATTCATCTATTCATCTTATTACCCACTTATTCCCTAATTCAGGGTCACAGGGGTCTGCTGGAGCCTATCCGAGTGCATATAGGACGAGAGACAGGGGTACACTCTTGACAGATTGCCAGGGCACACATAGATAAACAACCACTTACAAACACATTCACTCATGTGGACAATTTAGAATCACCAATCAACCTAATGTACATGTTTTTGGACTGTAGGAGGAAACTGGAGTATCCACAGGCATGGGGAGATCTTGCAAACTCTGCAGAGTAAGATCCCAGGCCCAGGAATCGAACCCAGGACCGAGCTAACCACTAGGTCACCACTCCCCCCCCCCTCCCGAAATCCTACTGATGCACTGATGTAACATTTTCATTTTAATTACAAATACAGTACTTACTCTCAGTTGTGCTTTTCTGTTCTTGTAAAGCATTGATATCGCTCATGATCTTACTCTGTAATGGAAAGTAAAACAGATTTGGAACAAGAATAACTCAAATTTATCTATCTACACTATCCCAGTTCTACTCTTACTATACATCACTGTTAAAGTAAACATAAACATAAACATAACTAATCTGTACCTTTCCATGTCACTGGGGTTGTTACCATGTATTTCCACATGTCATAAATATTTATTACAAGCTCAATTATAAGCTCAAAATATAATTTATTTAAGATTTAAATACACACTGGATATATAATATTATTATTAATATTATTATTATTACGATTATTATTAGTAGTAGTGTTATTATTATTCTATATTATTCCTATTCTTATTCTTATTGGTATTCTTCTTCTTCTTCTTCTTCTTCTTCTTATTATTATTATTATTATTATTATTAGTAGTAGTAGTAGCATTATTATTATAATTATTATTATTATTATTAGTAGTAGTAGTAGTAGCATTATTATTATTATAATTATTATTATTAGTAGTAGTAGTAGTAGTAGTAATAGTAGCATTATTATTATTATTATTATTATTATTATTATTATTATTATTAGTGGTAGTAGTAGAATTATTATTATTATTATTATTGGTAGTAGTAGTATTAGTAGTAATAGTAGCATTATTATTATTATTATTATTATTATTATTATCATTATTATTATCATTAGTGGTAGTGGTAGTAGTAGCATTATTATTATTAACTCCCAAACCCGGACGCATCCCCTCCCTTACCAGATCACTGTTGCACGTGTTCAGCTCAGTCTTTTTCACACTGGTAGCCTCCTCAGCTGTCTTGGTGTCTATTGTATGTTTGTCGATTTCTTTTTTGGTTTCATCTAGTCGTTTGTTGGCTTCAACAATATTCAAGTTTAATTCCTTCAGCACGTCATTAGACACTTTTAACTTTATGTTGTCAAAACTAATGGACTTGGACAGTTGAAACTCCAACGTTTTCCGCGAGCTAATTATACCCCATAGGCCGACCATTAACGCCACCACCAGGCATAACAAAATTAACAAGAACTTCATGATGAACTTAAAGAAAACCTGTTTATAATAGCCGCCGATCGGTGGTGCGTCCGGTTGTGCGTCCAACAGTACCAGCAAGAACAAGAACTGCTGCACTAACGCACGTTAAATTTCTTAAAGGAATGAAGAGCTTAAAAAAACCAATAACAATGGCACCAGTAATCGTATTTCTAATAAATAAACGGAATAGATCAGATGTTAAAACTCTTTTTCATACGTGAGCCGCAGACGAGAAAAGTAGAAGTGTTTAAAACCGCACCTACTGCAGGCTCCGCCTTTTACAGGCGCAGGTACACAAACTGGATCTGTTACCTACTGCAATTAATCCAACACACCACAGACTATCCGGTTCCAACATTCTATTCTATTCTATTCTATTCATTAAGACAGGAATAAATACATTATTATTTAAAGAATTACCTGGTTCATTCGTTCATTCGTTTACTTTTATGGCAGACACCCTTATCCAGAGCGACTTACAGCTGACCAATTATGGGCTCAAGAACCTAACATGGTGGCTTGGGGGTGCTGAACTTAACCACTAAGCCACCACATCTCATTCATTCATTCATTCATTCATTCATTCATTCATTCATTCATTCCTCTATCTAATTATCTTTTAACCCACTTATTTCCTAGATCAGGGTTATCTTCTAACTCACTTTTTCCTAGATCACGGTCACAGGGGTCTGCTGGAGGCCTGTCACCAAAACAGTCACAGGGGTCTGCTGGAGGCATATGACCAAAACAGTCACAGGGGTCTGCTGAGAGCCTGTCACCAAAACAGTCACAGGGGTCTGCTGGGGGCATGTCACCAAAACAGTCACAGTGGTCTGCTGGAGGCATGTCACCAAAACAGTCACAGGGGTCTGCTGAGAGCCTGTCACCAAAACAGTCACAGGGGTCTGCTGGGGGCATGTCACCAA
>JAOTRA010000035.1:10916776-10928409 GCA_026260255.1 Pseudolaguvia tuberculata | reverse complement strand
GTGGGGGAGGGGGGGGGGGGTTGGGCGACGCATCATTGCAGTACTGAGAGGAAAGTCCTGCGCTAGTCCAAAACCCTCAGACACGCACACAGAAAGAACAACAAGAAAAGGAACCAGAAGGACAAGAAATCCGTGGCCTTCACGACCGATCGTCAGAAACAGACCTAACAGAGACTCGTATGATTTATTTTATTCTGTGCGCACTACGTAGCATCTTTTTATCTCCTTGAGGAAAACACTTCGCGCGGTGTGTGCGTGTGTGTGTGTGTGTGTGTGTGCTGGTAGGACTCGACTGACACTCGGTTCTGGATGAATTATAGTTACTCGTAATGCGCCACTCGGGTTGATGCTCCAGTTACAGCAGTGAGATCTTCTCTCCTCTTTTTCTCTCTTCTGCGCCTCTTTTCTCTGCGTTAATTATTGCGCAGCGTCCCACCAAAGCCAACGCCAGTGATCATCGTACAATTCTAGGAACTTTAATCCTATTTCTATTCTTCTTCTCCTGCTTGCTGATATCTCGCTGACTTAAAGCCCTTCCCCCTTCCTCTGTCTCCCCTCATAGCAAGGCGAAAGCGCTGCAGAGAGCATGTGAGTACCAATGCGGACCTTTCAGCCTCTGTTTCTCTGGTTGCTTCATCATCCTGACACGCACATCATGTTGTACTTTGTAATGTAACTTTAGAAATGTTTTATTATCTCAATTCATTGCCTTTTGAATGTGTTAAGCATTTATTGACTTGTGAAAGATGTTATGCTTCACTTAACATATGCTGCTGAGGCACCAAAAATTCATTAGCATATATTAACTGAACTGTCCTACTTTTATTAGAGGAACAATGCATAGTTGTATAGTTGTAAAACTAATATTTTCAATGACCATTAAAGCATTATTCATTACTCCACACTATACAAGCATTACTGTCTCACCCCATCTCCCTATATATATAATTATATATAGTATATGCACTTACGCACTTCCGGATGAGATCACACCAGTATTGGACTTTGTGCGAAACCAGTGACTGGGCTTTGTTATCCTCGTCACTCCGTAACACAACAAAGCTTTAGAAATAATACATCTTTCAAATTCTAAAACAAAGCAGATTTTATTTCTACAGAGTTACGGAATTACTGTATTCTACTTCATTTAACACACATGTATAAATAATATATCAAAACAATAAGAGAACATTAAATTGGAAAACAATGTTTCAGCAGCACTGCAGTCCTTTAGGCCTAAAGTTTGACACGTCTATAGCTGTGTATATATAATGTATATATATATAATACTAAAATGGCTTCACATTCAGGTCAGCTCCAGATGCTACAGCTACTGCAGGAGCGCCTGGTGCTCCTGGCGCTCCAGGGGCAGATGGAGCACCAGGCACAGGGCCTCCTCCACCTCCTCCTAACACCAGTAGCAATCGCAGACTACAGCAGACACAGGCACAGGTGGAAGAGGTGAGAATGACTGGTGAATACAAGGGAATTCTTTTAGATGAGGTTACGGTATAATAGTATAACAATTTTGCTGATTTTATTCTTGATTTGCCAACTTTGTATTTCATTGTCATATTTTGGAATTTTATGTAAAGAGACATTTGGTACAGCCTGGAAATAAACTGTAGCTGCTTTGGTCTTGCTCACTGAAAATCTATATGGGTCAGTTTATTAAAGTTATAGACTCATTAAGTTATAGAACTGCAACAAAACATTCACCAATTCAACAAACACCTATTACATTTATTATTATTTTACACAAGTAATGATTTATTTATTACCAACAAATCAATAAAGTTAATTAGGTTTCATTATCAATGAAATCCACATCTTAATCACTTTTATAATAATGAACTGATTTGCTTTTTTGTTAAGGTTGTTGATATAATGCGTGTGAATGTGGACAAAGTCTTGGAGCGGGACCAGAAACTGTCAGAGTTGGATGACAGGGCTGATGCATTGCAGGCTGGAGCTTCTCAGTTTGAGAGCTGTGCAGCCAAGCTAAAGAACAAATACTGGTGGAAGAATTGTAAGGTGAGAAAGCTTCTCAGTAGACAAGGCGGACTTGCATCTGACACAAACAGAATAAATGTTTGTTGTTTTTTTTTAAATAACAGCGTACATGGAATAGATCAAGTACATATATACATATATATATATACTTTGAAAGTTATAGTCTACCCAAAGATATAATGGACGACAGGGTTTTCCAGTTTACTTCGAAAGTTTGGTCTGATTAGATATTACATAATCAGATTAGATATAATATATGTAAACTGGAAAACCCTGTCGTACATTATATCTTTGGGTAGACCATAGCTGCAGAATACATGGTTGAATAGCTGGGTTGCAGTTTCAGAGGCAGTGGGAAGGCTGTTTCTGAATGGTCACCTCTCTGTCTGGAACACTGTCTTTAGTCCACAACCATCCACAGTGTAACTCTTCACAGCCACTTTTATCTGTTTGCCTAATGTATCCCCCACGTATCATGACTTAGCTGAAGTGTTTAGCAAACAACGAGCCGGCAAACTACTTCCACTACATCGCCCAGAGGATTGTGTTATTGAGCTACTTCCCAACACGTCTCCTCCGAAAGGCTGGATTTACCCCTTGTCCCGATCAAGCCATTAGAGGAATATCTAAATATATATATATATCTTTTAATATCTTTTAATATCTGAAAAACGGGCACAGTAGGCACTCTACCTCCCCTGTGGCATTGGGCGTTTTTTGTGGAAAAGATTGACAATCAGGGTCTGAAGAGCATCATGTTTAAGTATCGTTACCCCATGCTCCTAGTGCCTGCTGCCCTAGAGGCCAAGGCGTTTACTAAGCTTGACCTATGGAGTGCCTACAATCTGATTCAGATCCGCTAGGGAGATGAATGAAAGATGGCATTTATCATGCCCAAGTATCACTACGAGTACCTGGTCATGCTTTATGGTCTTTGCAGTACCCCAACCATTTTCCAGTTGTACATTAATGAAATCTTTTGGGACCTCATGAACGTCTGTGTTATTGCTTATATTCACGATCTGTTAATTTATTCACTCAGCATGAGGAGGATGTCTGAACGGTACTCCAAAGGTTACTCCAAAATTAGTTGTTCGTAAAAGCAGGGAAGTGTGAATTCCACCAGTCACAGATTCAGTTTCTGGAGTACTGCATAAGCCAGAACTTTTGATGGAGCCTAGTACTATAAAGGCAGTAAAGGATGGCCCACTCACAACTGAGTTTTTCTGGGATTTGCTAACTCTCTGATTCATCAGGAACTACAGCATGACGATGGCTCCTCCAACTTCATTGCAGAAGGGTAAACCCAGTAAGCTCCAATGGTCAGAACCCACTGAAAAGGCGTTTGAGACGCTAAAGAGAAAGTTCACCACATCCTCTACCCTGTGCCACACTGATCCCTTGTTACCCTTCCTAGTCGAGGTGGATGCTTCAGATTGTAGAGTAGGGGTAATCTTGTCTCAGACATCTCACCACAAAAACTGCACCCTTGCGCCTACTACTTTAGGAAACTATTCATCGGTATTTCGGGCAAAGTGGTTACAGTATATTCAGTAAATCATCCTTAGCAGAATCAAAATAGTCAGCCAAGTTTATCCTTACCTATACCTATATTAGATATTTTTTTTAGATTAATTAGTTTTGAATGATTTGCTAGCTATTAATAAACATGTTTATATCAATTGTTTTATATATGAATCTCAAAATCAATCATTTGTGGGGTATATCAGGTTTGGTATAAAGACTTTTTAGTGTTTTACCTATCATGGTACTACAACTTAATCTTTCAAAGGGAACATAAAACATAGATATTATAAACATATAAACAACAAAGCCAACCAATTTCTTTTGGTTTATATATGTTTTGTTCTGCCAAATGGATAGAATATACATAAAATATTCTGTAATTTCAAACAAACAAACTATTTTTTTTTATTGAACTATTATTGTTCATTACCATTCCTCTCTCGTTAACATAACATGCATGTTTTTGAACTGTGGGTGGAAACCGGAGTATAATACTGTTATATAGAAAGTATAAACATTCAGCACATTTTCTGATTTAGATTTAAAAGGAGAGAAAGCAAACTAACAGTTCTGTCTTGTCCTTATTAGGCTTTATAGTCCCTCCTGTCTTCTGTCCACAGCACTAGACAACACTTTCTATTTATATACTTATCTGAACCGTATGTTCAGTATATACGCATAATACTGTTATTGTGACATATACCCATAATCTAACCTAACCATCCTTTCTCTGTTGCTTTTCCCTTCCTGCAGATGATGATTATGATGGGAATTATTGGAGTCATAGTGGTTGGGATAATATTCTGTAAGTTATATTCTATCACTTAGATATACACTGCTAACTAAAGATATTAGCCATTAGCAAAATAAATTCTTAGTTATAATCAATGATTTGATTGAGCCTGATCATGCTGGAGAAGGTCCAAAACATGTTTGCTTGTCACTTTGGATGCTATCTGATAAATGACTTAAAATTAAAAGCACTAAGAAAGGTCGTGAATTTGTGCTATTTTTAAGATATCACCATCTGTATTTGCTAATTACTGAATCTATTCTGCATCTGTCTTTCCACTACAGTGTATTTCTTCTCATGAGCTCACCCAGCTGTCTGAGAAAAGAGAAACCAGTTATGGAGGGAGGCAGAAGAACAACCAAAACCTAAAGAAAAGCCCACTCATAAACTCCTTGTTTTCCGCTTCCCTCTCTCTTTTTACTAAAAAGGCCCCTCATTCTAGCCATCTGCTACTTACCCGGTGTAACAGTAGTAATCAGAGATCACAAGTTTCCTTTTCTCCAGTAATCTGCTATGCTCCTTTCTTGACTCTTCTATTATGAGTTTCTGTAGCTTCTGTCTTAGAATTTATGCCATTTATGACACACATGCACAAAGGCAGAAAGCGTTTTATGAGATTAGTCTGATAAAGAGTCACTGTAACAAAGGTATAAAAGTATAAATGTAAGAGAATAAATTATGTAACAAAAAATTGACAGGGGGGGGGGGGGCGGTAGTGGTGGTGACACAGGCCTCTTTATAAATGTGATGCCAAATATCCTCAACTGACTTTTTAAAGGCCTGAGAAATGAGTACACTGACCAGTCCAAACACCACACACACACCACTTTTTCCTACTGTCACACCCTTTATGCCCATCATCCCATCTGCTTGTATCTATTAGTGTCTATAAAATACCTGAAAAGAAATTTAAGCTCCATTTCTTGTATATGTGTAATTGTCGTTGCAAGCACTACTGATACTGTAAGGTTTTCTGATATATAGCTATAATTAGAAATATCCTGCTAAATTTTGATGTGTAATGAATAAGAAGACAGACTAAAATGAGGTGGAAAAATCTGTACAAATTTTTAAGATTTTTAAGTATTGGTTAAGGAAAGTCATGCATACACACACACACGCACACATGGCTACATACACTTTGCACATCTCTGTGATGTGATTTTCATTGGTAACAATATTTATAACTTACAGGTGTTAAACAGTCCCACATTCTAACACATACATACACACAACAGTTACTTACAATTAGTAATATATTTGTGTCTAATGAATTGCATGTTGTAAGACTTCATTCCTGTAACTCCTACTGCCTAATGTACAGCCCCTGACAGAAACAAGGCACTGCAGCCATGAAATCCCTTTCGGTGTAGAAAACATAGTGAAAAAACATCCTGCACCTCACTACATTACTGAGAAAATGTGCTGAAGAAAAAAAAAAAACAATATTTGACTTGCCATGTAGTATGTTATTTTAAATCAAATGTCCTTCATATACACAAATGTTATTATTTTTCTATGCAAAACAATTGCAAGAGCTGTCATGTTCCATTTTGCAGGTGAACTCGAAGTGTTTATATGGCACACTGCTAAATGCCATTTATGAAAGATTTATCATTGATTAATAGGAAAGTAAATCACTTATGTCTATATAGAAAACCTAGTGATGATATCATAAGCATGCGTATTTGCTCTAACACTTTTGCTGATGCCAATAAAGATGGTTAAATCACCTGTGAGTGCATATGTTGTTTCCATGTAAAAATATTTAAAATATCTGTTGATGCCTTATTTGCTGATAATGATTGTTGTTCTACATAATACTGAATGATACAATATGTTAAAAGGAATGAAGCAGTTGTGAGTAAATAAAATAAATTTTTTTTTACAGAGAGAGAGCCAGAGAGAGAACGAAAAACAACAGAAACAACAGCATATCTTTGGGAAAAATTATCTGGAGAAATTATTTTACAGCTAAGATACATGCGTCATGTATATAGAGCTGCTACAACAAATATAATATTCCATACATTAGAATTTGTGTTCAGGTGGTAACTTGTGGTTTAGGCGTTAGACTGCTGTGGGCTTTATTCCCAGCACCTCACTGCCCCTTCTATAAAGCCCTTTACCCTGCTCAGTTAGAGTTAATTTATTATACGTCACTCTATATTAGGATGCATGCCAAATCTAGTATAGGTAGTTTGTCGTTAACAAGGTTAGTTTTTGAAAGTGACAACTGAAAACAAAAAAAACTCCATAAAAGTCCCAAGTTTAATTAAAAGCGTATTTACAGTGTTTACATTTCAACTCAACACAAATCAACATAAACGTTAATATACACCTGTGAAATTTCCCCTAGTTCATTTGCAAATGTACATCATATGCACACACATTTGATCAAACCCTCTTAGACGGAGAGAGAGGTGAAACTGCTGAGTCTCTACCTGCTTAATCTCTTCATCACCTTTTAATGAAAACAAACAAATTGTTTATTAAATATAGTGATCATTCCTCATGGGCACATTTTGATTAAAATACATTTTTAGTCATTAATTAATATATAATACAGTGCATAATCAACAATTTATATGATAAGAAGCACAAAACGTTGTACATACCTATTTTGATGCTTGATAAAGGAACAGAACTGACAAAACTAGTGTCATCAAAATCATCCAATAATATTCTCCTGTCACATTCCAAAAAATTAAAGAAAGGTTTAACAATAATTATACAATTTTGTAATGTAACCAATACAATGTGGGAAGTGGTAGCCTAGTGGCTAAGGTGTTGGACTAATACCAGAAAGACCGGGGTTCGAATCCCATCGCCACCAAGCAACCACTGTGGGCCCTTGAGCAAGGCCCTTAACCCACAATTGCTAAGTTGTTAAAATTAAAAAAAAAAACCCAAATATAAGTCGCTCTGGATAAGAGCGTCTGCCAAATGCCAACTGTACATTGAGAAGAAGCTTGTTATATGAGGAAAAAAACTATTTTGTTTTGTAAAATATACTTACACAAATGCTACTATATATAATAGATATGTATCTATTGAAAAGTATTGCTCATTTACCTCTACTATCATAACAAAAAAATAACATATAGCATTATGCAAATTAACTTTATTGGCAAAACAAATTTTGAGAAGTACAGAGACTTACAGATTTTACTTACCCAGGCTGGTGAACTGGCCAGGTTCGGATTTGAGAACTGTCAGGTTTATATCACTGGGAATTTGCAGGGCAACGTGGGAGACCTTGCAGGCAAATACAGTTCCAGAAGGATATTTGGTTGGACAGACAATAAGGAAGGATGAGAGTGAAAACGTTCTATCACTGTGTTGTTGATGGCTTGAAACAGAGGATTCATCTGTAATGGAGATCCTCTCTGTCTCTGAAGGAAGCTGAAAAAACCACTCCACCTCCACAGAGCCAACACGTTTTATTAGTGAATGTTAATTAATGCATTCATCTTCATACCCTCTTATTCCCTATGTCAGGGTCATAGGGGTTTGCTGGTGCCTATCACAGCGCACATAGGGTGAGAGGCAGGGGTAGACCCTGGACAAGTTCACCAGTCACATACACACACTCTCTCTTATGGGTAATTTTGTATCAGAAACCTAATATACACGTTTTTGAACTGTGGGAGGAAACCAGAGAACAGAGAGGAAACCCATGCAAACTCCACGCAAAAAGATTCCCGGCCCTCGAATCAAACCCAGGATCTTCTGGTTGTGAGGTGAACGTGCTAAGCGCTACACCACCGCGCTGCCCAAGTGAATGTTAAAAACTGTATCAGTGATCCCCAACCCATGGGCCGTGTAACAGTTGGTACTGGGTCGCACAAGAAATTATTTCTGTTTTATTTCCACAACAGGGGATTCCTACACCCCAGGAGGCATCGAAGCCTTGTTACTTAAGTCTTTATGTTCATGTTATACTTATGTTGTTTGTTGGTGTAATGTTACAAGACAGCTGCTAATAAAGTTACGTATTAGTACACAGTGGATTGTGTCAATTACCAGACTCAATTCCTTTTTCTGTGTGGAGTTTGCATGTTCTTCATGCAAGGATTTACGTAGGGTACTCTGGTTTTCTTCCATAGTTAGTTAGTTCCATAGTACATAGTTTGTTTGGTGATTCTAAATTGCCCATAAAAATGAGCATGTGTTTGTTTGTCTATGTGTGACCCTGCAATGGACTGCTGACCTGTCCAGGATGTACCCCTGCCTTTTGCCCTATGTGTGCTGGGATAGGACCAACAACCCCTCTAAATTAGGGAATAAGCAGGTTAGAAGATGAATGTAATAAAACATATTATATGTTATTATATATTACATATATTACATATTAGTATTACATATATTACATATATAGATATACATATATACATATACATATATCATACATAGATATTATTACATATTATATTAGATGAATGAACTAAAACATATTGTACACCACTGACTGTGGTTTTGTGCCCTTAAATGGCACTCTCCAAAAGGCCACTAATGGAACTGTGGTTCTGTGCCCTTATGAGTGTTTGATGAATGGTAATGATACACCAGTGACTTTTTGTAGGTTGTACTTATTACATTTTCATTTATGTCATCTGGCAGAAACTCATATTCAGAGCAACTTATATTTAAAAGTAATACATACAATTTATTGTCTCATTTATATAGCTTTATAATAAGAATAAGAATTAATGGCCTAGCAGTGGTGGATTTGTGGTCCTTTTGTGATTTAAACTCATAAACTTCCATACAGCAAACATTTAATCATTAATCAGTCAACAGTGAAGGTGTCACAGTGATAAAATCTTTACTTCGAACTTCATATATTCATGTAATTCAGATATACTGTACTTAATTCAATGTCAGGACACATACACTTTGCAAATAGCTAAATGATTACAGTGTATGCTCACTGCATGTAATTCCATACCTTTACATCTAGGGGGTAATACCGCTGACAGTGACAACTCAGTCTCTTGGGTGACTCGTCTTGAAATGTCACAATGTTTTCTTGAAAAAAGACTTTGGGAGGTTCTAAAAGAAACAGAAACACATCAGAAACTGCTGCATTTCATGAAAGAAATCATATGAGGTGATATATGCCCATGTCTGGCTCAACATATCAACAAACTGGCAAGACACTCACGCATAATGTACAACTGAACGATCTGCTGTGTTTGAAAGGGTCCAGAATAAATGGTGCAGATATATGTTCCCTCATCTGAGACCTTTAACTTCTTCATGGTTAGAGATGCATTTCCATCTCTAACAAGCAAGGCTGAGTTTGCAATTGCTCCATCCCGATTGGTTGCCACTAAACACCAAAGACCAGAATACAAATTAAATATAAACAAAATAATCATGAATAATTTTATAAGTAAAGCATGATACACATAAATGATGTTTTATTTTATTATATTTATTTATGGTATATACATGCAGAATTATTGTATTGTGTATTTACTGACGTATTTTACTCACCAAATTCTCCTGTTGCATTCTCTTTAATTTCAAAAATGGTTTTGCCTTGTCCTCTATATTGCCAGCGCCACTCGAGACCCAGATTCTGATTTGTGGGGGTGTCCCGTTGTCTATAACCACAATCTAACACAATGGTGTCTCCTATAGGGGCCGCAATGGAAGGTGAACGAGAAAACAATACAAACACAACTGCAAAACAAGAAAGAGAAGTTACAGCTACAGAGTTAACCAAGAGTTAAATAGGGATTTGGGAGATATGTTAAAGAATAAAATATTTTACTATAATAAATGAATGCATCTTTGCATTTTTTTGTTGAATGCAGTTGGTAGCAGTATTGACTAATATAAAACATAATATTTGTTTATAAATATTTATTATTGTGTACTTATAACTATACATACACATAAATCAGCCCTGACATTAAAAATATTGTGTTCATCCCTTTTTGTGTCACTAAAACATTTTAAGCAGTTGATGCACGGACATTGTAAGACCTCTAAAGATTACTGACTCTGGAAATTGAATACATAAACTTGTAATAAGTAATCAAAAGCCTTGCCAGTAATTCACCACTTTACATTGTGCAATAATAAAGAAGAAAAGGGCATAGTGGTGTGCAAACAGTATTCATATGTGTACTGATAATCCTATTGAACAATAAGATTAAATTGAAGAGAATAATACCATCTGTAATGAGAGTTCCCCACTGGCTGAGAGGAAGCTGAAGCTTGCTCTGCATTAGTGATGCAGTATTTGATTCTGCATTCTCATTGGCTATGGTTTGCAGCACTAGAGAAAAGCCAAGATTGCCACCTTCAAGTTGAACTGAGGCAATAAAATGAGCAGGTACAGAATCCGGGTTTGGGCCTTGAGGGTTATAATGACTTATTTCACAAATCACTTCCTGTTCATTACACTCAGCATGGAGAATAGATTCCACTTCAGGGATGTCTACTGATGATGCTAAGCTCAAAAATACATAGAGGGAAAATGTGTGGGAAATAAAATATAAATTTAGTAAAAAGAAAATAAAAATGTAAGTTTTTAGAACAAATATACAGTACGGCCAAGTTTGTTTTCACTTACCTGTAGCCTCAAAAATCAGGTCATCAGGGTTCGGAGTGTTCGGAGGTTTGTACGGTGTGATGGTTTCTGTTGAGAGGTCCGAGGTTATAGGAAGGTTCTTTAATACCATGGTTGCAGGGGAATGTATGAAGTGTGCTCCAGTCATTCCTCCCCCTTCCTCAATGAAGGAGCAGGACAGCACAACATCTGCAGTCTCTTCACCTGAGAGGGAAACAAACAACTAACAAAAAGCCACACTGCTACACCATTACATTCCAATACACATAATATACAACATATACGGCAGGGGTCGGGAACCTTTTTGACTCAGAGAGCCATGGAAGCTAAATAATTGTAAATGTATTTCAGTGAGAGCCATAGAATATATTTTAAGACTGATTGAAAATGAGGCGTTTCCCTGTTTACCCAGCAACGGACAACGTAGGTTATTATCATCCAATTAAAATAATGGACAATTGCTTCTGCAGCCAACTGCAGCCCTGAACAGGACATGCGCAGTGGAAAATCGATGGATGGATTAAAACAAGTGAAAATATTTTGTTTTATCAGAAAAGCCAAAATCTGCGAGCCAGATGTAATCATCAAAAGAGCCACACCTGGCTCGCGTGCCATAGGTTCCCGACCCCTGATATACCGGGATAGATAGATAGATAGATAGATAGATAGATAGATAGATAGATAGATAGATAGATAGATAGATAGATAGATAGA
>JAOTRA010000035.1:10903481-10916676 GCA_026260255.1 Pseudolaguvia tuberculata | reverse complement strand
ATAGATAGATAGATAGATAGATAGATAGATAGATAGATAGATAGATAGATAGATAGATAGATAGATAGATAGATACGTACCGTAAACGAACGCGTGCAAAAAGGCGAAAATTAAGATTTCACGCATTACAGATTTTTCCGTAACACCAAAACCGGCTAGTTTTATTATAACTGTTGTAGGATCGTAAACATCCCCTAATTTGATTTACTTTCACTTTTGATTTAAAAGCTAATTTGCGCATTAAAATGCGCAGTATAGCGTAATGCTGTAAACAGATGCGCATTCAATCTAAGATCCTGTATCTCAATGCGCGCTGTAGTTCAATAGAGAAAGTGAAAGTGAAAGGATTAGAGCTTATTCTTTTTCTTAAAGGCGAACGGTGGACACATTTATTTGCTTTAATATGTTTTTAAATCAGTTTGTTTACACCCTGGACAGGTCGCCAGTCCATCTCTGGGCACATAGACGAACAACCACTCACAAACAAACTCATTCCTATGGCCAATATAGAATCAACAATCAACCTAATGTACATGTGGGAAGTGGCGGGTTAGTGGTTGGATTGATACACGAAAGACCGGGGTTCGATTCGAATCCTGGGCAGGGATCTTTCTGTGCGGCGTTTGCATACTTTCCCCACGCTTGCGTGGGTTTCTTCCTGGTACTCCGGTTTCCTCCCACAGTCCAAAAACATGCAGATTAGGTTGATTGGTGATTGTAAATTGTCCATAGGAGTGAATGTGTGTTTGTCTATATGTTGCCCTGACATGGACTGGCGACCCGTCCAGGGTGTACCCCCGCTTCTCGCCCTATGTGTGCTGGGATAGGCGCAGCAGACACCTGTGACCCCGGATTCGGGAATAAGCGGGTAAAAAGATGAATGAATGAATAATAATGATACAGAATTTTATTTATTTATTTTTTACAACATTTGTACCTCTTTTTAATAGACAATGGTTGCAGGGATTCACTGTTGCCTAGTATTACAGGGGCATTCAGGGCACAAAGTCTGGCACAGCGGGGCACAGTCAGTGGAGGAAGATTTATAGGTTTATTAATTAACTACAGTTAGGGGTCGCCACAGCAGAACGCTCTTCTCCACACTACCCTGTCCTCTAAATCTGCCTCTTTCACCCCAACTACCTGAATATCTTCCCTCACATCCATAAACCTCATCTTTGGCCTTACTCTTTTCCTCCTACCCGACACCTGCATCCTCAGCATTCTTCTACCAATATACTGCATGTCCCTCCTCTGCACATGTCCAGAACCAAATGTATGTTGTTTGTCTATGTGTTGCCCTGCAATGGACTGGCGACCAAGTCCAGGGTGTACCTCCTCTTGCCCTATGTGTGCTGGCATAGACACCAGGAGACCCCCGTGACCCCGAATTAAGGAATAAGTAGGAAATAATGAAGGAATGTATGTTTGGTTGGTTGGTAATTTTAAAATGTCCATTGCAGTGAGTATGTCTGGCCCTGTGATGGACGTTTGTTCTTCAGCACACCACCAGTGTGTCACAATTTTATCGATATATCTGGCATGTACTGGCATATTTAATTAAGTTAGGTGAATAAATATGCCCTAAATTCAAGTGTAATAAATAATGCTATCAATCTAAAGGCTAACATATTTCTAATCAAATGGTTTACTTAATACTGGATGGACATTAAGTATTAATACTGATTGATAATGATAATGTATTACTGAAATTGATAAATTTGTCTTTGTGTGTTTAACTCGGATGACAGGAGCAGCCAAAGCCGTAGTCGCCTCACTACAAGAAGGGTTCGATTCCCAGTTCAAGTGTCTTTCTGTGCTGTGTTTTCATGTTATCCCAGCGCTTGCATGGGTTTTCTCCGGAAACTCCGGTTTCTCAGAGTACTCCGGTTTTGCACCCACAGTCCAATAACATGTATATTAGGTTGATTCTTCTTCTTCTTTCGGCAGCTCCCTCATCCTCCTCCAACCTCAGCAATCTTCTTCCAATATACTGCATGACCCTCTTCTGCACATGTCCACAACATCTCAACCTAGCCTTCCTAACATTGTCTCCAAAACATCCTACATCTGCCGTCCCTCTAATAAACTCATTTCCAATCCTGTCCATCCTCGTCACTTCCAATGAAAATGTCAACATCTTCAGCGCTGCCACCTTCATTAGGTGAATTGATGATTCTTGTCTATGTGTGTTCTGCAATGAACTGACGACATGTCGATGGTGTACCCCTGCCTATCACCCTATATGTGCTGGGATAGATTCCCGTGACCATGAATTAGAGAGTAAGTGGGTTAGAAGATGAATGAATGAATGAATGAATGAATGAATGAATATTACGAAAAAAAAAATCTTAACACGGATTAGTACGAATACACGCCTCTTTAGACGAAACGTCCTTCGTGTGACTAATATAAAAGTATAAATTGTCACCTGTAGGTGGCGGTAAAAACGATTAGAGGTTTAAATTGTATTAGGCGAAGAAGCAGTGAAGGATTGTGGGTAGGTAGATGTGTTACCGCACGTTGACATTGGGGATTGTAGCGTGTGAGCAGGTAAAAATTTTAATTTTGCGTGTTTTTTGCGTTTCATTTATTAAACTGTCTTAACACAATTGGTACCAGTATACCGGTATTAGTAAGTATGATGTACAATTATAATTAAAAGTGTGTACTGGGTGCAACCGTGAGCTCATAAATAAATAATCGCATATATTTATATTGTTTATTATTTATAATATCTGGTTAATAGAAACTGCTGATATACTTATTTGTAGTTTGTCCGTGCTCTTACCCGCTTATTCCTAGGGCTAGAAGGCAGGCAGGGAGGGGTAGAACCTGAAGGGTTGTCAGTCTATCGCAGGGCACACATAGACGAACAACCACCAGTTGTTCACCAATCAAATTAATGTTTTTGGACTGTGGGAGGAACCCGAAGTACCCCGAGGAAACCCACGCAAGTGCGGTGAGAACATGCAAAGTTTGCAGAGAAAGATCCCCGACCCAGGAGTCGAACCCGGTACCCTTTTGTTGTGTGGCGATCTTGCTAACCACTACGCCGGCAGTTATTTGTAGGTAATTAATGAGAAGTATTTGTTGTTGTTTGTCTCACTTAAGAAAGCAGCACTTCAGGATGGGTAGCTCAGCATCTAGTCCTGCTGTTACTGTTAAAGCAGAGGCACGATTAGGCAACAGTTCCCCTCCACAGGGCTGCCCAATGCACCAGACACGCCAAGAAAGTAAGTCTAATGCAAATCCTGACTTGTTTATTTATAAAACACTGATTTTTATTAACATGTAATTATGTCTAACATGGTCCAGGTTCTCCTCCACCTGGATGTCCCATGCATCAGGCAGCAGCTCAGTCTACGGCTCCAATAGGTCCAGCACACCAGGAGAAGGCCTATGACTTTGTGGAGTGTCCCATGAAAGCTGCACAAGGAATATCAGACATTGATCCAACAAACATGGTACCTGTTTCATAATATTCATTCTATTGAATGAATCTATTCCAGTGCGCATGGGGTTAAAGACAGGGGTACAATCTGGACAGGTGACAGTCCATCACAGGGTCATACATAGACAAACAACCATACATACTCACTCCTATAGGCAGTTTAGCTTAATGTACATGTTTTTGGACTGTGGGAGGAAACTGGAGTACTCTTTGCCTGGGATTCAATCCTGGGACCTTGTTACACCTGAAAGTGTTTTCTCTATATTGTGGAGTGCATAGAAGGTTTATTTATCTAATTCTCCCACAGTAGTCCTAGTGAATACAAGCACTAATGTCATCTGGAGAGGTCTGGGATGCAGTTGGTGTTGCGATTCACCCGAAAGATCAGTTCAGTAGGGTTTAGTCACAGATCTGTACCTGCCTATCTTCACATGGCGTCTTAATCGAGTCTAGTATTATGAGCACGCTGTGCTTCGGATTTCTCACTTTCTTTGGGTTATTAAAGTGTTATTAAACTTTAAAGGGATGTTAAAGTGTTGGACTAGTAATTGGAAGATTGGGATTCGATTGCCAGCACCACTAAGCTACCACTGCGGGGTGCCCTTGAGAATTCCTAATACTTCAGCTTATAGAGATATTCTAGACACCGGTTTTTGGAGTATCCACAAACGTTTGCCTATAATGTGTGTATTTGCTTCTGAAACGATAGACTACAAACTGACTGTCTCCTATATTTTGTGTTTGTATTAGATGCCCCCACCAAACCAACAGCCAGCTTCTGACCAGCCTTTCACTCTGCCGCTTCAAAGAGAGGAGTCCAACATTCCCCGATTCGGAACAGAGAAACACTGGGTGTATCCTTCAGAACAAATGTTCTGGAATGCCATGTTAAGAAAGGGGTATGTTTGTATTCTATTTGTCTGCATCTCTTATAACACTAGACTCTGATTGAAATTATGCTTGAGCTTGTGTTATTTCGAGATACTGCTGAGGTTATGATGTTCTCTATGTACCTGGTTGTTTACTCGAAATCTTGCTTTCCTTAACCAGGAGTTTATAACTATGACCTTGGACCAGAAGAGTGCCAGTCTTTTCTGGCATGTTTGTTGTTTGTTCTCTCTCTGCAACAAATATAACTTGTAATAATCTTTAGAAACTGCTTTTACTACAAGTAGTTACTGAGTTATGGGGTTTGTGAGGCCAGGGAAGTGGGGTCTAAAGTATGAGACTGTTATAGGTTATGTAGACATCCTCCTTACTGATTTGTCTCAAATTATAATCCGCAATGTTTGACAGATCAGAACTGATTATCTAAATGGATTTTGGAATTTGTCTTAATCATGCTGACAGGCATCTCGTTAAGTATTAGATGTTTCAGTATTGGCATAGAATAATTAGACAAAATTATGGCTTGTATTATTTTTAACAGTGCTAAGAGAATTATCACTTGACTACACTTATTTCTCTATCCAATTACACATAGGAAATGACTATATAAAGTGTAGATTGGAGAATCTAGCTGTTGGCTAATTAAAATTTTTTTTTTTAAATTTCATTACTTATAAAAATGTTATTATCTGATTAGTCATTTGATAGATAAGCATGTAATAAATGAAAATAATGATGTATTTGTATAGGTGGCGTTGGAAAGAGGACAGTCTTTCTTCAGATGACATGTCAAACATCATCAAAATCCACAACCGTAACAACGAACAGGCCTGGGAGGAGATCCTGAAATGGGAGGCAATGCATGCTGGGTGTGTAAACTGTTGGTGTTTATAATACAATTTTATAAATTGTTAATAAATAATGTTAATACTCATTTTTCTGGTTTCTAGTGAATGTCCATGTGGCCCATCTTTAAAACGGTTTGGTGGTAAAGCAAAAGAGTTTTCACCTAGAGCAAGGATACGTCATTGGATGGGGTATGAAGTTGTATTTTGTTCTCACAAACTAGCAAACATTCCTCAGCTTACAGTCTATATAATAATTTTTTTTCTTTTTGAGGTCCGTTCAAGTTAATCTTTTTTTTGTTAGATATGAACTACCCTTTGACCGACATGACTGGATTGTTGATCGTTGTGGGAAAGAGGTCCGGTATGTAATTGACTATTATGAAGGAGACCTTGACAAAAACACGTATCAGTTCTCTATCTTGGATGTGCGTCCGGCGATTGACTCTCTTGAAGCTGTGTGGGACAGAGTAAAGGTGGCCTGGTGGAGATGGACATCTTAAACTTCTGAAAAGCTCAGACAGACTTTTCAGTTATATTACGATAGAAATAAAACTTGATGCTGTTGTTGCTATGTTCATTCAGAAACATTTTACCATATTCCACACAGTAGGAACAGTATATCATTGCAAACATTTAAGTTATATTGAGTATATCTTATGAGGTAAAGTGTATGTAGAACTGCTTTTTTCTATTTATGGAGATACAAATGTTATGTAATCATAGGTAATCTTACACCACAGATTTGTAATTAAATATGCCGAACTGTGTTAATGATAATGATTGGAAATGTAGTCCAATTATAGTCCTATTAATTCATTTTATTGAACCTGCAGGATTAAATACACTTTCTGAGATTGTTAGTGTTGTGTGTGCGTGCGTGTGCGCGAGCGCGTGCGTGCGAGGTAATCTGGATTTTGTTTATTTGTATATTTAGATAGTAGCTATTTAACCAATATGCTCTCCAGGCTAATTTTATTAGTGTCTGAGTCATTATTAAATTATTTGAATATGATTTGTTGACTAATAAATATGAAACTCTGCTGCTAGCTGTTGGTATTTGGAGTCATTCATTCATTGTTTTACCCACTTATTCCCTAATTCTGGGTCACAGGGGTCTGCTGGAGCCTATTCCAGTGCACATAGGTTAAGAGGTGGGAGTACAACCTGGAAAGGTTCCATTTTTGGGCCACACATAGACAAACGAGCACTCACATGCACATACATTCCTATGGGCAATTTAGAACCACCAATTAACCTAATCTACATGTTTTGGACTGTGGGAGGAAACTAGAGTCCCTGGCGGAAACCCACGCAAGCACTGGAAGAACATGCAAACTCTGCACAGAAAGATCCCGAGACTTTCTCATTGTAAGTGACCGTGCTAATCGCTACGCCACCGCGCAGCCCTTTTTAGACATACTTCCCAGAAATATTTTTACTTTTTCTGACATGTCTGTTATGCATCTGATGTAAGTTCATCATGCAGCCACTAGGTGGCCACATTTCCACATCTTAATTTTTTCAGACATGTAGGTCATCTGAGGTAACTTATTTCTGTCACACATAGCTTGCACACCCTATGGGGCTGTTAATGGGCCTCTAAACAACTAACAAAAAAGGAAAGTTTTACTTTACGTAAAACATTATAAAATGTTTTAATGTTATAATCTCCTGGTCACGGTTTCAATGTAATGTACCCGTCACGGTTTCAATGTAATGTACCCGTGGAGAACAGCTTGAGCTAGGAGTCTGGTAAAAGCTTTCATATTTGACGGATCAGTAACATGTGGACTTAAGGAATAAGCGAACACTGTCTCAGACTTGCACTAAGAGCTAAAACTCTTTCATTAATCTTTAAGGACTTCTTCATTTTGATGAGCTATTTTAGCTGCTGTGTCTTTGATTATGCTGGTGAATGCAGTTAAAACAGTTCTCATCTCTCTGAAGACTGAGATGTGTGTAGATTCTCAGATATGTGCATGTTACATTTCCAGCAGGACTGCAGTTTGGCTGACAACCAAGAGCCTGTGTGTGTAAAACAGAGCAGATATATAAACAGCCTGTGGCAATTTATATCGCCTGACTGATTCCCTGCACCCCTTACTCTGACCAGCGCTCTCTTATCTGCTCATATTTACATACCAAAAAGGTGCTGTGCAATAACAAGGCACTGTCACTATTGCAATCAGCTTAAATGCTGTGTGTGTGTGTGTGTGTGTTTGAGAAGGAGACCCTAAACTCTTCCTCCTCCAGGCAGGGTTACATTAGCTGACTTACTAAGATGGGATATGCGAGAAAAAAAATTTCCCTCATGGGATCAATAAAGTATACCACAATCAAATAAAAAAAATGCAAAAAACGTCCACCAACAGACCATATATTTTAATGAGCAGTTAATTTGTGCTGTCATCAAAAAACATGCGTAGAAAACTCATAGGCTCTAAGGCTCTAAGAATATCATCGAGCAGAGTCTCTGTACAGAAATACATTAATACCTTCCAAAACAAGTGACACTTTCTGTATATGTAATTGCATGTTTATCAAAGAACAGATGATGATCTGTGAAAAGCAGCTGATTATCATCTCTTCTCTCGCGTCAGCTGCAAATACAGCCCCAAAACCGTTTGTCGCATGAAACATGAGTAAATGCGCACTATTTGGTAGTTACATTTATAAATAACAAACATTTCCATTATTTCAATTCGATCTTCCATTTGGCTAATGAAGGCAGCTGTTAGAGGTTTGTCATCCTACAGTGGTCTTTAGAAATTACATGTAACTGCCAGGATAACACCCAGGGGGTGGTGGTGGGGGCGGGGTGAGATGACTTCTGTCAAAAATAGTCAAAATTATTTTAGTAAATAGCTTATAGTGCACTGCATGTGATGCTACTATATATTAAGATAAGAATTCTGAATTCTTTCACGAGACAAGATATACATTAGGTGGTCAAAGGTTTGCGGAGACTCTACCAGCACATCCAGATCCACGCCACAACTATGGCCACAAAGTTAAGAGCACAGTATTTTGTAACAGTATGTTATTCCTTTACTATAATGTAGAGATAAAAAGTTTGTTTAAGCATGACACTGCCCCTGTGCACAAAACTATAATCCAGACATCCTTAATTAACATTAATTAACAATAAATCCATTCATCTGTTCATCCATCTTTACCTACTTATTCCTAATCAGGCTCCAAGGCATCTGCGGTTGTTAGACAAAAGACATCACAGAACATCACAGGGCCACATACAGACAACCCACCACACACACACCCACACCCACACCCACACACACACACAAACTCACTCACTCAAGTCAATTCAGATTCATCAATCAATCTAACATAGGTAGATTGTGAGGTTGGCATTTAACTGGAATACTCAGCGTAAAGTCAGGTCAGAATGGGCACAACATACAAACTCAACACAGATAGTGAACCTGTGACATGCCAGTTATGAGGCAACAGTACTAAAACATGTTTAAAATCTTCTAATACTAGTATTTGTCAAATGTGGAATATTTCTGCCTTTTCAAAGATACTTCATTTGAACTCTGTTAAAAAGTCCATTCTACAAGACTGTTTTATATTTAATGGCCCTTTTAGAGGAAAATTATTCATTTGATGTAGTATCGCTTTACTATTCACCAGTCTGAATAATTATACCTGGCTTATACCTTATATTTGGTTTGATCAGCTACCATTGATTGGCCTACATTTTACAGAAATAAGTATGTCTTGCCTTTTGTCAAATCAATAAACAAACAAAAAAATATTCAGGAGAAAATAATCCCTGCTTTTCAGTCTGCTGCATGAATTACACCATTTTAAAACAATTATCTCATAAGCTTTGCATCAAACTTTCGCAAACCTTTGCCATGACTATTCCAAGCAGTTCTATGGAATATGAACGATGTAAAATGTAATTATTTGAATCAATCTATATCTGTGACATGAATAGAAATATATACCAAAATATGGTTAAAACGGGCACGGTGGCGTAGTGGATAGCACAGTCGCCTCACAACAAGAAGGTCTCGGGTTTGAATCCCTGGCCGGGATCTTTCTCTGCGGAGTTTACATGTTCTCCCCGCGCTTGCGTGGGCTTTCTCCGGGTGCTCCGGTTTCCTCCCACAGTCCAAAAAACATGCAGATTAGATGGATTGGTGATTGTAAATTGTCCATAGGAGTGAATGTGTGTGAATGGTTGTTTGTCAATGTGTTTCCCTGAGATGGGCTGGCAACCCGTCCAGGGTGTACCCCTGCCTCTTGCCCTGTGTGTGATGGGATAGGCACAGCAGACCCCCGTGACCCCGGATTCAGGAATAAGCGGGTAAGAAGATGAATGAATGAATATGGTTAACACGTCTTTCATTTAAACTTTTCTGACTTTAATAACATCTGTAGGAATGACCATTAGTCAAAGTCAAAGTGAAAGTCAAAGACGTTTAATTATCATTTCAACCATATATACAGAGCGGTATACAGTGAAATGAAATAATGTTTCTCCGGAACCATGGTGCTACATAAGTGCAGACACAGGACAAGTGCAGGACATAAAGTGACAACAACAATAGAAAGACAGAGACACAGACTAAAAAAAATTAACAGACAATTAAAGAAGAGATGAATTTCCCTGGTAAATATAATGGTCTGCATCTAACAGCCCCATTACAGTGCTGTTCTTATCTTCTCAAGTAGCACACTGTTTAAACCAGCTTTTACAAAATAAATCTTTCCTACAAGAAAAAGGTAACGATAGGAAACAGCGAAAGAACAAAAATGAAAAAGAACTACATTAATAAAAGAAACCGCTGTGGTCCCCTTATTTTAAACTCATCTGGTCACTTGAGATGCAGGTACAGTTGCCCTCCAGCAATATTATGTTGTTCAGAAAAAAAATCCACTGTTGAGCATTCAACAACAAAAGGCATCCAAGTCCATAATCCTGCCTAATTTATGCACACAGCACTCTGCCTGGGGGCTTTTAAATACTTAAAATTTTTGACGAAGTCGGTGTGTGTGTGTGAGTGTGTGTGTGTGTTTGTGTGTGTGTGTGTGTGTGTGTGTGTGTGTGTGTGTGTATGTTGAGGAGTATTCTTGATTACAACGTGAGTTTAGAGCCAAGTAAAAATTCCACACCAGCAACATGTTCACTGCTATGAGCCGAAGAATAAATATATCTCAGAAAAACAGTAGATGAGTTGTTTTTTTAATGTCTATGAGGAATAATCGAACCAGCTTCTATTTGTTTGTGGGCTTATCACTCAGCTGGGAGTGATGAGTTCTTGAGTTTTATGGTGTTGTCAACCGACAAAAACCAGGATCGGCTCAGTCTGGCATTGTTTTTTTAAATGAAGTTTGATGAAAAACAAGACGTTCCTAAGTGAAGAGGGAATATTAGTCTGTGCATAATCACTATAGCAGTGATAGCGTTATCTCCTCCCTGCTCTGGTGGATCGATTTCAAAGCTGAACCCATTTGGACTCATCACATCTGTGTGATCTCATTTGAATTCTTTACTAGTGTTATTCCCTTAGGTAAAATAAGTAAACACGAACAGTATAAATTGTCTATACTGTATATGTGCATGTCTTGTTGGTGTGTGTGTATATGTATGTGTGTATGAGTGTGTCTGAAGGTCTTCTTATGACAGCTTTGATAAGGAGCAGCTGCTCCATAGAGCTAACTTATTTTTTTTTAAACCTTCAATTACTCATGGCACCGTGACCTCATTTGCTGCATTGCATGCTTTATGAAGTGTTTGTGAACACACGTCCCTTCGCATCATTGTTACTCATTATTCCTGTTGAACTGCAAGACATGTGCCTCACAAACACTAATTACTTTCCAGATTAGTTGCTGGAGCAATTAAATGCTTGAAGTATACATTGTGAATTGTCACGTCCCCCAATCAGCTAAACCTCTTGTCCATGTCATCACACATTTGGGCACTAATGTAAATTGAAGTGAGCTCCTCCAAAAATATCTATGTTCTAAAAAACACAAGTAATTTAAGCAGAATTTTTATTATTACTGCTGCATTTGCATTCTTTTAATACATACCATCGGGGGTCCCGCTAAGTGAATGAACGAACGTGCTTAAGTCCCATGAGCTTTGGTGTCCTCAGAGATCTGTTTGATAACAAGCCTGTGGAATAGGTAGTTTAGGGCCCAACATCACTAGCCCCTAGTCCCGTAGCACAGTTGCTGTGCCAAGTACTTTAAAATAATTAAAGTTAAATACAACAAGATCATAATGATGTAACATTTTACACATTTCCAAGCTGTTAGTGTTGGGTCCCTGAGCAAGACTCTTGTCCGCCTTTGCTTCCAGAACAAAGAGCAATGGCTGTTCCTGGCACTGTATCTCTAGATTTTTCTTATGCTGTAGTGTCATTTGTGACATCATTAAAGATTACAGTGGCTTTGAATTTTATGGAGATTTTATATTAACCCACTAATAAGTTTTGGGGAAATAGGAGGATTGTTGCAAATCTAGAGGACACGCATACATCATGCACAGAAAAATGGACATACACAGGAAATTGTTTTTCGCTCAAATCCTAGAAATCAGTGATATAAAATAATGGCAGTGCTTCATGTGGTGCCACAATAGAACCATTTCAGAAGAAATACTCAAATGTATTTATGAAAAATTTACTGTCTGTAACAAATTTATTCAAGCTACAATTTTTCTAAATGAGAGGCCATTAATCAAAAACCAGTGCGTTTTAGTGGAGATAAATTTTTAATTTGTTATATATGAATTGTGTTGCAGCTTCATAATAATATAAACCTTGATAAGATTATTATTATTATTATTATTATTATTATTATTATTATTATTATTATTAACCAATTCATTCATTCATCTTCTTACCAGGTTATTCCCAAATTCTGGGTCACTGGAGTTCTGTTGGTGCCTATCCCCGCACACATAGAGCAAGAGGCAGGAGTACACCTTGGACAGTTTGCCAGTACATCGCAGGGCCACACATAGACAAACAATTACTCACATACACATTCACTCCTATGGACAATTTAGAATCACCAATCAACCTAATGTACATGTTTTTGGACGTTGGGAGGAAACCAGAGTACCCAGAAGAAACCTACTCAAGCTCAGGGAGAACATGCAACCTCCACACAGAAATATCCCTAGCCAGGGAATCGAACCCGGCACCTTCTTTTTGTGAGGCAACCGTGTTAACCACTACGCCACTGCGCCGCCATTATTATTATTATTATTATTATTATTATTATTATTATTATTATTATAGTCATTTTACAGTTTGCTATCTGTTATTTATTAAAGACTGGTTATAGCTGGCAGCACTACTCAAAGTTACAAGTTGAAATTAGATTCATTACTACACTAAATTCTTATGTTGCCTCTTGGATTGGGCCATGTTTTGGTATGAAGATGCTTCCTCTTTGCACTGACAGAGGAAGACTGAATATAAGAATAACCCTGTCACGTTAATGGTGCTGGGATCCTGTGATAGATGACAGTTTAGTTGGAGAATCCCAAGACCTGTTCAGAGCAGTTAAGTTTGATTCAGAGCCACTAAAAAGTTTCTCTTTAGTTTCCTCTACCCATTTTATACCTATTGCTGTTTATTTTATGGTAAGTGCAAAACAGTTGCTACACCTGGGGGGTTGGGGGAGGGGGGACAAATGCAAAAATCTGAATTTCTTCACTGCCTGTTAATTACCTTGATGGGGTTCTGGTAAAAACAGATTGTGCATGTTATGAATGATATTAATCGACAGTGCTGTAGGTGGACAGCATTCTCACTGTTGGGCAGCAGTGGAATTCTGTGTGCCAGGAAATTGGGAACCTGAGAACTTTTTTTTAAGTCTTTTTTATTTCATCATTTTAGGTTATTTATAGTTACACACTTAGATCAAAAATCCATGGAAGGCAGACTTGTTGTTTCACATTTATTTATAAAGTGGCCAGTGCTCGGCTTGAGACAGATACACATCCTGCTAATAT
>JAOTRA010000035.1:10879656-10895968 GCA_026260255.1 Pseudolaguvia tuberculata | reverse complement strand
CCATCTCAGGGCAACACATAGACAAACAACCATTCACACACACATTCACTCCTAAGGACAATTTACAATCACCAATCAACCGCATGTTTTTGGACTGTGGGAGGAAACCGGAGTGCCCGGAGGAAACCCACGCAAACGTGGGGAGAACTTGCAAACTCTGTACAGATCCCTGATCCGGGTATCGATGTTGTGAGGTGACCACAACGCCACCGCACTGCCCCGATTAAAAGAATTTAAAAGTGAAAATAAATTGCTGACATAGGAAAAGTGAGGAGCGGTCTGACAGTAAAGATGAGTTAAGACAAGTCTAGGGCCACACACTTTGGAGCCCCCAGGGATCTGTTTTACAACATTTACATTTACAGCATTTGGTAGACGCTCTTATTCAAAGCAACATACATTTGATACAATTTTTTTTTACACCTGAGCAATTTTGGGTTAATAGCCTTGCTCAAGGGCCCACAGTGGTTGTTTGGTGGAGGTGGGAATCGATCCCTGGTCTCTCTGGTCCAAAACCTTATCTACTAGGCCACAACTTCCCACCACTTATAAGATTGTAAGTGCCACCCTGGTGCAGAATGCCTGGTGTAGAATGCAGCATACCTGGTGAGAATGCACTTAAATCAGTTTCCTTCTGACTTTCAATTTTCAATTCAATTTTTTTCTAGTTAAAAGTTCATTAAGACTAGTATAACCTTTATTAAGAAATTGATGGTTACAAATTATTTGGTTAGTTTGTTGCCAAGTAAAAAAATAGAGTGAGTAAAATAGTTTCCAATAAAAAAATTACTTGAGTCGCTATTTACTAGTTACTTCTGATCTGATTGACACAAAGTGAAAACCCTGAATTTGAAACTGCTTGGAGTTTTCACATCTCTTTCCTCCAAAGTCTTTCTGTTCTGATTATATAAAAAGGTAAATTAAAGTCAATTTTGACACTCACTGCTTTGTGTATTTTCAGGTATTTTTTTCTGGAATTCATGGACACAGCATTCTGCATGCACGCACGAACGCACGCACGCACGCTCACACACACACACACAGAAGCCTCTCCAGACTCTTGTGTGATTTGCAACATCAAATAAACTAATTACTATATTTTCAAAGGCTCATATTTATTACTATTTGACAAAACTGACCTGCTCTATATGTTGCACTCTCGTTGGCTGTAAGGTACTTTTTGAGTCAGAACCCATTTCACACAGGTTCTGAATTACTGACAGGTCCAGATATTTAGCTTGTCAAATATTTCATGGACCTCAGTGACGCCTCGGCGATTTTTCCTCTTTGGTAATTCACACTACGTGATTGTCAATTGCGCGAACGAGCAGCGCTTTTGCCTCTGATTTCAGGCATTTGCCTGCGTGTTAGCAAAATCTGTTAATGGGTGAAAATCATGGCCAAAATCGTGCAGTGTACAAAATAGCAGACCATAACAATGACCAGACTTTTCGTATCGAGCTTGTCATCATCAGGAAAAGAGAAAAGCAAACTGTTAAGCCAAGGTTTTAATTTTAAATCAGTGATCAAAATAAGCTCAAAATCATGTTATGTTAATTTTGATCTGATGTGTTCGTTATTAGTTTCTGTGTTTGAATTGTTAATATAAAAACAATATTAGAACGGGCTCAGAATTATAAACCTAAACGACTGCCATTAGAGACACACCTAATTAAAAGCATCAGTAAACTGTATTGTAGAGGAATAAAATGCATCTATATAGTAACGTATTTCTAAGGAGCACGGTGGCTTAGTTGTTAGGACTGTTGCCTTGTGTTGCCACTTGTCAAGGTTGTACCCCTGTCCTTTGCCTAATGACAGCTGAGAGAGACTCCGGCAGATCACTGTGACCTTGATTAAGAATAAGCGGGTATAGACAATCATCCACTGATTTGTCTGCTTAGTATAGAAAGATGAAGCAGGTCTAAAGGCACATATTAAGAATACAACATGTACTTTAACAAGCTGTTTGAACAAAATGTCTGTGGTCTCCCTTTAAAGATTTAACTAGTGTTTTTTAAAATCTCATTACATCATGTCCCCTTTCTCCAGTAGAGCCATTTTGAATGTCTGTGTTTGTGACCTTATAAAGGCCAAGGTCGCTTCCACAATTGTCGTTGTTGTTTCTGCAACGACCCAACCCCAGCAATGTTGCCGGATTGGGTGGACTTCCCTCGCAGTTGGGCATCAACTGTTGGGCCCAGTTGATCATATCAGAAAAGAAATGTGTGAGATTATATATTTATTATTTTACCAGTTTCTAACCCTACACTTTCTGGGCTAGTACTTGTATAAATAAGTCAGTTGGACTGTATAGTTGGACTGAAGATTTTTCCAAACTGGCAACACCAGCCCAAAAGAAATTTAAAATGTCCATTATTGTTTTGGCGCTGGAGAATTTTAACCAAGCTCCTGATGTATTATTTCTCTCTCGACTGAGGAAGTGAGTGTATTTTTTCTCCTAAACTTTGCAAACCAGCTTTCATAATAATTAGTTAGCTACAGTAAATCAGGTATGCAACAGCTTAAGCTACTCTTCCAGTGCACTTCCACGTACAGCTATCTTAATATAGTTAGGAAAATAAGAGAAAGTTAGCTTTGATGCTGGAAGGATCCGGAGTAGGGCGATCGAGTCTTAACAGTAGCAGAAATACAGTGAGTGAGTGAGTGAGTGAGTGAAATGTAATATCGATTGGGTGAGTGATTGTTATTCAATTCAACTTTATTTGTAGAGCACTTTTTAGAATAGTATTGTCTCAAAGTAGCTTTATACAAGCAAATATTGTTATGACATTCGAGTAAACAGAAATCAGTTTCTCCCTGATTGTTCCTGATAAGCAAGCCGGGGGTAACATTAGCATGGAAAAATTCCCTGAAATGGTAATAGGAAGAAATCTTTAGAGAAACCAGACACAACAAGCAACCCATTCTCATTTGACTGATAAACAGATAGCAGGAATTATGCAGTCTGACTGTGTGTGAGCAACTGTCATCATTGGGAAGTTGACGCAGCCCAAATCACCATGGCAATACCACAATCATCAAACAGAAAACAGTTTGGTATTGTCACAATCATAGTAGAGTGCAGGTATAGACTCTGGCAGGAATAACTGTAAGGAGAACAACGGGGAAACATAGACCTGAGAGATACCAGATATGTAAAGCAACCAGTCACTCAGCAGACCTGCATGATCAGTGAGAGTGTGGAAGACATACCAAATCACCATAATACTCAACATCTATGAGTCCCTCAGATCCACTCGTTTATCTATGGAAAATCTAACAACAAACAAACTATTTACAAACCTCGAACATTAACTGAGAGGCTATTCCATAACTTTGTGGCTTTGTAGGAAAAAGCTCTGCCACCTGCAAAGTAGGCATGGTGGAACATAAGACACTAGCAGTTCACTCAGCTACTTTGGCATGAAACCATTTAACGCTTTAGAGCTCAGGAGTATTATTTTAAAATCTTTATTAGATTCTCACTAGGATCCAAGTTCTATTAAGGATTCTTGCTGCTGTGTTCTGAACTAACTGAAGCTTATTTATACACCTAGTTAAACATGGACTAATTTTTCTGCATCATTTAGTGACAATCATTTATTATTTTGTATATATATTTATATTTATTATTATACTTATCTTGGTGATATTTCTTAGATGAAAGAATGCTATCCTGCTAATTTTATCTACATGAGCTTCAAATGAAAGATTACAATCTATAATCACACCCAAGTCTTTGACTGTTGCACTTCATGAACACAGTACCAGAACCTCTGTCTTTTCCAGATTAAGCAGAAGGAAGTTGCTTAACATTCAGTCTCTTATGTTCTTTACACATTGTCAGATGTTATTTAGTTGACTTTTCATCCGGCCTAGCTGAGACATAACTGTGGTTCATCAGCGTAACAGCGGAACTAATACTATGCCTGCTAATTATGTTGCCAAGAAAAGCAAGTAAAAAGAAAAAAAGTAATACACCTAGAATTGAACCCTAGGGAACACCATATTTGACATGGGAAATAAAACCTGTGGCATGCAAGAGCCGTTACCTTATATCCATCCTACTATCATTTCTAGTTTGTTTTGAAAAAAATAGTGTTAATAGTGTTAAAAACTGAACTAAGGTTGAGTATAATGAGCAAGGAGAAACTAAATTGAGGCCAATAGGGGGTCATTTATTAATTTAAGAAACTGTGTTGGAATCGAATCTAATATACACATTGATGATTTAATAGTAGAGATGAAGGGAATTAAATTATTCTATTATTCTAGTCCTCATTACTGCCAGCTGAGATTTTTGTTATTCTTGGTTAATTTGCTACAGTATTAAATGAGAGCACAAGCTTATTTTTTTCAGTATTTTCTATAAGGGTGGAGAAATTCGTTGATTTAGCTTCACTAAGAGCTTTTTTATAAGTCTTTCAATGCAACTTGAAATACTAAAGATTGTGTGTCATTGTTATACCAAGGAGCAAGCTTTTTCTCTTTAACCATTTTTTTTAAACTGGAGCCCGGTTATCAAAGGTAAAGCAGAATGTTGCCCGTAAATAATTATTTGCCTTGTCTAGTTCCAAGGGATCAGATAGCGATCCAATCATAGTGGATAATTTTAGGAGATAGCTGATAAAGCTCTGGGAGTTAGTAGGTGTAAATGTAAGTTTAATGCGTGGCACTATATTTACGTTACGACTTTGACTGCATATTATAAGACTGTGAGCTGA
Source organism: Pseudolaguvia tuberculata (assembly GCA_026260255.1). Classification (NCBI taxonomy): domain Eukaryota; kingdom Metazoa; phylum Chordata; class Actinopteri; order Siluriformes; family Sisoridae; genus Pseudolaguvia; species Pseudolaguvia tuberculata. Next base: position 10,891,241 of record JAOTRA010000035.1, on the reverse strand, counting down.
GATGATGTCACACTGTGGAATTGTCACAATATTATGTACACTTACCCCGATAGAGAATATTAAATTGAGTTGAGTATAGACATAAATGCTGTTCTCTGTTATGGACTAATGAGGTGCAGGTGTACCTGGTTCATACTCAAACGTGAGTGTGCGATGCATTAACATTTCAAGAAACATGCACTGAAATGAATTGCTGTAATCAGAGCTGTTTTTGACTGTCAGTTAAACATTTTGGCGGCGCGGTTTTGTAGTGGTTAGCACGGTTGCCTCACAACAAGAAGGTCCTGGGTTCGAATCCCGGGCCGGGATCTTTCTGCACGGTCTACCCGCGCTTGCGTGGGTTTCTTCCCAAAGTCCAAAAACATGCAGATTAGGTGCATAGGAGTGAATGTGTGTGGGTGTGTGAATGGTTGTTTGTCTATGTCTTTCCCTGAGATGGACTGGCGACCCGTCCAGGATGTACCACCGGCTCTCGCCCTATGTGTGCTGGGTTAAGCGCAGCAGACCCCCGTGACCCCGGATTCGGGAATAAGCGGGTAAGAAGATGAATGAATGAGTTAAACATTTTATAAAAACAAATTTAAAAAATGAATCGATGCATTTTTTATTAAGACTAATACATTTAATAAATCTTTGGAAATTGGGCATCCTATGACCTCTTTAAGGAATATTTTATTATACAATATTTTGATGTGGGGCGGCGCGGTGGCGAAGGGGTTAGCACAGTCGCCTCACAACAAGATGGTCCCGAATTGGATTCTCGGGCGGGGATCTTTCTGTGAGGAGTTTGCATGTTTTCCCCGCGCTTGCGTGGGTTTCCTCCGGGTACTCCAATTTTCTTCCACAGTCCAAAAACATGCAGATTAGCTGGATTGGTGATTCTAAATTGCCCATTTGTCTATATGTTGCCCTGCAACCCATCCAGGGTGTACCCCTGCCTCTCGCCCTATGTGAGCTGGGATAGTCACCAGCAGACCCCCATGACCCTGAATTAGGGAACAAGCGGGTAAGAAAATAAATGAATAAATGAATGAATATATTGAACTGCAAAATGTGTTAGCATTTTTCTTAAGTATTGATTAATCAACTCATTTTGTGGCAAACTGAATTATTAAAGCATCTTGTTTCTATAAAAAAAAAAAAAATTAATATAAATGATCTAAGTTGAGCCTTTTATCCATCTACAAACAGCACTGATTTATTTTATGTAAAATATAAACCTATTTATTTTTATGCTGTTTATGTCAACTTACAAGATGGAATGTTTAATGAAAGTTAAACCTTTTATTTACAGGATAGTAGCTAGACAAATAAGGTGGGAGAGTGAAATGGGTGGGAAAGAACTTGTGTTCATAGCGCAATTATAACAACACGCAATCCTCAGGGCAACCATGATATCAGAGGGAAAGTTAAAGGAATATTTATACATTTTCTCTAAAAATGCTATTGACCAATCGAACAGAAGTACATTGGCAGACCTTTAGTTACACCTATTCTGACAAGTTTAAGTGCACACATGAGGCTAACTGTTGGGCTGGCGATTTGTCCAGGGTGTACCCCTGCCTCTTGTCCTATGTGCACTGGGATTTGCCCCAGCAGACCCGAATTAGGGGATAAGATGAATGAATAAAGATGTTACTTTAAAACTATTTTAAAAATCTACAACATATTTTTAAAAAACATTATATTTTGCCTCAATATTGCCTCACAATGTTATCTTTTGCCTCAGTGGGTCCTATATTTCATTCATGTTGAACATTTACATTACTATCAAAGCAACGGAGGTTCTATTTAATCAGACTGGTCATAAGCGGTGCTTAACCTAAATTTTAATTGAAAACCTTGATTTCAAAGCAGGCCACTCTTCATTAACTGCTGTGCCCTTGTAATGTTCTCCCAGCACCTGTTCACCCTTTGCGCTCTCTATTTCAGCAGGATTCAAACTACTGTATAAATGAATTTGTATAATTGACAAAATTCATATGATTTATTAATTATTGACTTCTTAACAATTGACTTACAATTGACATTTTTACTAGCTAGATTTTAAAGCATATGGCAAGTTTGACTTTTTAGCTTATAAATACAATAAACACATATGTGTAATAATATAAAGCTACAATCCAAATAAACAATATTATATAATGTTAAGGGCGGCGCTGTGTTGTAGTGGTTAGCACAGTCGCCTCACAACTAGAAGGTCCCGGGTTCGAATCCCGGGCTGGGATCTTTCTGTGCGAGTTTGCATGTTCTCCCTGCGCTTGGGTTTCCTCTGGGTACTCCAGTTTCCTCCCGCAGTCCAAAAACATGCAGATTGGGTCGATTGGTGATTCTAAATTGTCCATAGGAGTGAATGGGTATGTGAGTAGTTGTTTGTTTGTGTATTGCCCAGATATGGACTCCATCCAGGTAGTACCTCCACCTCTTGCCCAATGTGTGCAGACCCCCGTGAACCCAAATTAGGGAATAAGTGGGTAAGAAGATGAATGAATAAATGAATGAATGAATGTGTCGTATTGGTTAGCACAGTCGCCTCACAACAAGAAGGTCCCGGGTTCAAATCTTTCTGTGCTGAGTTTGCATGTTCTCCCTGCATGTGCATGGGTTTCCTCCAAGTACTCCGGTTTGTTCCCACAGTCCAAAAACATATATTGTTATGCAAGTTGATTGGTGATTCTAAGTTGCCCATAGGAGTGAGTGTGTGTGAGTGGTTGTTCGTCTATGTGTGCTCCGCGATGGACTGCCGATCTGTCTCACCCTATATGCACTGGGATAGGCACCAGCAGAACCCCATGACCACTAATTAAGGAATCAGTGGGTAAGAAGATGAATGAATGCTTTCATTATCATTTTCTGAACAATTGTCTTGGAATATTTCAAACTGATACGCTAACAATCAAAACTAGACAAATAGTATTTTTAAATAGACAAATAGTAATTGTATAATATTTAATAACCGCATGAACATGTTTATAATACTGCACTCTAAAACCATGAGAATGAACTAGCAAATAAGAAGCTCACGCCAAAGAATTTTTTAAAAGTAAATCTTTTAGCTGTGGCATTCTCTACTGAAGAAAGCAAAATGTTTGATATTTACACTGGCTTAAGAAAGTGAGTCAGGGCCACTCTTTATAATGTGCTCTGAAAGAGAGGAGATTGGAGAGAAGTGGGAGTTAGTGGAGAAAGACATATAAAAAAATGATTTTTCCAGATAATCAATTTAAGGATTTTCAATGGTCTATTACTGGCTTGTGCACACGCAGAATCACACAGTCTCACCGAGCTTTATTTTGTGCTTTTGGAAAGTTTTGTGCATTATGGAAGGATTGCGAATACTCAATAAAGATGCAGAATTGTGTAGCTGACTAGCACAGAACAGACTAATTGCACAGATGGCATGGTCCATTCCCAGCACCAATTAATCCCCAGCTAAATGGGACACATCTTAACCTACACTGGGTACCATTCAGCACTCTACAGCAAAACCCATATGGCAAGAAGACACTTTCAGGCAGCAATTTGGACCTGGCAGTGAACCAGGCTCTCTAGTCTACTCTACCCCCCCCATCTTGTACTAGACATGTTTGTTCTACACATTTGTCAGCACATGCCGAAAATGTCCTCTTGCCTTAACGAGGGCCAGTCCTGATACCACCTTGTATTATATTCTCACTGTATAATTTCACATTATATATTTCACTGCTGTGATGATTGATTGTATAATTTTTATATGTACTGTAGTTCAGAAACTAATTGGGGGTCATTTATGGCATATGCCATATAATAGAACAGTACTATATTTAGCATTAATTATGCTGGTATGTATTTTTACTTATTGGTATTATTGAATTCAATAGTTAATATTAAATATCTTTTCTACTACCAGCCTTTACTATTTTTTGTGAAATCATGTGTCAAACTAAATATTTCCAAGCCCTAAAACCATAATACATCTTCAGAATGTGATATAGAAAATAATTAAAATAAGGACTACATTCCCCCACTCGGATCCAGATCACAGTTAGCTCCCACATAATAGTCAAATGATATATAAATCATTCAGTGTTACTTAGAATATTGTTAAACAATCTAAAGTATATTCTGGCAAAGATGGCAATTTATTTTAGTGTATGTTTGAATAGTTAGAATAGTTATGATAGAATAGTTATGTGGTGTATAGTTATGTTGTATATTTGTTTTTATTTATGTATGATGTTAGATTTAAATGGAATATGATTTTCACGTTTCTGCTACATAAGGGATCTTATACTGATGCCCTGGCAGAACCTAGTTGCAAGTTCAGTGTGCGCTTTACTTATGTGTAATTTCATTATATTAAGTCTATATTACTACCCTGCAATGAATGAATGAATGAATGAATGAATGAATGAATGAATGAATGAATGAAAAGTCTATATTACACTGCTAAGAATGAGAAACTTTTATCCAGATTTATTATATTATCCCCTTTTACACTCTGCTCTAAATGAAGGCAAAAAAATGGCCATAAATGTCTCTTTAAAAATATATATACTTTTATACTATTTTTATTCCATACTGTGAATAATCAATACAACAGCCAGCTGTGAGACAATCAACTGTTTATTTATGCATTTATTTTTCATCATTCCATGTTTGTTTTAAATCTATGTTTTACTTTGATAAGATCGCAGTTGGTATGTGTATAGATTAAAAGCAGAGGATGAGGACGTGTGATTTGTTGGATTCGTTTCATATTTGTTGGATTCTGTAATCATAAGAACATCATTATGTCTAATGTGCATCACATGCCTTTCAACATAAAGTTTAAGTTGATGAACAACAAGAGGCTACATAAATATTTAAAAACGTTTTAATGCCCGAAAGCTTCAATAAGGCAACATTAATATAAAGACTTACCAAAGCTAATTAATTTGACTATTTCCTGCAAGCTGCTTCAGAAACCTATCACATACATGTCTCCTTGGGCTTCTTCTGCTTGTTTTTGGTTTCACTGGTGGATTGATAAAGTTGCTAAAAAGAGATGGATGAAAACCAAACAGAACTGATTTCTATATGTTATAGACACTGCAGGCAAAGTTTGCTTCTTCTAAAGCAGAAGCTAAATCTATTTTTCCCTAAGACTTAAGTTCAGGCTACAGTCAACAAACCTTGAGATACATTTCTACTTTCTTCAACAACACCACACCATCTGCTCTCTCCGCAGTGTACTGCACATCCCCTTTATAAAACAGCTACAATACACAAGCTATTGTATACAAAAATAATTACAAGTTGTATGTACATCAGCATTCTCTGTATGCACTGTACACCTGCTTTAAAACTAATTAGCCAGCTGTCAAATTCTTCATGAAAATAATGTGTTACAGAAGAGAAAACAATTACAAGGGGTCCTAGCTATTACTTGGGGGAAACAATTCACTATCATTGTAGCTGTCATATTATCTGTTACTTTTGTCTGTGTCAAAAATATAGAGGAAGAATGTATAGGAAAGAAAACAATTTCTGATGTTGACTATCATAAGAACACTATAGTCTCTAAATCAAAAGTAAATAAGTTCAAGATAGAAAATAACATCCACCTGATGATATTAATATCTCTGTAGCATTGGTCATTGATTTATGAGGCTTTTTACAGTTTGCTTGATATCCAATCACACTAATGAAGAACTTGCTTTAATGTATAACCAAGTAGTGTGGTACTCCAGCCATGTAGATAGATAAAATTCTACGCAGTAATTCAGGAATCATTATCAGGTAGTTCCACCCGCCCAGAAAATGTCTGTAGTAATTAATATAATGTTATGTACTGGAAAAGGTCTCATGATACAATACATATCGCAAGACATGTTTCATAATACAATATATGACAATATGTTGCCAAAAAAGTAAAAGGAATAGTTAATAATACAACAAAGATACATCTTTCCTATGAGACAATAATGAGACAATAGCTGTTTGTGTCTACACTATTTACATCAATATAAATAGTGTAGGAGGAAGTATTTACATCAATATAAATCTGTTTCAAATGTAATGTAAATATGTATCGATACTAGATGTCAAATTATTGATAACTCATTCATTCATTAATTCATTAATTCATTCATTCATCTTCTTACCCGCTTATTCCCTAATTTGGGGTCATGGGGGTCTGCCGGCGCTTATTCCAGCACACATAGGGCGAGAGGCGAGGGTACACCCTGGACGGGTCACCAGTCCATCTCAGGGCAACACATAGACAAACAACCAGTCACATACACATTCACTCTTATGGACAATTTATAATCACCAATCAACCTAATCTGCATGTTTTTGGACTGTGGGAGGAAACTGGAGCCCCCGGAGGAAACCCACGCTAGCGCGGGGAGAACATGCAAACACAGAAAGATCACCGGCCCGGGAATCAAACCCGGCACCTTCTTGTTGTGAGGCGACCGTGGTATCCACTGCCCCACCGCGCCGCCCCGTTATTGATAACTGTAATGAAAAAAATATTTCTAAAGTTAACTGTTTCGATATTTGTTCACAACCCTAATTTGATCCAAGGTATAACTAGATAATGTGTCCAGCTCCATCACCTTGGGCTGTCTCACTAACAAAGTCTGCCTCTTATCTACACAATCATTTTTAGATTTAATGAAAAAGCTCTGCCTTGTTTTCACATGATCTATGTTATACTCGTCTCCTCACAATCTATAATAGGCATCTATATCAGGACATAGTTCAATTTTAATCCTTCTCCTGTTTTACTAGAAGCACCTTTTACTAGCGGTGTACGGACAGTCTGCAACTTATCTTCTTATCTCTACATCTACAAATATCTTTGGGTACAAGCTTGGAGCCATATTTAGAGTTGGTGGCAAAATGATAGGTGCACTAAGACCACTTATGGAGACACTGGTTTTCAGTATATCTTATAGAAGGATGGTTGACCAGCATTTTTATATTTGGTAAATAAATTAATTGAGTAATTTAAAAAACATATATAGAAATGTACATTGTATGACTGTTTAATGCAAATCAAAAGATGGAAAAATTAGATATTTTCATTATAGGTTACTCTGATTGGTTCTGACAGATGACTGTGCCTTCTACATATTAGCACTGATTTTATTTCCTGTAATTCCATTGTTCTCAAATTGTCCGGCCTTCATTAAGAAGCGAAGTAAACTACAGCAATGATGCCATAAATAAATCTAATAAACATGTAATATAATCTATTTTAATCTTATCTAATCTTATATCATCTGAGTTAATCACATTGGAAATCATATTAACCTCTCTAATTGAACTCTGTAGTCATGGTGATTGCTAGTATTTCTAGAATTTTTTATTTCCTTGGAGCAGATTTGTGCAAATTATATTCTTAAAACCAATGTAAAGTTAGTTTTTTCACAGGTCACACTAAGAATTTTTTTTCCTTTTTTTTTTTTTTTCCTTTTTAGGTATGTTAAAATCTTTGCTATTTGCCTGTGTTTAATGTCGAATTCCAAATATATTTAAGGTGTGAAGCTGTGAGGACTAAATGATTGATGAAATGGCTACTGACGTTGTTTTAATTAGATTCAACTAATTTGCTTCATTCATTCATTCATTCATTCATTCATTCATTCATCTTCTTACCCGCTTATTCCCTAATTCAGTGTTATGGGGGACTGCTGGAGCCTATCCCAGCACACATAGGGCGAGAGGCAGGGGTACACCCAGGACAGGTTGCCAGTATTTGCCAGAATTTATTACTAGACAAATTATTAAAATTAAACCATATTAATGAAGCATAAATATACATAAATTAACTTATAAAATTAATAAAGAATAGTTAGCAGTCCAAATTAGTAAGACTTTTTTTTTTAATTGAAAACTGGAAACACTTAGTAACCTTTAAAATTAGTGTTTAACATTTGCTCTGTGCACTAAAAATTCTAATACATGAACACGGACATCAGGTAGCAGATCACCAGATTAGCTTCATGGCAGGTGAACATGGAAATTAATATAAGTGAGCCTTATTTGCATGCAACTTTATTTGAAATCACATGCATGTTATGGCATATATTTGATAATAGTGCACATTGAAAAAATATTTATTCATTCATCTTCTTACCCGCCTATTCCCTAATGTGGGGCCAACGGGGGTCTGCTGGTGCCTATCCTAGCTCACATAGGGCTGTAGGCAGAGGTAAACCCTGGTTGGGTCACCAGTCCTTTGCAGGGCACATTAAAAAGACAATTTCAATTACTAATTATAACAACCATGTCCCTCTTCCTTTAGAAAAAACAAAGTACATCCCTACTTACCTATAAAGTGTCTAACCCCTTTATTGAAACACTGGCCAGAGCCATGTTCATGGTTTTGTGAGGATTTGTCTTTTCCTCATCACCTAATTGCAGCTGACAGCGGAGCTGTAAAGCCTGCATTCAATTTTTATCAAACAGTATAACTAATATACAAGGAATGAGAATCAGGATTATGGGGTGCTTTGAACATTAGGTGGAGAATGTGATAGGGTTGTTTGGATGGCAGACTTTAGGTGTGAAACAGGCCACAAAGTATGTTGTGTTTTGCTAATAAATTTGATGACTAATCAGGAAATCAGATTAGCAGAAAATCAGTTTATATTTTGATCATAAACCTTTAAAGAAAATGTTGCTTAAATGAAATACTTGCACATAATAAATCCCAGTTATTCTATTTTACCCAAGGAGACATTTTCTCTTGACACGTTTAAACAATTCAAGTTCCAATGGGATGTATTTAATGCTTCTTGGGAAAGGATATGGAAATGCGATAGCATTTGCATAATTGTGCCTCAATTAAACATTCAGCAGTTCTTAATAGAATAATTATACGTTCCCTTTTGATAGATACTATCCAATTGCTGAGGAACTGAAACTGCTTTGCAATGCTGTGTTGCTCATGTGCAAACTTTACAAAGGAGTGATGGAGAAGAAAAAAGTTTGATTTGCATATATTACAATTGTTATGATCTGCTGTTCATTTATTTTTAATTAATTTACATTTACATTTGTTTAGCATACGTTCTTATGCACTCAATTTTCAATTAAATTTCAACAACAATTAATTTTAGTGAAAACCCAGAACTGATTCTATATCTGGAATTGATTTTGTTTTGTAAACCCTATTTTCTTTTCTTTTTTTTTTTGCTGACAACCAAACAGCTTAGACGAAGATTGTTGGAATAGTCCCATAAAAAGCTGGCTGGAGAGAGTGAGATTAAGTGCTAAAAAGATTTAGTGACATGCAAGTACTCAATTATGTATAAGCAACAAAATATGCACACCCCACTCACAGTTCACAGTGGAAATCTGTACACCATTTGTCGCCGCTGGCTGCCATCTTTATTCAGTGCCCTGTGAGACAGGTCCAGAGTGGTAATTACAATCATACCTTTTCCGCCAGAGCCCTGTACCTCACTGTAGCTGCCTTCATATATTCTTGTTTGATACATTGTTCATTAAATGCTCCTACTCCAGGTACCCATGAGCCTTTAAAAGGGCCTTACTGGGAGTCATCAAATGGGAACACATGGATAATGATGCTGTCAGATGTGAAGGGAGTAATAATCAGAGTCATGCCCTCACATACGACGCTGCTAAACATTGTTCACTGTAAGTACAGAGAGAAGTTTATACTACTTGGGCAAAAGCAGCCATTTACTTTAATGAAGTCTCAGACTTAAATGAAATGTCATTTGAGAGCAGAATTATTAGAAGTAAATGAATGGCAATTTGCACAAATTTTGACAGATTTGTACAGCCTAGATATTTTGTAATTATTCTGCTGGAACTGAGACCTGTAAAAAAAAATGCAAGCTTTAACTTTGAGATTCCAAGAATAAAGTGATAAATGTTTTTGTATGTCTTAAACATCTTGTGAAATGTTAATACTCTCAGGAAAATGTCTGTACCAACACATTCTTTTAATGAAAAGAAAAGTTGTGCATTACTTTAAAAACAGTAATGTTTTTCTAATACTTCTCTTCTCTGGGTGATATTATTTGCTCATCTTCCCCAGCAAACTCTCAAATATTACCAGGCTATCTGTCAGCATCTTTTCAAATCAGCGGAGGAAGAGAATGAATCCATGTCACCGCTATGAAAGCCCATTTTATTGTTTTTTGTGAGATTCAATCCTGTGGGCTATATGTTACAAAAGGGGACAAAAATAAATAGTTGATGGTCATCTTGGGTGACCGTGGTTTATCTTTCTTCTGTTTAGACGTCTGCATGTGTGTGTATTCACACATATCTGGAAATGATTAATATGAGAATCCCAGCCTGGAGTGTTTTCTTGAAGCGTGAGATTAAGTGCTTGTGTGATTAGTCTTTTCTGTAATTGCCGCCAAACCATCACTCATTCTTATTCCCAGTACCTCTAATCTGTCTGACACCTGCCAATATTCCATCACCACATCGAGAACCTGCCTCCACAAATCCTACTCTGTTCATTGAGGGTTTTTTAAATTTTATCTCCCTGGCGTAAAGCTTACTCCTTCAGGCCAGAGACAGAAAAAAAAGTGTTGCTGATTGTTTCCCTATATCAATGCACCCTATATGACTTGGTGCCTGGCTTTTCGTTTTTACTGAACGATATAACTCTTGGTTTTCAGTATAAGATTGTCTGACTCAATTATTGGCATAAATTGATGCATGTAAAAACAGGCTTAAATTACTTTAAGTGAACACTGTGGCAGTGACAGACTGTTAAAAAAGAGAAATAATCACAATAAATCTGTAGTTGGGGAGCAGGTGGCTGACTGCTCAACTCTTTAATTCTTTTCTTTCTCCTCAGAGTATGTTCACTGATTAGCTTTAAAAAATCATGCAAATTTTGTAGTGGCAATCTTGAGGTGCTTGAACATATAAAATCTTAAAACATTCTATAAAAAATGAATGAAAAAAAAATTATAGATAAAATGAGCCTTGCCTATTTTAGTCTTTTATTTTATAATACGGTACAGTAGAAGATTCACGTTATGTGTGTTACGTAGGTCTATGTAACAGAACTAGACATAAAAGTAAATAAAACAAAACATATATGCAGAAAATACAGCTATTAAAACTATAGTATAGCAAACACCTTTCATCATTATTTGGCCATGGTTCATTATTTCCTACTACAGTGCTTAGAAATCTTCCCACAGTCTTTTTTTCTATTTATGCAGGAGTCCAATTTGTCCAACTGCCTTTGCACTGATCCACAGGATCTGATGTGGACACGCAATTATGACAGGCTTCCTATTGAACTATAAACGGGTGATATCTGCCTTTAAACTACACATTCATTCAATAGCGGCCCAAATTTTCCACTTGGTTCCATTCATTATCTGCTGCTGAAAATGATGAAATCTGATGGATGAAATTTTCCAAAAATAGATTTATTTTGTGATTATTTTTCTGTCAGAATTTCAAATTGGTACTATTTGGCCTGCATTCTAACGCTGTATGTCTTTCTTCTTTGTCCTTCGGCTGCTCCCGTTTGGGGTCGCCACAGCAGATCCATGATCCGCACATTAGACTTGGCGGGGTTTTACGCTGGATGCCCTTCCTAACGCAAC
>JAOTRA010000035.1:10865133-10878349 GCA_026260255.1 Pseudolaguvia tuberculata | reverse complement strand
AGGTTTATGGATGTGGTGAGGGAAGATATGCAGGTAGTTGGAGTGAAAGAGGCAGATGTAGCGGACAGGGTAGTGTGGAGAAGAGTGATCCACTGTGGCGACCCCTAACGGGAGCGGCTGAAAGGAGAAGAAGAAGAAGATATAACCTATGTAATTCTATGTATACTAAATCATTCTAAATCTTATTTTAGCCACAAAACAACCATCCATTTTTTAAAGAAATATTTAATTGCTTTTTCTAGGTAGCACCTAAAACTCAACAGCCAGTTTCATCACCAGTCAGCCTTAGATTTCCCCTGATCCAATTTATCAGGTCTCCCTATTTCTCCCTGCTTTATTAAAATGTCTGTGATCTCTCCTGCTGGACACTAAGTGTCACTTTGTGAAGAAAAGTCTTGGACCTTAGCTATAAATTAAAACCTGTAATGTCAGAGCAAAACCAGTGAAGCCTGGAATCCCTTGTCTTCATTTTTTTGTCGGATAATATGACAAGAGACCATAGAGGGAGACATAGCATTGGTTTTGAACTGAGACGATCCTCTGATTACAGTCCTTTGTGAATGTACAGTAAATCTTTTTTTAAATATAAAGTAAATTTTGATTTCTGTTGTGAATCATGGATGTGCAACTTTTCTTGACCGGAATACACAGAAACTCATTGAGTGCCGTACGTGCAGCAAAATAGCAGTCCTGTCACCACCTGTCTGTACCTCACAGGAATAGGAGTGGAGCTGTGTAACTGCGCTCATTCAGAGAAATGCAGTGCTTTTCCACTCTCGTTGACAACCCACAGTTCCATCAAAGGAAAAAGAAGGGTGGAAGAGGTTGAAAAAACGCTGTCTTCCTTTTGCAGTATCTCTGTGTGGCAGCCTCCTCCATATCGCCACTAATCTATACAGACCAAACGCATGCTCTCATCCTGCCTGAACTCCTCTGTATGTCAGGCTTCATCAGAGACTCAGTAGGTATGCTGCAAACTTTCTTCTTTCTTGTCAGACCACCATGGCATTTAACATGTAGTCTAGCTGGAGTCTAGCCTCTAGGGGGAAATCTCTCAATGATGGCTAGCTGAGAGGGGCATTGTCAGGTCTATTAAATGTAAAGTAATATATTCACTTCAGATCTGGGTGTTAGAGAAAAAGGTTAGCCTGCAACCAGTTTGAAAAAGAGACAAGGAAAAAAACAAGTGAATAGGTCAAACTGCAGTAGCTTTCAGGAATCTTCTGTAAGTAAAGGCTTGGGGAGGCAAGGAAATGCTATAGGCTCTTGAACCAAAGCTTCTCGGATTGCAATAATCTTTCAGGCTGTTTCATACCTGTGTCACATACCAAGTCTAGCTGTCACATGCACGTGGTTCTGTTTTATTTCATCCTGTATATAAAGTTGAAAGTAGATGGGGCTGAATATTCTAGAAATGCTATGCTATGTGGGTGCGAATTAGTGTGTATGTGAGACCGCATAGTGCCATAAAAGTGGCTATACCCCACACCCTCTGCTGCAACTCTAACCACAATTAAGCAGTTACTGAAGATGAAGGAAAATGTAATGAGCTTGTTGTTTTTCTTCTTTTTAAGCATGCCGCATTTCCCAGTAAAGGTTACAGATTTTGATAAAATCCTCACCCAATCCTTTATGCATTCTCATTTCCAGAGCAAATGGGAAGATCATCAGGGACTGTTTGGCAGTGGAGGGGTGTTAAGGTGGTGAGGGCATTAGGGGAAGCCACCTGGGGGTGTAATTTGACAGTGATTGGTGGCAGTGCTCTGTCCTCAGGCCCACTCCATTTTTAGGCCCTCTCCTTAATGTTCATTGATCTGGTTGCAGATGGCACATTCTTTGTCTCTCTGGTCTGCCAAGTGTAAGCACCCCAGCAGCCTGGCAGGTAGCCTGACGCAACATGACTTTGATCCACTGCGACCTTTTAACAAATTCTCTATTTTCTCACTGGCTAAAAAGAAAGTGGGATGTTAAGGGGAAAGGATCCATTCATAAGACTCCAACCCCACCCCACACACATTCTTCTTCACTTTCTTTGTTAGTAAATTGGATTTGTATGTGACCGGTTCTAACATTGTGTCTGTTTTTTTAAGTAATAACAGCTTGTGTTGATATAAACCATCCCACAAAAGGTGAAAACTTGAAAGTGTTGTTTTTATTAACAGTTTTACTTTTACAAGATCTTACACAATGAAGAAGAAATGAAAAACCTTAATTCATATGAAATATCTATAGACCTAAAGGACCTTATGTCTGCTTATTAGCATACATATTTATTTCATTTTAATATGTTTACCCAATATTCTCTACATTATAGTATGAAATAAAACATTTCTACATAGGGTAATGGCCACCTGGACAGGATGTCAACCCATTTTAGGGTGCATGCACAATAGAATGAGATGTCAAATTCCTAACAGCATGTCTAAAGACAAGCACAGGAAGAACACACACATTACTTGGACACATTGTAGCAGGAAGCAAATCCTTTACATCAGGGGGTAGGAAAATGTAATAATCACTCAATCGTTAACTTCTACATATATAAACGTCATATGCTTGAACAATGGTGTAATTGTTTTTCTGACCTGTATGAAGATTTGTAAGTTTGATAGGTCAAGAGATAATATAAAGAATAACCTTTTAGCTGCCTTTTGATGTTTGTTTAGTTCCTGATGCCCATCTTAAGACATTCCTGATCTGCACTGTTCATATTTTATTAAAATGATAATCTGACTTGAATAAACACATTAGAGCCTACATTATTAATTCCAATTTCTTAGTGATTCTGTTTGCTCTGCCTGGTTCATAATGGGGTCAAGAATCTTAGCCACTGAGCCTAGGTATATCTGCAACCATGCAAGCCTTTGTCTCCTGAGGAAATTGAGGCCTGGAGAAGGTTAAATGCAAACTGTTTCTACTTCTTGCTTCTTGTGTTGATTCAGGACCTAGGATATTTGCCATGCCAGGATGAGTGTCTCTGTATGACAGCTATGATAGTGCTTAGAAAATCTGCACCTATTGGCTGGAATTAAACTCTCACAATTAATTTGTGGGATAGCTGGGCTCATGTCCCCTATTCCCACATCCCTCTGTCATTGCTCACACACTTTGGGTCTAATGTCATGCAGTGGGACTCTCAATGCAGCATCAGCCAGGGAAGGAAGCGCACAGTCTCCTGCTGCTCTCAAGACAAATATATCTTCCTCACCATGATTGCACATGATAGCTATGGAGCAAGCACAGCTCACGGCAACATGTTTTTTTTTTTTACATTGGAGACATTTTATGAACCAATGATAGCTGCCTAAGGTAGTGTATTTACCTCAGGGGGTATCCAGATCAAAATAATACAGTAACAATAAAAACACATTATTCCATATTTCGTATGAAAGAACTTAATGGATTTATAATCTGTCAAAGCCATCATCTTGTTCACGGCTCTGATGTAAAAAATGTCTTGGCACTTTCAAGCGGAATGATGCAATGATGCATTTTGCACAGTGTATTTGAGAGGTAATAATGATATTAGATGACACTAGGGGAAGGGGATGGGAAGAGGCTTACGTAGAATGGACATGCCCTGTCATTTTCTATTTTCTGGGCAATTGACAAACATCTTTTAATGGGTGTATTTCTATTTCAGGTTCAGGTTGTGAGAAGTGACTGTGTCTGAAAGAGAAAGACACAAGGAGGAAGAGAGGGAGCAGCATTTAGCTTTCTAACTGAATCCTGTAATGAGGAAAACTTAAAGCATTTCTGAGACACAAAGGATCAAAGAGACAAAGGCCTGAACAAAGCATAAATGCATTTTAAATATTTCTAATCTGAACATGCATGTTATCCCCGTGCTTACATAGGTTTTCTTCGGGTACTCTGGTTTCCTCTCACAGTCCAAAACCATGTAGATCAGGTTAATCAATAATTCTAAATTGCCGATGGGAGTGAGTGTGTATGGATGTTCATCTATGTGTGGCCCGGCAATGGGCTGGCAACCTTTCCAGGGCGTACCCATGCCTTTTGCCAGAGAGCCCTCTGATCCTGGATTAGAAAGTAAGCGGTTTAGAAGATGGATAGATAGACTAAATCTGGTTTGTCCACTACAAAACATGTAATCTGTGATCTGAACTGAAGAGTTTTCACGGTTTTGGTGCACAGCTATTGACATTTCTTCTTTTTTTTGTAAGTTATTTGGCCAGATAAAGATGAAATTGGGAGACAGGAAGGAGGGGGTACTAAATGTGTGTGCTGGCGCCTTAACTCATTAGACCACAGCAGCAGCCATAATAAAGAAGAAGAGAATGGGCAGTTTATACTTCATAGTAACTTATATAATCACCTGCCAACTGTGCAGGAAAGCATTCCAAAATAAAGCAAAGTGTCAACTGTAAGGTGAAAAATGGAAGCTCACACCTTGTTTTATTATCCCTTGATATTTTAACGTGTTATTATCAAGGGAGCGTCAGCGGAATCCAGTCTGGTCACTCTTTAATGACAAAATTCTTTTCTACACCATTGTGTCACAAGTGAGTGCTCATGTTTTATGTATAATGTACTGTATGTATATAATGTGTGTGTGTGTGGGGTGGGGGGTGGGGGGTCATATGTGTTTATGATTCTTTCCAAGACTCTCTGCTAACGCATACACCAATGTGTTAGTGTCAGCTGTAAAAAAGTGTGCAAGTGCTTAAAGACAAATGATTGTGCAGCACTAGGAGCTCTCCCATATTTAGCCTAAAAAACAACCTGGAGCACGACAACCTGGATATTTTCTCTCATTAAGCAGAGATTTACTCCTAGTGTGTGTGTCTCAACTCCAATCTAACCTTATCAGAGACATCAACACTTTCTGTGCTACATGTCCTGGCCAGCATCAAACACACATTCTACATGCACTGTGTCAAGAGTGCTCCTATTAGGAACTAACCTAGGGTTGTGCTTCTGCTGTGTCTTTTTCCTATTGAGGAAAATTCCAAGAAGTAAGACAGATAGTTTTATGCTAAGCTTAATTTGGAGCAGCAGTCAAGCACAGATTAGAAGTTGTAATGAGAGGGTTAGATGTAGCCAAACTAAATTACCTGTACCTTTTTATCCCTTTGAAAAGGGTAATTTTAATGAAGCAATGGATATTTGCCAAGAATCCATGTAGGTCTGGGGGCTAATGTACTAATGTGCCAGGTAAAAGGCTTAAATGTGCTAATGAGACAATACATTTTTAATCCTGTTGTTTATTCAGGGATTATTTATTTTTAATTCTAAATAATCATAGAGTTTCACACAGTATGCTAGCTCATTAGATAGACTATTATCGATCCCAAGGCTAATAGGCTTCTATAGTTGATATTAAGTGCAATGTTTAATTTTTTATACAGAAGTTAAAATTTTACTGTTTCTTCCCTACTCCTTCCTTTTCTCTGAAAATAGGTTTGCACATTCTTGGCTTTTAATAATGCTCAACTCATTTATCCCAGTCTTTCTGAATTTATTTTATGATTTTATGGGCCGTCTACCAAGAATCCCACAGCCTCCATTATTGTCTTAATATCGAGTACAGCAAGAGATAATAGAGACACGCTAATAACGATGCAGTCTTAAGGGGCCCCTCCAGGGAAATATCTTTGATGCCATTTGAGGTCTTTACACACTGCTGCTGTCATCTTCTAACTTTTTTCACATCTGCATTATAGCCCTAATATACATAACAAAAGTTTTGTAGTAGAAATAGTACTTTTTTAATTGGCATCCTGGCTGGATTGCAAAAAACAACTGTTGAATGAAATAAATGAGAAATTTTAAATTGACCTGGGCTTTAATCAGTAAATGTGTATCTACGTTGTCAGTGTTATGTCTTGAGGGTAATTACTATTCCACAGTCTTGTAGAGATATACAAGTTTTAAAGATATATATCTTAACTCACTTAAATAAATAAACAATTAAGAAACTTTTGTCTGTTATACTTAACCACAAACAACTATTCAGATAAAGTCGACTACTGCAAACCTATTAGTCATACCACAGAAAGTACAAACTTTCCTAGCTATAGGTTTTTACTGTTCCTTTAAACTACTTAATAATAAAAAAGGCGCTATAATTGGATTGATACAGCTGTGATAACACTACTAATAAAGAGATATAAAATAATAATTGGTCGGAGTATGGTTAATGAGCATACAAGGCTCTAAAAGTGCCAGTACTTTCTTTTTTTAAATATGTTGCATTAATTGTTAAAACTAATGATAAAAAAACCAGAATGAACAGTAGACAAATATTAAAGGGAAATAAACATATAAACACACTTGTACACATTTTAGGTTTATTGTATTACCAATGGCACAGAAAATGGCAATAAGTTACTGTAACAGTTCATTCATTCATCTTCTTGCCCGCTTATTCCCGAATCCGGGGTCACGGGGGTGCACCTATCCCAGCACACATAGGGCGAGAGGCAGGGGTACACCCTGGACAGGTCGCCAGTCCATCTCAGGGCAACACATAAACAAACAACCATTCATGCACACATTCACTCCTATGGACAATTTAGAATCACCAGTCCAAAAACATGCAGATTAGGTGGATTGGTGATTCTAAATTGTAGAATTTATAGCAGAAAAACTGTTACAGTGGCGGTGTCGTAGTGGTTAGCACGGTCGCCTCACAACAAGAAGGTTCCAGGTTCGAATCCCGCACCGGGATCTTTCTGTGCAGAGTTTGCAGTGAGGCGACCGTGCTAACCACTACGACACCGCCACTGTAACAGTTTTTCTGCTATATTAATATATACATTGGAAAGAGGCGGCACGTTGGCATAGTCATTAGCATAGTCGCCTCACAACAATAAGATTCCAGGTTCGATTTCCGGGTCGGGGATTGCTTGGTTAGTACTGTATATAAACTGAAAAATATCTATCTACACTGGATTAAATTTGAATATTAGAAATATATACATGTTGATGTAACCTGAATAAGCCCTATAAATAGTAATTGTAGGTTTACTTTCTACAGGAAAGTAATCTAATCTAAGTTTATGTCATGTACCACAATATTTGATTAGCTTGTATGAGGCTACATCAACAAATACAAACAGATATCATTTTTCAAAATAACGTTGACACACCATTTAAAATGTCTCTAAACTGTCTCTCTACCTCTAACAAAACAATGTTCAAGTCTGGATTCAAAGCAGCACTTTATACAGAGATTGACCTTTAGATCACTGAAAAGCCATATGCTGCCAGACTGTCATCTGTCCTTGTCCTTCTGGACTTTTTTGCTGAACTTGACACTTGTCCACACACTGCACGGTGGTCAGTGGTTTACTTCCTACTTGGATGGTTGTTCACATTAGGTAACATGGAAGGGAAAGACATTTGCTCCATGCAGAATTTCTACTTGTGTTTCATAAGGTTCAGTACTTACTCCTCTCCTTTTCTTCCTCTTAACTCATTCACTTGGTAAAGTTTATTCCTCATATGGGTTCTCTATGATTGTTATGCTGATGACATCCATCTCTCTTTCTCTTTTCTCCCTCAGACACCACAGTTTCTGCATAGATCTCCGCATGCCCGGCAGATATGTCATTGTGGATGGCAGCTCATTAGCCAAAACTTAACCCCATCGAAACAGGCATTCTGTTCATCCCAGTAAATTTCCCACATGCCAGGATCTTGCAATCACCATGGGCAATTTGCTGATCTCCCCTTTGACCACTGCTCACAAACTAATCAAGGATTTTTTTTCCTTGCTAACTTGCCACGATCCTGCTGGTTTATCCCATAGAACATGAGGAGACTTAATCCAGTCTTGGCCACTCACTTGCTTGGTGCTTCATAAATCAAAATGCAGCTGCACGAGTTGTTTTCGACATCCCACAATTTTCATAAAACACTACTCTGCTGTGTTCTCTCCACTTGCTTCCGGTATCAGCATGAATCAAATTCAACTTATGCTTGCTTATGAAGCCATTTTAAAGTATTCATCACTCCACACACTGCACCACACTCCATCAGATCCACAAGCATCGCTCGGCTGGTCCAACCATCCCCTTAGACACTAGGTCTGCCGCAATTTTTTCTTTGTTCTTGCACCATGATGGAACTTCCCATCAATGTCAGAGCAGCAGAGTTACTGAAAGTAACCCTTTACAGAAAGACCCCTTTGTCAAAGAAAAATGTTGCTTTTTGTGTTGCTCTTTCAAAAGTGTTTTGGGTTTTTATACTTTATTTTGTAATTTAGCAAACCGGTATTGAGCTGTTCAATGATGAATCTCAAAGCACTTTTGTGGATAAGGGTGTCTGCTAAATGTGAAAATGTAAATGAAGAGGAAGTGATAGTAGAGTAGTTAACATGTTGAACTACTAATCTAAAAACCTGCTGAGTTGTCTAACAGGGAACAATGTATTTCATTCTTGATAAGGGTGTCTGCCAAATGCTGCAAATATAAATCACTGCTGAAGTTTTTTTAAAGAACAAGGTAAGGTGACTGTATAGTACACTTAATGTACCAAAAAAAACCCTAATATGATATACAAATTTTCACATCTATCATATTTCACGTCCAGCACGGAGTTTGTTGGAGCCTATGCCAGCACACATAGGGCAAGAGGCAGTGGTATACCCTGAACAGTTTGTCAGTCCATCACAGGGCAACACATAGACGAACAACCACTCACACACATTCACTCCTATGGACAATTTTGACTCACCAATCAACCTAGTGTACATGTTTTTGGATGTTGGGGCTAAACCAGAGGTAACTGGAGAAAGCTAATCAAACTTTGTGTTACATGGTATAAACTTTTTTTTTAAGTATACCTACAATCACTATTTTTATTTACTTCTAATATTCAAAATTGAATCCAATGTAGGTAAACCCATGCAAGCACAGGAAGAACATGCAAACGCCACACAGAATCTACCTTTTTTTGTGAGGCGACTGTGCTAACCACTATGCCACCCCGCCAACACACGTCTACCATATTGTTTATTATTATTATTTATTAATATTATTATTTGCACTTTTATCTTGGTCATTTTTAATGACTGTCAGCTTATCATTCCAGGTACTAAACAACCTAGTTGTAACCTGGAAAGACATATCTATCTTAATTTAATCCTAGTTAATTTAATCAGTGTCTTATTGTTTGTTTTTTAAAGTAGCTGCAGAAAAACAATTTTCTTCAGGGATCATTAAAATACTCTATTATTTTTCTTATCTGTCCTGTGCATTACAATTAAAAATAAATTAAGAATGATTATAATATTATAGTGCTTTTCAATTTTCAGGTTTTAATCTTATAAAGTTTTAAATTGTGTCTGATGACTGTATATCATTCATTCATTCATTCATTCATTCATTTACCTTCTATACCTGCTTATCCCAACTCTCTAAAAGGGAATGGCAGGAGGGACTGGGCAGACGATTACAGGGCTATACAATCACTTCTATGGTCAATTTTGAACCAACATGTTTTGGGAATATGGGAGGAAACCAAAGTACCCCGAGCAAACCAACATGTCTAGAGTACAGTACAACACACTCCAAAAATTGTTGTAGAGCAACATTGACTTCACTGTTCTGAAACCTAGGAGGTGGAACAATTCGCTCCGTGCTGGTGGATCTGAAGGTGCTATGAGCGGAGTAATTAGTGCTTGGAGGTAGGATGGTGCAGTGTTGTTTTTGGCTTTGTAGGCAAGCATAAGTCTTTTGAATCTGATGTGTGCAGCTACTGGAAGCCAGTGGAAGGAGCACAGCAGTGGTGTTGGTATAAGGCAACAGTGCTAACCACTAAGCCCCATGACTGTATATTGTTTAGACTATATTCAGTCACAACTGAAGCTAGTCCAAAAATATAATCTAACATATAGATTACTGCTTAATGCTTTCTGGGGCACTTTATTTGTCCTACAATGACAATTGCATCCACACTGTCATTCAAGCTATGACATGACATAATTGACCAAAAGTATGTCCACATTTCAGTTTTAGTTGAATACTTTTACGCAGTCATCATTTTCTTAAAAAACAAATGATTGGTAATCTCTTGGTAAATCATGTTTCACAGGGGTTTGCTGGAGTCTATCCCAACACACATAGGAAGAAAGGCAGGGATACAAACTCCAGTTCTCCAGTCTATTGCAGGGACAAAGGTAGACAAACAACCAGCCACTCACTCCTATGAGAAAATTAGAATAATCAATCAACATAATGTACATGTTTTTGGACTGTGGGAGGAAACTGGAATACCCAGAGAAAAAAACCCATGGGAACATGAGAATATGAAAACTGAACAGAAAAGCCCTTACCTAAGAAGCAAACCACTACACCACCATGCCACCAGTTATTAAATTTTACTTAGCAAGTTTGCAGTCTTTAAGTTTTTCTAAGCATTCCAACACTGCTGGAGTTGACCATTTTCATCACTTTAGTATGCTTTGTGCTTTACAGTAAATGTGTAGTGGGTGGTCTCAGGCAGAGTTTGAGTGATGAGATTTACTGAACAGTAATTGTAGACGCACAACACATTCCAGCAGATTTTGTGGAACAAGCACAATTTGTGACTGTAAATGCATTTTTGGCTGCAGCTGTTTGTCTTCCCCATGGACATTGAGGAGGTTTTAGTAGGAAAAAAAGGGACAGCTGCATCTAATGATTCATTCAATTTTTTTTATTTGTTAATGTTGTGGGTATTTACATTGTATGTGATAAAATGTTTTTAGATAAGATATAAGATCTATCTATCTAATACCTTTAGGATGAAGTAAATACTTACTGCACGGAAGGTCTACGTACCACAAATCAATGTCCAACCATACAGATGCTACTGTAGCCGAATGAGACTGCAAAACGGAATATTGTTGAATGGAAGTGATTGCAAAGATAAAAAAAAATACTGTATTGTTCTGTTAATGCCAGATTTCATACTAATTTTCAGAATTACCAAAGTTCGAATGATGGACATCTGAGTACAAGGCCGACTGTGGCAAAAGCAATTCTAAGTGACATATATTCTTTAGTCCTTTACATCTGTATAGTCCGTGTTTCACTGTTCTCAGCATCACTGAGCAGCACCAAGTAATGGGACCATAGCCAGAAGTAGGGCATCAGGATCAGACAGAAAGGTACAGAGAGATAAAGCAGACAGGAATACTCTGTGCTTGACAGGTGTAGCGCAACAGAATTGGCGCACACACACACACACACACACACACACACACACACACACACACACACACAAAGAAAGAAAGAAAGAGTGTGAGAGAGAATATATTAGTTATGCTTGTGATCATATAATGAATAATGATAATGTACGCTGTATGTAAAGACTAGCTGTGACAGCATAACTAAAAGAAAGTGCCAGAAGGTGACAGACTTTTCTAGATGCAGATTCTTTTGTAAGACAGACAAAGATCAGTTAATCTTTGCCTTATATGAATGAGTAGTTAATGTCCATTAAAACACCATTGCTTTATACCATAGTATAATTTTACACTGCAATATTGTTTAGATACACATTCATTCATTTATTATTAGAATAAATTACCAAACAACCTAATGTACATGTTTTTGCACTGTGGGAGGAAGCCCAGAGAAAGCCCACGCAAGCACGGAGAGAATCCTTGCCCGAAAATCGGACCAGGACCTTCTTGCTGTGAGGTAACCGGGATAACTACTGTGCAACAAAAATTGTAAACCAGTTCTTTTGATAATGGAGAATAAATAGAACCCACAATTCTGATTCCTTCTTTAGTTCTGCAGCCTATTCTTCTCATTTAGACCTAATTGCTGCAATTAATTTGTATAACCTATAGTCAATCCAAGTTCTTGTTATGCCCTGGTCAGGTTATTAGTGAAGTGTGAAATCAATTTACTGCTCTCAATAGAGGCAAGAAACGAACATGAATCAGACTTGTGTGCTTATGTTATACTGTGCCATTGCCACCAGTGTGTAACAAATCAGTAAGTATCAAATTTGTGCAAATGAGATCAGACAGTTTAAAAAAGCTCAGATGTGTTTAAGCATGTTTCTTTTACATGTGTTTAAC
This sequence comes from Pseudolaguvia tuberculata, assembly GCA_026260255.1. Taxonomy (NCBI): domain Eukaryota; kingdom Metazoa; phylum Chordata; class Actinopteri; order Siluriformes; family Sisoridae; genus Pseudolaguvia; species Pseudolaguvia tuberculata. The sequence continues at coordinate 10,866,309 of JAOTRA010000035.1, read as the reverse complement.
ACTGGATCATGCTGTGGCACCTCTTTTCCTAGAGAACATCCCTGTTCACTGAACACAAATTCTTGTCAATGTGTCTGTATGGAATATCAAACAACCTGTTAATCTTCTTCTTTTTCTTTTCCTTTCGGCTGTTTTCGTTAGGGGTCGCTACAGATGTGAAACTTTTCCTTTCACTCTTGCAGAGACTCTCCGATCACAAATCACTCCTGCCACTCTTCTCCACCTTCTCCACCCTGCCTGCACTCTTTTCTGCATTTCTCTAACACACTATGCATTACTTTGCACTGTTAACCGCAGATACTTAAACTCCTCCACCTTCACTCCCGGCAACCTCACCACTCCATTGCTTTCCCTCTAATTCACACAACTCTGTCCTACTCCTACTGACTTTCATTCCCCTTCTCTCCAGCACATACCTCCACCTCTCCATATTCTTCTTAACTTGCTCTCTACACTCACCACAAATCACAATATCATCAACCAACATCATCGCCCATTGAGATTCCTGTCTGACCTCATCTGTCAACCTCCTGTCCATCACCACTGCAAACAAGAAAGGGCTCAGAGTCGATCCTTGATGCAATCCCACCTTCACCTTGAACCTGTCTGACATTCCTACCGCACACATATATTCTGCACCACCCTCACATATTTCTCTGCTACACCTGACTTCCTCATGCAATATCACAACTCCGCTCTTGGAACCCTGTCAAATGCTTTCTCCAATTCCACAAACACATGCAACTCCTTCTGGCCTTCTCTATACTTCTCCATCAACATCCTCAAAGCAAAGGTTGCATCTGTAGTACTATTGCTTGTCATGAAACCATCTTGTTGCTTCCCTCATCCTAGCTTCCACTACTCTTTCCCATAACTTCATGGTGTGACTGATCAACTTGATTCCCCTGTAGTTACTGCACGCCTACACATCTTTCTTATTCTTAAAACTCAGTACCAGAAGTCCTTCTCCATTCCACAGGCATCTTCTCACCTTCCAAAATCCTGGTAACAATTTAGTCAGAAACTCCACTGCCATCTCACCTAAACATTTCCACAATTCTATTGGAATGTTATCTGGTCGAACGGTCTTTCCACTCTTCATCCTCTTAATAGCTGCTCTCACTTCTGCCTTACTAATCCTACCCACTTCCTTCTTCACCATCTCCACATCATCCA
>JAOTRA010000035.1:10850857-10865033 GCA_026260255.1 Pseudolaguvia tuberculata | reverse complement strand
TATTGAGTATTATGGTGATCTGATGCTGTTTGGATGCTGTCCTCCACACTCTCACCGATCACTCAGTTGTCTTCGGTAATGGTCTGTTTGCCTTAGATATCAGGCATCCCTCATGTCTGTGCCTCCCTCTGGTTCTCCTTTTAGTTAGGTTGTGCTAGTTAGTTTGGCCGGAGTTCTTTGCTGCACTGAACTCTATCAGTATCTTAAAACATCAATACCATTTAACCATTTTCTCACCAACACCCCACCTTCCCCCTCTTCTGTCGAGGTATACGTGCCACCCCACCGCGCTGGATCCGGAGCATTGTATATCAGCTTGGTCATCACATTGCCGCAATGACTTTGGACAACACCCCATTTTTAGCCACCAGAACTGTTTTCACTCACACATACACATACACACTCTTACATTAATTTTTGTTCAACCCAAATGAGGATGGGTTCCCTGTTGAGTCTGGTTCCTCTCAAGGTTTCTTCTTAATCCATTCTAGGGAGTTTTTCCTTACCACCATCGCCCCTGGCTTGCTCATCAGGGACAAACTCATCATTTATCTGTTTATCATTCACTCTGTAAGGCTGCTTTGAGGCAATACCTTTTGTAAAAAGCGCTATACAAATAAAATTTAATTGAATTGAATTGAGTTAAGTTAAGTTATGTTTTAACAGGGCGGCAAACACTTTGTCACACAGGGAGATGTAGTTTTGGATTTTGTTTTCCCTTAATAATAAAAACCTTCATTTAAAAAATTTTTGGTTTGTGTTTACTCATGTTATCTTTGACTAATATTAAAATTTGTTTGATGATCTGAAACATTAAAGTATGACAAGCATTCAAAAAGATTGGAAATCAGGAAGAGGGCCAACACCCTTTTTTCACACCACTGTATGTAACCCAACAATTATTGTTATTAAAATTGGGCTGTCCAAATTCAACCACAGAGTATGAGCAACTGTGATCAAGCTTCTGTGATTGAGTCAAGTTCTTTTACATAAAAATCTTATTTCATCATTAAAACACTTTAGTTTGCCTTACGAATATTCAATACACTGAAACTAACAGATTGTATAGAAGAAAAAATTGAGAAAGCTACCGAGAAAAACAAAAAGATAAATAACCAAACAATGGCAAATGTTCCTGACAGGAGAGTTTACATAAATAATCTAACATCCGTTACGTACTGTTACTTCTCCTAGTGTTGTCAGTGAAAGCTAGAAAACAACCACTACAATTCTTAGTAAAAACATCTAATCCCATGGTGGTTATGCTTGCTACTAATAAAATATGTTTTTACCTTTAATACTGTTATTCCAGGAGTTTCAAATATTCATCAAAAGACAGGTATAACAGTTCAATTGTGAGTCATGACTTGCCCTATAAATATGAAGCTCACAATCCAAGCCCACTCTATTGACTTTGCTTCAGGAAAAAGGTGTACAGAGGCTGCAAAGAGACACTATTGGAAAAAATAGACATTAGATATTGTGCCATTATGGAGAGTAAAGTTTGTTTCTTCAATTTATGCGTTTTTGTGTGTAAAAGTTGAGGAACTTAAACTCTAATTTGCCATCTTTATTTTACAAAAAAAACCTTTTTCTTCTTCTCTTGGCTTCCCTTGGCTTGGCTTCCCACAGAGACAGTCTTCTCCACACTTCCCTATCCTATACATCTGCCTCTTTCACACCAACTACCAGCATGTCTTCCATCACCACATCCATAAACCTCCTCTTTGGTCTTCCTCTTTTCCTCCTGCCCAGCACCTCTATCCTCAGCATTCTTCTACCAATATACTGCATGTCCCTCCTCTGCACATGTCCAAACCATCTCAACCTAGCATCCCTCACCAGAACCTATACTCATCAAATAGAACTAAGCTTATTTAAGTCACTGTGACAAATTTGAACAACAAATAATTTCACCATGTCTGAATTTTAATGTTAAATTTTATATGTAAAATATAGGCTAACTTATATGATTTCACCAGGCTTTTAAGAGTGTTTAGTAACAGAGGGAATATGCAGCTCAAATGAAGTGACAGTGTATGAATACTAATTTCATTTACTTGTCATGTTATAGGTAGTGTCACAGTCATACTGCAATCTACGTTACCTGCTTGTCATACCTGACTGCACACTTTATCAAGGACCTTCACTTGGAGTTGACAAATTACATATTCAAGTTCTCATTTGAATTAAAATAATAAAAGCTATCTCATGCTGGGAATTAATGAACAAAGATAAAAGAATGCAGCTCTGGTTGTCATTAACAGCCTGAAAATTAAGCAAATATATTTCTTCTTTAATTGATTATTAAATTAATCAGACATATATAATTAAAAGTAATATTTTTACCATGTAAGAAATGCATTCTTTAGCAGACTTCTCATTGCTAGTGAAAATAAGAGACAATTATGTGCTACAATTTTTATTGTTTAAACTGATCACGTTCTTTCTATTTTATTATCAGCTTTCTGAGTTTCAACTGATCTTTATGTAGATTTATTACCTAACCAGCTAAATTACTCTTTTAGAAAACCTTTGAATTAAAATAAAAAAGTTTGAAAAGGCCAGTGAAGCTTAAGAAAGAGGGACCGAAGAAAACATGGTATTCTCGCAGTTCACACTTGTTAATTTTTCTGTTGGGAAGAAGAAATCTGGCTATTAGCACAGTAGTATAGTCTCTTCTTGACCCAATTGGCCTGCTATTAATATGTTCACACCTGAGACCACCTCTAAATATGCACCACAATACATAGTTACAACTTCTCAGCTTAATTAAAAGGGTAAAAATGCTAGCTATCTGGACATGTCTCTGGTCTTTTGGATGTCTCATTAGAAAGGGAATTTATTGTTTAGTAAGGTTATTGATGAAAAAAATTAATTTATTATAATAAATATTTTATTTAACTTGCACATCAGACTTAAGGTCTATTGAGAAAATACAACAAACAGAAGAAATCATGAGTGATGACATTTTTAGTCACCAACACCAGTGAATAATATGATACTGTATACAAAGGCATCCGTCATTATAGCAGCTAGTGAGGTTTCCACTGCAAGCAATAACATGCACCTGTTCTTTCACTTTTCCATTAAACTCATTGTGAATAGTACTTCTTCTTCTCCTGTCTGGGGAAAAAAAACTATATGAAAGCAATATATGTTGTGTGTGAGGTGAAGAAGGCAGCTGTGCACTTTGAGAAACAGGCTCATTAGAGAAGGTTGGAGAATTTGCCTGTACTGATTAACACTTCACTTTCATACTGCTTTAATCTGCCAGTTTCCAGCCTCCAAGCCTAGGCCTGTTCACACACCGTCACCTGAAAAGCCTGTCTACTGCGCTTTCACACACATGGGTAATTAGACTGAGAGAGGACAGTAATGTGCTACTGGAAAAATGGGCTCAACTAAGATGCAAGTCTTTATTCATTACCTCAAATTTTATCTTGTGCTACAAAAAACAGAGGAAAGTTTAGATGAGACAGAGAATAGTTTATGTTTTATTCAAATAAACCATACTATTTTAATTCACTGCAATTAAAACCAACCAGGCGGCGCGGTGGTGTAGTGGTGTAGTGGTTAGCAGGGTCGCCTCACAACAAGAAGGTTCCACGGGTCTTTTTGTGTGGAGTACGCGTGAGCTCCTTCTGTTTGCATGGGTACTGCGGCTTCCTCCCACCGTCCAAAAACATGTACATTAGGTTGATTGGTGAGTCAAAATTGCCCGTAAGAATGAATGTGTGTGTGTGTGTGTGTGTGTGTGTGTGTTTGTTTGTCTATGTGTGCCCTGTGATGAACTGACGACCTGTCCAGGGTGTACCCCTGCCCCTTGCTCTATGTGCACTGGGAGAGGCCCCACAGGACCCTCATGACCAAGAACTGGGGAATAAGCGGGTAAGAAGATGAATGAATAAAAATCAACCACATCGGTTTCATCATACTTTCCAGCTTTTTAGGTGTTTATTATAAGGAATCATGTCTATTTTTATTAGCTATTTTTATTAATAATTATTTAACTTAGATTAAATGTTGTATATTGTTGCTGTGTGCCCTGTATGTGTATGGGAGGTGGGTGTGGGTAGATGGTGGGCATGTTATTATATCTTATTGTGTACCAAATGTCCCCACAAGCATGCAATAATTTCAGTCTTGATAGTTTGATGCTTGCCTAGTCCTGGTGACCCAAAAATTGAAATACATTTTGTTTCTATTTGGGGTGGGTTCTTCATAAAATTATACCCAGCCTCTTAATGAATCAAAAGATGGTCCTAACGAGGATAGTAAGACAAACATGTATGTGTTTGTGTGAATATGTGTGTTGCTGAGAGTGATTTTTTTTTTACAAGCACAAACATTTAGACCTCTCCATAAAACCATTGTCCCTTTGGGAATCTGCTTCAACTGGCTGATCCTTATATACAGAACTGGCTTTTTGTGCTTTTGGGTGACTGGCCAGCCTGAATGATAAAATAGAATAACTCTGAATAAGGAGTCCTGTCCTCTCCCTTCTCTTTTATACCTTCTGCTTAAACAACCATCCGCATAGAAGATCTATGTAATTTTGTTGACTGACAGGATAATATTTGTTTATTTTTTTGTCTGGTACCCACCTGTGAGTGGTAAGGTGTGTGTAGCTATTTATTGTTGGTAGTATGAATTTTTGCCTATGACTACATGTATGATTTTTAGGGTAGATTGAGGTTGACACACCAAAAAAATTATCCAAGATATGTTAGGATGGAAAACAAAGTAGAGACAGGTTTGATCCCAGCATCAGATCCCAGATAAATACATTTAATGTGCAACACAAACATTTTTGTTTTCTTTTAGTTTACTCACAATTGATTGATTTGTGATAGGTAAACATTAAAAGTAGATAAAAACTTAATGTAAGACTGATTGTCTTACCTGTATTTTTTACCTGTGTTTTTCATTCATTAATTCATCTTATCCACTTACTGCATTTAATAATGTAGACTTTCTCTTCTTTTTATTTAATAACAGACATCCAAAATCACACATATATCTTCTTAACCATATTATTGTGTTGATTTTTTTTATTTGACTGTTTAAAGAAACCACATAAAACAAACTGTTTGTATGATTACATAGTGAAGCACTACAATGTCCTATAATAAACTGCATTTATTATAGAAAACTATAGGGATCATTTGTTTTTAAGTCTGCTAGCTAGCTTGTAAATTCTTTTCATCTTTATTTTATGATGTCCAATACGCGTATCCAGTGTGGCTTACATACAGCTTATTTGTTTATATGAACAGGTAAGGATTACGGACATTACTTAGGGGCCAAGTAGGTATGGTGGTCCTGAAATTTAGCCACCTATCTTCCAGTAAAATAAAAAAAATAATGAAAACAGTTAAAACAGGCTCATTCATTCAAGACACAATGTATGACAAGTTTAGGGAAATTCTCCCAAGACTTTTAATTAACACAGACCAAACCATAAGTATAGTGACAATTTATTAGATTGTAACATTTAGTGAACACATGGAATATTGTGGCATACTAATGTGATAGCAAGACTCTCACTGGGGCTGTTATGAAACATGCCCTACCCCTTCCACGTCACTTTCCACTTGGATCGCCATTCTCTTATGATCAAGTCCGGAGTTTTGTCTAGGTCCAAGAATTTGTTTCCACGTTCGAGTCCCTTGAAGAAGTATGGTTTTCATTAGAGCAGCGTTGCTGCACGGTTTTGTTTAGTTAAATCCTAGTTGGTACTTACCTGAAAATAAAAGCGTGTTCCCAAAGTCTGACTCCTGCCTGTGTTTATAGCACGTAACAGTGGCCTTCTAAAGGCAATGGAGGGTAATGTTATGTTGACTGTTATACTCTGTGTTTAGGTGATTAGTGTTAATGTTCCCTAACCATATGTAGGATCAGTGTTTATGTTTATAAGAATATGGACTGTGTGTTATTTGTCTTTAATGGTTATTCTTTTTCAGCAATTTTAATAAAATTAATAATTTTAATAAAATCTCAACACTGTAAATAACTATTAAAGCTTGTGGGTCAACGAATAAATTAAAAATCTTTTTTTTCAGCACTAGTAAAGGAATCAAATGAAAGTTTTCTGTTCATATGCAGTATGGGTTTCTGTCAAAGGAATCAATGGTTTTATTTATTCTACTAATGCGGTTTACCAAAATTGCCCTCTGTGATCAAATACGTTGATATTTGGATGGAGTGTTTGTTAGCCCACATCTCAATTAGCACTATTCAAACCACATGAAATAATGAAGTAATGAGCGGCTGTTGGTGTCTGCTCTCAGAGAAAGTGTCATTCGTTTCCACCTCACTGCCTCTACCTCTTTGCGTTGTCTATTGGTGTGGGTGTTGAAAGAGACTGAGAGAGAGAGAGAGAGAGAGAGAGAGAGAGAGAGAGAGAGAGAGAGAGAGAGAGAGAATGGATGAGTGGAAAGGATGTCATTCAATGAAGATTTTTTGCACCTGGATGTGAAGAGAGAATGTGTCCTTGATAAAGCCTTTGTGGCTCACAAGGTCAATTATCATACACATCTTGACTCGAAGCTTCCCAGTCGAGTAGCAACCTCACCAATGTGCATGCATGCTCTTGGCATACATTCCTAATCTGCTTTTCCTTGAAAACAGAAATAATGGCAACGCTGTGGGTTTGGCTACTTTATAAACCTTGTATTGCACTGCAATCTTAGCACACAAAAAGAGTTCAGGCACATGGGTTATTATTGACTGCTATACACTATTTTATCTCCCTCAAACAGCCCGTATTTGACAAAGAGAAAAAAAGCTAGTGAACCATGAAAGCACAATGACTAAGGTTGTCATTTTGGGACTTTACTGTGCTTCTCTTCACCTTTAATGTCCATGGCTTGTGAGCTGCCTCAATGCAAGTCAGTCTTTCAAGGTTTTAATTGTCAGTTATAAAGTTACTTCCATTATTATTATGTGTCATGTGAGTCAGCTGAGAGGAAAGTATTAATAACACACTTACTGTATGTACTTATTTAGCTGGACTATTTTACTATCCATAACTTTGAAACGTCTATTGTGTTACTTATTGGACTTAATGTTTAAATTGTGTCACCGCACACAGATGACAGGTAGAGTTTTTGTCTCTGTGAATTACACGTAAGAGACAAAATATTATTTAGCAATTTTCTTTAACAAATAATGCATTTATTGCCACTATGTACTGCTTCAGTACGAGGTATTGATCATGTTACCAGTCATTTGACATGATATAAACTACTTTTTATTCTGTCATTATGGGTTCTGTTCAACACTACAGGAATGCCTATGTCAGTAAAATAGTAGTACTTATGTTTCTAAACAAATCAATGTATTACATAATTTCTGTAGATAATGAAAATGCAGATAGAATATAGATGATTCATGCAATTCAGTTTCCCTGAATACAATACACACAGTTTTATCTCAGGAACTAAATAATGTTAATTAATTTCAATAATCATTGCTGTTTTGACATTTTAGTATAACTATATAGTTAACTAAAGTTTCATTCTTGAGTGAAATTATTCTGTGACTAATTAAAATATTAGCTTTGGAATAATTATTTGCATGCTATGGCCTTGAGTGACAAATACGTGGAGTGCTTGTTTAAAATCTAATGTCAAATAAAACAAAACAGTGTCAGTGGGATCCATTAAAATTCACCAGTCTGAAATGCATGACTGTCTTTGATGGCCAGCTGAAATTCACAGTATTGGGAACTAAGCTCACGTGTCACCAAGAGTTATTTCGCTGTCTGTCATTCTCTAGTGTGTATTCAAGGCAGTGATTTATGTTCTGCTGTGTTACACTTTAATGAAAATTCATGTACCCCCTGTCTGTCAATGGGAAGATGGCTGTGAAAAAAGCCCCAAAATTTTCAGTCCTGCTATTGTTCTGTAGATTATTATGTTTTTCCCTGTGAATGATCACACTGATATGAACACACTGAAATTGTAGAATCACTGAAATTTTGTTTCAACATCAAATTCGAAGAGACCGAATAAAAGCTCAGTGGTGATCAATACTGTATACTTTCAGCTTAGTCTGTTTAACTTAAGGATGTTTTGACAATAATGGAAAATTATTGTTTAATTTAGTGTCATGGGTTTTGAGGTTGTTGTTCTTTCTGAAGTTTTCTCAGACAAATAGAAATTGGGCAGTGAATAATTAAAGGAGCATGTTTGTTTGTGTGCATGTAAAAAAGGTGAGGAGGTTTATTTTGCTTTAGCTTTACCAATCTCAAGCAAACCCCAAGCTAAACCCTTCCTCCACACACCTTTTTTGTTGGCTTTTATGTAAATGCGAGTTGGTGAGTGTACCGGTAATGGGAGGTAACAAATTGCTTGTTTTGTATTTAATTTAATTAAAACATTTATTTAACAAAAAAGTCAATAAAGTTACTTAGAAAAAATGCATAATGAAATTCATTCATTCATCTTCTTACCTGCTTATTCGCTAATTAGGGGTATTGCTGGAGCCTATCCCAGCACACATATGGCGAGAGGCAGGGGTACACCCTGCACAAATCGCCACTCCATCGCAGGGCACACAAACAACCACTCACACACACATTCATTCCTATGGGCAATTTAGAATCAACAATTAACCTAATGTACATGCTTTGGGCTGTGGGAGGAAGCACAGGGAGATGCAAACTCTGCACAGAAAGACCTCCGACCAAGGAATTGAACCAGGAACTTTCTTATTGTGAGGCGACCATGCTAACCAATATGCCACCATGCTGCTGCTCCGCCCCTATAGTTGCATCTGAATTTGTATTATTTTTGCAGACACTCTTATCCAGAGCAACTTTAACTACTAAGCTACCTCTTTCTTAGTAGTATTAATTTGTGGAGCTTCTGCTAAAGCTGTTTTTTTAAACATTGCTATTCTGATATTTTTGATTGGTTTTCTGGTGTTGAAATTATTGATCACTAATTACATTACATTAAATCTACACTATATTGGTAAAATGATTTCCTCACCTATCCAAATAATTGGAATCAGGTGTTCCAATCCCTTTCTTGGCCACAGGTGTATAAATTCAAGCAACTAGTCATGTAGACTGTTTTTACAAACATTTGTGAAAAAATGGATCGCTGTCAGGAGCTCAGTGAATTCCAGCATGGAAATGTGATTGGATACCACCTGTTCAACAAATCCATTTGTGAAATTTTCTTGCTCCTAAATGTTCCACTGTCAGCTGTATTATAAGAATGTGAAAGTGGTAGGCCACGTAAACCGCCGGAGCGGGGTCAGCAGATGCTGAGGCACATAGTGGGAAGAGGTCACTGGACTCTAGAGCTGTGGGGAAGTCTTCTTTAGAGTGGCGACTCATGCTTCTCCATCTAGCAATTTGATTTACGAGTTTGGGTTTGGCACTTGCATTTGTCTGACTGCCTTGTGCCAATTGCAAAGTTTGATGGAGGGGGGATTGTGGTGAGGGATTGTTTTTCAGAAGAATTTTGGGATCAATTAGACCGCAGACTGATAGTCAGACATAACATCAGTGTGTGACCTCACAAATGCGCTGCTACAATAATATTTAAAAATTCCCCTAAACACACTCCTAAACCTTTATGGACAGCCTTTCCAGAAGATTTGAAGCTGTTAAAGCTGCAAAGGGTGGACTGACGTCATATTGAACCATATGGATTAGGAATGGGATCACTTCAGTTCATATGCGAGTCAAGGCAGGTAAGCAAATACTTTTGGCCATATATATATATATATTGCTTCTGAATGCATTAAGCTACTACAGCCTGTCTAAGAGTAAGGTTAACCCTGTTTGTTATAAGTGTTTAAATTTATTTTCTTGAAAATAGAATATCAAAAGTAATCATTTACTTTACTTATATGAAGAAATTAAAATGTTCTATTATTTTTTACATTTTAAATTAGGTCATTTGTAAACTGTAATCTAGTACATTTCCAAAGTCAACTGGCCAACACTGTGTATTACGGTGTGTGTGCTCAGGGCAGCACTGCTCCAAAGCAAGTAAATCTCCATTAGTTTAATGTCTCTGTGCCTTTTTGGCTTTATGAGGGCTGAGTGTTTGGGATGAGTAATTGTGAGCTGCTTCATCTCCTCCTGGCGCCGTTGCTATTTACTCCCTGGCACCTGCTCCTTTTTAATTAGCGCCCCAGCCCTGATCATCTCTTAATCGACTTGGAACATTAAAAAACAAAAGCTGGTCTCTGAGGGAGCCACAGTACAGGGCCCGCTTCTTGGCAGGGAAGCAGGGTCACCCCCTAATGAGTCAGGCCATCTCTGTGTCACACTCAGTACCGGCTCTTCATCTTCTGCCAAAGAATGGTCTTTACAAGGTGGCTTTGATTTGCCTTCATTGTCCACCAGCATGCACAGTACTTTAGCCAGTGGGACAAATAAGTGGAAAATTTTCACTTTTCTTCTGCTACTTTGTAATCATTATAGTAGTATAAGCAGTTCTACTCAGTGTAAAAATGACAAATCTGTCGAATCTTAGAATACAAAAATATGTTTTAGCATTTTCAAAGAAGTGTTAGATGAATTTAAATGCAAACACACATAACCTGTCACCTGTAATATCTAAAATGATGGGGAGCTGTTCACAGCCAATGGTGCTGAACAGGCATAGATCAGACATGCTAATGAGTGTGCATGTGTGTGTAAATGGATGTATACCTGCATAAGTGTCTGTCTGTGTATGTGAGGGTGCTCTATATGTACCCATATATAGAAAGCAGTGGTGGCTCAAATGGGTAAGGTGCTGAAGGCCTGGGTTCAAGTCCCACCACTGCCATGTAAATTTCATTTCAAATTGGAGCTACACACTCCAAAAAAATACAATGTACATATACGAATCAGTTGGAGGACCAATTTGCAACTTATAAGGGCAATTGGCAACATGATTAGGTATAAAAAGAGTGGCAGTGTCTCTCAGATGGGCAGAGCATCTGTGATAGTATGGAGTTGCATGAGTGTGTGTGAGATGGGCAGCTTACACATATGTAAAGACACCATCAATGCTGAAAGGTCCATATCCAACCGGCAATATCCAATTTCTAGAACAACATATGCTCCCATCCGGACGTCGTCTCTTTCAGGGAAGACCTTGCATTTTCCAACATGACAATGCCAGACCAAATACTGCATCAATTACAACATCATGGCTGCATAGGAGAAGGATCCGGGTACTGAAATGGCAAACCTGCAGTCCAGATTTCACCCATAGAGGAAAATGCAACAAAGAAAACCTAAGACAGTTGAACAAGTAGAAGACTGTATTAGACAAGTATACAACATTCCTATTCCTAAACTTGAGCAACTTGTCTTTTCAGTCCACAGACCTTTGCAGACTGTTATAAAAAGAAGCTGGGATTCCACACAGTGGTAAACTTCCCCTTAATAATGATACATTTTCTCAGTTTGAACATGTTGTATTAGGAATAAAACATTGAAATTTGAAACTTCCACATCATTGCATTCTGTTTTTATTTACAAGTTGTACAGTGTTCCAATTTTTTGGGAATCTGGTTTGTATTTAAAATGTAACTTTATTAGTTTTATTTTATGACCACTTCACTCTGCATTGTAGGTGTTTAAGGTACTGTATACTAGTCTTTAAGCATTCATTCAGAGGCAAACCAGTTTTACAAAATTATATATTGAAAAAATCTACTTAGTCTAAGATCTCATAAAGTAATAGTGTAAATCTTAGAGCAACCAATCAGAGTGTCAAGTTTCCCAATGGTTAACCCCTACAGTAGTAAAAGACAGTATATACCCACCTTGCTGAGGTGTAAATGCCTCATAAACCCAGTGATTTAAACAGAGGCCTGATTTATTATGTTAGACATAGATGTGACAGATTAGGCTTTATTTTTGAATCTACAGACAAAAGAGTGGGTGGTGGAGGTGGGTGAAGGAGAAAAAGTGCTTGCATTTTTTCTCTAATCATCGCTCATCGTTTTACTCCAAATGGAGTAACTCCAGTTGATTAAAGTGCACTTACAGACTTTAATACGAGTTCCTTTGGGCAAACCTTCCCAAATAATTAAAAAAGAAAATAGATAAGTGAGATAGCTCAATGGAAGGAGGTCCTATCAATATTTCAGCAAAACACATATTGTCTTTGTTCCGGTGTATCAGTTCTTTTTCCAAGACTGGTCCACCCAATTTTTTAGTGTAAAACCACAAAGCACAAAGAAGAATGGGACCCAGAATGGTGCCATAATGGTGTAATGACACAATGACAAGCAACACAGTCATTTACAAGCCCAACGAGACCCTAAATCGTCTGACCCATCAAGCGGAAGCTGAGACTCATTTTTCTGCCAGCCATAAATGGACGGTCAATTCAACAGCCTATTGGTCAGCACCTCATCTATTTCACTCCCACTGTCGTAAATTCTATTTCTGTAGTTTCATTGGAGAACACACACACACACACACACACACACACACACACACACACACACACACACACACACACACAATACAGATGTGCTTATTTTTTGGTCTCCAGCCATAATTACATTTCATTGCTTTCAGCTTTCATTCACTTGGTTATGCATGTTCTGATGCATTTCCTACTTTGGAGTATGAGTGCTGACAAAAAAATACCAGAGAAAATAGACCTCCTAGAGAATAGAAGTCAGTGGTATGTAACATTGGGGCTATTTGTAATCAACGCTACTCTCTGCTATTATTCTGCCAAACATCTGTTTACATGTGGCAGGATTGAAATGATACATTTTAGAATAACAATAAAAATGTTCCTGGTCAGATTTTCTTGCAAAATGTGGTCATGGTCAAACTAGTCTAGTATATTTCACTGTTTTCCTTATTTACTCCACCTAAATTGCATCAGCATTTAATTATTTGCAATTGGAGAGCAAGAGCTGTTAGAAATAAACAGAGCAAGCTTTTTCAAGCTCAAGCTTAGAAACTATTGGCTTTTAATATTAGGATGAATGACATAAACAGAAAATCCAGCTAATGAAATATAATTGTACACATTACTTCTAGAGACATTTAAATAAAGCCTGCATCCACGCTCTATCAATTTCTTTAAATCAAGCAAGCACAGCCAATGACTAATTTGTTCCATTCATTCATCTTCTTTTCTGCTTATTCTCTAATTCGGGGTCACGGGGGTCTGTTGGTGCCTATCATACTCACATACGGCTAGAGGCCGGGGTACACTCAGGACTGGTCACCAGTCCATCGTAGGGCAACACATAGACAAACAACCACTCACAACATTCAACACTCACTCCTGTGGAGAATTTAAAATCACCAATCGGCCTAATCTGCATGTTTTTGGACTGTGGGAGGAAACCGGAGTACCAGGAGGAAACTCACACAAGCACAGTAAGAACATGCAAACTCTACACAGAAATATCCCCGGCCCAGGAAACGAACCTGGGACTTACTTGTTGTGATGCGACCGTACTATCCACTACGACACTGCACAGCCCCACAAACGTGTTCCTATATTTGAAAACAACACTACAGCTTTTGTCAATAACTTTCTGCATGCAACTTTAGTGTTTTTATTTAGTAGGCAGTGTGCTCTTAGAAGGTAATTAATGCTAATGAATAAATAATAAAGAATAATAGCATACTTTCAAAGAAACCTCATCCATCATCACAGTTACTGATTAATATGCTTGTTTAAAATATAATTAGGAGCCATTTCTTCAAGCTATTTATTGCTGTGATCATTGCTGGGTGTATATCTGATCATATGGTTAGACATACGGATGAGTCAGACGCAGAGCTGATCGAATGCTTTACTCTGGGATTAAAATAATGTACTGCACAGTGATCAGAGCAAAGCCATATGGATTGAGGTTTATTAGATTATCTTTAATTAACAGTAATGTCATCTGTCAGTGATTAGTGGCCAGCTGCTGGAAGCCTGGGGCGGAGTCATGTTATTGTAGCAGGTGACTCTGGTACTCTTAGTCTTCACACTAGCATTTTAGACAAGTTGTAAAGAGATTTCTAATGTCTTTGCTTTTTTATCCTTTCACAGCTGTTGGAATATTTCCATCCACAAGAGGGAGCTGTGGTTGTTTGTCCACTTGAAACACTTGAATTTTGTGTGTGTGTGTGTGTGTGTGTGTGTGTGTGTGTGTGTGTGTGTGTGTGTGTGTGTGTGTGTGTGTGTGT
>JAOTRA010000035.1:10812926-10846096 GCA_026260255.1 Pseudolaguvia tuberculata | reverse complement strand
AGAAAGAAAGAAAGAAAGAAAGAAAGAAAGAAAGAAAGAAAGAAAGAAAGAAAGAAAGAAAGAAAGAAAGAAAGCATGAAGCAAAAGATGGGAACCTACAACCTTGGAGCATATTTCCTAGACAAGCTGTTGTTTAATATGACTGCGGCACACGCACTGTAGTCCTCTTGAGTCTGCAGCAAGAAAAAAATAACAAATCTGGAGCTTCACTCTATGGCCATTGCACACCATAAGTCTCCAGAGAGCAGACATGACAGCCTGTTTATTCCACTATTTATAGATCATTAAATATTTGCAGTGCAGTGTAGTCTCATTGTTATTTACTGTTGTTAATGACAAATGAAATATCATGCCCCACACCCCTGTGGTTGACTCTTGTTTCTGGCTGTTCAAATAACAGTTTTTCAAAGCAGATGCTGTCATGTTAGTGTATTAAATCATGTGGAGAGGATTATATCGCTATGGGAACAATAGCAATCTATTGGGTAAGTTTTGTTTGTCAGACAAGCTTGCAGGAAAAGTGCAGACAGATTGGTTGCTATATTATTGCAAAGATTATATCCACTTTGTGTCCTGTTAATTCAACAAATTGTCAAAATGCCTGTGCAATACACCACGAACAGATGAGAAACAGATTAGTATCCATTTCATTGCTAGCATGAGTTAATGAATGTATTCAATGAATAAAAATACTGTCTTTACTTATTCTTTAATTGAACAAGAATACATCCTAGACAGATGAAATCAGGGAAGCTTTTGGGCAAAAAAATATTTTCTGTGCAGCCACAGACCATTTGCAATATTTGGAATCTTGGTCAAAAATGCACTAAATGGCACTAAAAATGGGTTTATCAGATTTATTCTATAGAATTTTGTGACTAGAGCTAAGAGATTTATCTAGGCAGATGTTGAGGAAAAAAAGTGACATCAATTGAGAAAGATGGATCTTTGAAAAACAAATAATGGCCGTTAAAATTTTTGGAAAATAAAATCAAAAATATGAGTAATAAATTAAAAACACACTACTTATACATGTCTAATATTACTAAAATATTTGGAATTTTCAAACCTGTTCAACTGTGAACTAAAGATTAAGATGTTAGATTGCTAAACAAAAGGCTCAATTCACAACCCCATCAAATAGCCACTTTTGAGCACCTGAGCAAGGCCAGTTTGACATAAATGGAAGAATGCATCTCTCAAAATGTCAGAAATTCAATTTTAAATGTTCTTGAAATGTTCAGCATTCCTGAAATTTTTACTGGAAATTATTACCTTCAGGTGGTAATACCTTTTACAGTCGGTTGCGTAGTGGTTAGCACAGTTTGCATGTTCTCCATGTGCTTGCGTAGGTTTTCTATAGGTACTCCGGTTTCCTCCCACAGTCCAATTGTATATGTACAAATGTATATTAGGTTAATTGGTGTTCCTAAATTGCCCATAGGAGTGTGAGAGTGTGTGGTTGTTCGTCTATGTGTGGCCCTGCAATGGACTAACAACCTGTCCAGGGTGTACCTCTGCCTTTCACCTGACATGTGCTGGGATAGGCTCCATCAGACTCTCGCATCCCCAAAGTAGGGATTAAGCGGGTTAGAAGAATGAATAAATTAATGAATGGGTATTATCCTTCTAAAAGAGTGTTAAAATGAGTTGTGCATGGCTTACGCAGTTAACAATGTTTAAGCAGGTAAGCCAGATGCTAACTTTCACTGTTGAAGCACAACCGCATAGTTTTGGTAATTGTTAATCCTTTTTTTTAGGAACTAACACGATTTAGCCTTGTCTTTGTGTTGTGTTACTATATGTTTAGTAGTCTATTAAATGGTGTACATCACAGGAGAGCGCGACAGTGAGAACAGAGCTGTATTCATCTCATGCTAAAGCAAACGTTCAATGCTTGCAATAGGACAGGAACAGCACAGCTCTTCCCCTTCCTTCTTCACTACCTATGATACTTGGTATCTTTAGCCATTACAGTGATCCATTCTAATGTCAAATGAAGCATCTTGTGTTGATTATTTTTACACCCACTGCAAACAGAAGTTGTGAGTAGAGCCAAGCCAGTCATAGGACTGATCAGAGCACTGAAAAGTAAAGTATGAAATAGATGACCTCATGACTGCTTACATACTGTGAAGATGTGTGCTTTAATTATTAATTGAAATAAATAGCTAGCAAATAATTGAATACACAAAAACTTCTGGAAGCAAAAGTTAGTTTTAGTACACCGTAACCTTATGTCGGGAAGATTTTAGTTTTTCTAAGAGTAATTAATGCCTTAGGTTTTTCTTTGTTATGTTTTTCCACACTGACAAGGCAGATTCACCTCAAGGACAGGTTAAGCCCTGCAGCCATTCTGGTTGCCATCCCTCCACTTGCTAGTGTGGACAGTTTTTTTTTCCATTCCTTCAATTTTTCTATGTTTCTGCTGTGTTCTGATACTTCATCTATTTCTTTTACAGTGAAAAATTGTGCTGCAAACTTGTGGTGGCAGACCGCAGTGTGCTTCTACTACTCCCTGGAGCAATTCCCACAGCTTCTAAAACAAAGAGTGGCATCTCATGAAGAGAAGCAAGTCTATTGAGAAAGAGAGAGAGAGAGAGGAAGAGGGTGAAAGAGAGAGAAAGACACTTCCTTCCTTTTGGATAAGAGGTTAGTCAGTGCAATTAATAGCCTATAAAATATAGTCACTAGGTATTGCCATGGTCATTCATAACTAAATCCCTGTAATAAATTAAAAACATTCTTCTTTTCCTCTTCGCACATGAAGCACAAAATGTTTGCCAGATTTTTAAAGAATGTTTTTTGTGTATTTTGTGCATTTTATATTTTAATAGAGCAACGTGCAAGGAACATATCATCAAAAGTGCAGCAAAGTGTAGCCCCGGATTACACTGAGAAAAGGTCTTTTAATGTAATGATCAGTTATATTGTTCAGCATGTACTGACTATAAGAAATGGTTTATTTCTACAGGCCATATCCATGCTGAGAGCGAGAATGAGTGATTGCCTTCTGCTGAATCAATGGGCAGCAAATGAGATGAACAATACCCATTTCCTTTTCCTCTGGCCCTCACTCATTTTAATCATGTAGCTGTCAGTTTAAAAATATACTTTAAATACACCTTTCAGTTTTACTATACTGACAACAGAGATATGAATAGATTTATTTGTAGAGACAACACTGTGCTCTTCGAACTATAAAAGCATATTTCATTTTTGAAGTCTATAGTCATGAACAATGAAAAAGCATTCATCTTCTTAACTGTGTCAGTCTTCTTTAATAGAGAAATGTTTTCATGTGCAGACAGCTTGTTTTTTAATCATTTTTAGAAAAAAAAAGAACGATATCTAACCACTACAAATATAACACTATCAAAACATTATTTCGCCAAACCCAACTGCAGAATGATCTTCAGGAGTCAAGCATCTTTTAATGGCTGCAAAGCCATGGGAAGGAAAGAGGAAGCCATATACATTTATGGGAGGCATAATCTAAATATGCAACAGAAGGGCTGGGGTTCAATCTGAGGGCTACAGAGGCAACATAATCCATTTTATAGGCTGCCAACCGATTTCTGTAATATGAGAAACTTTGAGTGATACCATTTCCAGTTTAATTTGGGGCCACAAATGCAAAGCCATTTATCATTACGCTTTTAAACGTCAGCATGTGAGAAATGACAGGGTGCCGGAGAAGCATTGCTAGAAGCAGAAAGGCCACCGCATCATAGGGCTGTAAAAGACAACACTTTCCTATGAAACTGTGAAATCATTAAACTGAGATGTGTTCTTTTGAAAGGCCATACAGCTTACATAATTCTTTATTTATTTAGATGCAGACTGGTGCTTTAAATATATATTTTTCATATATATTTATATTTATTTTTCTTTTAGTTGCAGAAGGTTTTCTTCCATTTACTATAAAATCCAAAAGAGTCATTGTGGTTATCATCATCATCATCATCAAAATGGTAATAAAGTGACTGCTTTAACAGAAATGCAAATGTATTCGTTTTTTTTATCTTACATAAGATTTATTTTGTGAAATTGTTGCATGTGTAGGAGAGGCTTTTACAAACACATAAAAAGGCCATTTTGCATTCACATTTAATAAAATCAAGGACTTTCTTTTTTAAAGAAGATAACATAACTTTGAACTTCAAGGTTTCCACTTAAAAGCACTTCATTTATTTTATCATCTATACTATTTCATGGACAAAACGACACAGAGTTGCACTCTTATTAATGTTAAAGCAGCACCAAACATCAAACCAACTTACAAAAAGGAAAAATTAAAAAACTAACAATGGTACGGATAATGATAATAAATTTGGATAGAAACACTTAAGTAAAGGCTAGGTATCAAAACAAATGCTCTTACAATTTGTCCTATTGACATAGATAGTCTGTTGCATTTGTAGGTTGATGCCAGAGATGAATACTAGATGGCTGGATGAAATAATTTTGTGTTGATTAAGAAGGTTCCAGGTTTGATTTCTGGACCGGGAATCTTTCTGTGCGGAGTTTGCATGTTCTCCCCATACTTGCGTGGGTTTCCTCCAGGTACTCCGGATTCCTCCCACAGTCCAAAAACATGTAACATAGGTGTGAATGTGTGTGTGAGTGGTTGTTTGTCTATGTGTTGCCCTTTTTTCTATTTAAAGAAAAGTAAAAAATATATGGCAATATATGAAAATATTATCGTGGCTCTTCTTCTAACTGCTTAAACAAACAAAAAATAAACTATTATTAAGCTTTTTCGGGGTGCTCTGAAGGCTATTCCATAAAATAAACAGCGTCAACAAAGTGGCAAAAAGAACAAACAAAAGTCTCAGATGAAGTTTATAATGAGATGGACACCATTACTCTATTTTAATACTAGTTAAAAAAACATTAAGTGATTCGTAAACCATTACATTAAAATAGAGTAGATAGAGAAGGCAAAGATGTCTCATTGATCAATGGACTGAAATGCATAAATATAGCAAAAGGCTGAGCATCTCCCACAGGGCGTCTTAAGCAGTTAATTATTCAATGACACAAAACTCTAAAACAAGATAAAGCAGCAAAGTCATGACACTCGTACATATATATATTTAAGAATGGAAGGAGCGTCTGTTTAAAATGATTACATTTTCAGCAAAAGGGAATGTTCTCCACTCTATCCTCTTAAACGTAAATCAGCACAATAGTGAGTGTCTCATTTCTTTCTCGTGTGAGATGACGACTCCTTATACCTACCAACAGAAGTGAATATATGGTACAGCAGGCCCATATATTCATTTCACATTTCTGTATGCTTAGATAAAATTTGATAAAGAGACACTTCTTCCAGTATGGTCCTGTCCCTTCTTCTACCTCTTTTTGATCCACTACTTAACACAAAGCTTTAAAAGTTTATCAACAGTAAATATTTTTAATTAACTTTATACTTCAGTGTTTGCAACTACTCAACTTCAGTCAGTGTGGAACAGAGGTCTTGACTGTAATTTCTAGTCTTAACGAAACAGTTGTCTTCCCACACAATGGGATCATTGTGGTTTTATCTAATTAAAACTAATTAATTACTTTGCTCAATTGTGGTTTCGTTTGCAATTAATGAGCCTTGACTCATGACAGTTGGCTCTAAACAGAAGTGTCAAACTTTTAGTTAAATAGTATTTTAAATTTCCATCTCATTCTGATTATATTGTATTTCATTTTTGCCTTTAGTTGTTAGAGGTCAGGTCTTGCAAACTGAATGGATTCGCTAAATTGCCGCAGCTTTAATGCACTGTCTGATTCAGGCTGCATTCTTCTCCGTAAGGGGTCGTCACAGCGGATCATTGTGATCTGCACATTCGACTTTTACGCTGGATGCCCTTCCTAACGCAACCCTCCTGCAACCTGTCCTGGTTTGGGACCGGCTCTAAGGCTGCACTGACTTGTGCAACCCTAATGGCTGGGATTCTGCCTAATGTGCATGTTTTGGGGCAGTGGGAGGAACCCACGCAAGCGCAGGGAGCACACGCAAACGCCGCAGAGAAGGATCCCCGACTCGAGAATCTAACCCGGGACATATGCCACCGCGCCACCATTTTAGCTGGGAGTAAAACAAGATATTTTATGGATCAAGTATTGTGTATACTCACCACCTAACACAGCATGGCCATGACAGCAAGCTTGTGCATAGTAGATTACCCAGATCAGCTTTCATTCTGCATTTTAGTCACTGACTAAACATTATGGGACTAAAATTACCAATTACAAGCAATTAGCAGGAACATAAAGTATTTCTCCATTGACATACAAATGCGCTTGCATATTTATTTCATGGAAATGGTCCTGATTATTATTAATGAAATACCTTTCATCATGCATGTGGCCTCTCTGCACTTTACATACTTGAAGAAATGAAGAATTCTTTTAATCTGCAAGCTTTTTTTCTCTTTGTGGACTGCAAGTCAGCAGGAGGACAATATAGGATTTTCTTGCCCTTTTGCTCAATTCATTCTTCACCTAGATAAAACCTTTGCAATTCTCTTTATAGATTTATAATGAGCAACAACAAACACGGTATTCTCTGTGTTTTCTATTGTGTATGTTACTGTTCTAGACATGGTCTCTTAACTATTAAATATTTCTTTTACACCTTAACAACACTTACATTCTTTCTATGCAATTACATATATTTTGGGAAATTTACAATTAATTCTGTTTAGATAGTATATATATTCACTGGTTCACAATTGTGTGAATTGAAAACCCACCCTAAGGCACAGGAATAGTTATTGTTACGCGAGCTATGCGCTTATTGCTCTGTTTAGCGTGGCTTTAAGAGGTCACTGCCCCAATCTCCTTTACCTCAGTCTGTAATAGTCACACTTTGGACTTCACTCACATTCACAGTTCTAAGCACATCCAGTTTCCGAATTGGGTTTTGCCTGTCACACATTCACAATGCTGCAATTCACTGTGCCAGCTCCGCTCTGTCTTTGGGTTGCATTTGATTACCCTACGTATCCCATTTTTAAGTCTATTAAATTCTACCATGGTCTATTGTCATTGTGTTCAGGATAACCTCAAAAAGGTTCCCTTTGCTAAGAAAAGTACTTTCTTAGCAACCAGGTTTGAAGGTTGAATTTGTCATCACGAGTTAGGTTGAGAAATATCTTTGAGACAGTTCAAAAATAGTTTTACTGGAAAAACATTTTCATTGTTTTGGCAGTGGCCCATATCAGACTGAAGACAGCTTAAAGCTCTCTAGTCTTAACTTATTTTTATAATCATAAAGTTGTCTTGAAGGGAATCTGTGCCATTATTATGTGGATTACTTTGAAAAAAAGAAGAAGATTATATTACTTCATAAGTGTTCTGGACCCTATGAGAAGTATTGGAGAATTGTATTTAACTTTAACAATGTATGTAACATTGGATACTGTTTTGAAACAGATCTATTCCACTGTTTTAGTTGTACAGTTGTAACACAAAGGCAGTATTTCCTCCAATTCCATACTTCAAAACATTTCCTCCAGAATTAATAACAACTAATGTGTGATGTTTCTATATCTTCTATGAATGGTAAACCTCATGACTGGTTTTACTGATCTTGTTGAAGTAGACCAGCACAAATTTGAACGTTTTAAAACATTTTGTCATCCTCACAATGATCTGATTTGTATGTAAACAGAGATGAGTACCATTAAGTTAAGTAGATCCCTCAAATATCATGGAAATTCTGGAGTCGATTTTTGTGTTAGATGCAATTCTGACGGTGAAGCATTAATGAATAATTAATGAGAGTAAAAACCCAATTAATCTTATCATCTGAAGTAAACATTAATATAATATAAATAATGTAGTATATACATTTTGTAGTGATTATCATCCATTCATTCTATTACCACTTATACCTAATTAAGGTCATGATCTGCACTCGTAGTGTACCCCAGCTGCCACTGGGCAAATGACTCACTGGGTAGACTCTGGACAGGTCCTCTGTCCATCAGGCCATGGTCAAATACAGACAAACAAAACACACACACTGACATCTATGGGCAGTTTAGAATTACTAACATTAGTTGATTATATGAAAATATATTCTAAAATGTGCACAGTTACTGGTTCCCAAGCAGATTTATTCCACAAGTCTGGACAAACTCCAATGAAGTTCTTCATTTTAGCACACTCTGGTCTGCTACAACAGCACATGAATATTCAATCATAACCTTGTGCTAATACCCAATATGTCAGTTGCTTTAAAACATATTTGATGATTGGATAATTTGATATAATATAACAAACCAGTGCCTCCTACAGTGGTGCAGAGGATAATTTCTGGTCTGAATTTTTAATGGGCCCATAAAGTTTTTATATTTTGTGAGAGTAAACCAGTAGTAAGAGATTAATGTTTAAAATATACTGTATGTATGATCATGTACGACAATTCGTTTTAAAAAATTGTAAAAATGGAAAATGCTTTAATAAAAATCTAATAGTCATGTAGTTTTATTTGAAATATGTACTGTATTTACATATTAAGAATCCTTTAAGTATGTAATCAGTTGGTAGAATATCCAAAATCTGTACTCACATAACAGTACAAGTACTTATAGAAATATTCACTCAAGTAAGAGTAATAAGTGTGAGGGTGATGAGCTCGGTCATCCGGGAGGGGCTCAGAGTAGAGCCGCTGCACCTCCGCCAGGGGAGGTGTTCTGGGCATGTCCTGCCTGGAGGAGGCCCCGGGGAAGACCTACGACATCTCTTCACCGGGCCTAAAAATGCCTTTAGTGTTTTCCCAGAAGAGCTGGAGAAAATAACTGGGGAGAGGGATGTTTTGGTGTCCCTGCTTAGACTGCTAGTAAGACTACTAGTGATCTGATTGACATGAAACCATGGATTTACTTGGTGAGTTTTTACCTTATGGTCTCTCTGTTCTAAATATATAAAATAGGTTAAAGTAAGGTACAGTCACTTTGGTACTAGGTCCTGTGATGGACATTAACATCATCTGTCATTTACAATCAAATCTCAAACACAATCAGATGTTTTTCTAACATTTCTATCTTCATAATCTACCTATTAGATGGCACAGTGGCATAGTGGTAAGCATGGTCATCTCACAACAAGAAATTCCCGGGTTCAATTCCTGAGCCGGGGATCTTTCTGTACAGAGTTTGCATATTCTCCCTGTGCTTGCATGGGTTTTCTCCGGGTACTCTGGTTTCCTCGCACAGTCCAAAAACATGTACACAGCAAAGAAAAAAAAAAAGGCTGGTGTTGATTTAACTCCCAGAGAGTTGATTTCAACACTCTTTCAGAGTTTATATCGCTCCACACTTTCCGGAGTTAAAATAACACTCTGGAAGTAGTTACAAATTTAACACTTTATTAGAGTTCATTTTTTTTTACTCTAGAAAGTGTTAAAACAACACTTAAAGCCATTCAAAATTCAACACTTATCAGATGCATGTTTTAACTGGGTTAAAGTTAAAACTAGTTATACTCTTTTCTAAAAATATCATCAGCATGCCAAAAGAGACAATGAAAAAACATTTTAATTGTGATTTTACAAACAACTTTAATGCACTTATAATTTGAAAGTTTGAATATAAAACCAACTTTACCGAAGTGCTCGAGCATCAACTTGGAATGACACCGGCTATTCAGTCTTGGCAATAAAGAAAGAATATTTTCCTTTTATAAAATTATTTTGTTCTATCCTATAATTAAATCGTGGTTATGTTGTAATTATTCGACAAACGTTACGTAGATGATATACAAACATATACATACAAGAACAATCCAGCGTAAAAAACCCCGCCAAGTCTAATGTGCGGATCATGGATCCGCTGTGGCGACACCGAACGGGAGCAGCCGAAGGACAAAGAAGAAGAAGATGCATACAAGAACAAACGGAGAAAAGAGTTTTGTAAAATACTAATAATTTTGATTAAAATACATTAGTGCAATTGTGCTCAACTCTTAAATATTGTTCCATAATACATAATCGTGTACTAATGTTAAATTAATTGCATCAATCAAATAGTTAAATTCAATTTAATCCCAACACTACTTAACCATCCAAACTAAAATCTGGAAATCTTGCGGCGATCTGGAAATTTCTGAAAATTTTTCTGAAAAATCTGAATTATGTGGCCGGAGTAAAATTGCATATCTCTGAGGAGTTATTTTAATATTGATGATCAACTCCCTCAATTAACTCCAACACCCAGCCCAATTTAACTCCAACACCCAGCCCAATTTAACTCCAACACCCAGTCCAATTTAACTCCAAATGGGTTAAAATTACATTTTGAGAGTTCAAATGAACTCTAAAATGTTTAACACCAAAATTTCAACTCTCCAGTTTTTGCTGTGTACATTAGGTTAATTGGTGAGTCACAATTGCCCATGTGTGTGTGAGTGGTTGTTCGTCTAAGTGTGCCCTGTGACGGACTGGCGAACTGTCAAGGGTGTACCCCTGCCTCTTGCCTTATGTGAGCTGGATAGGCTCCAGCAGACCCCCATGACCCTGAATTAGGGAATAAGCAAGCAAGAAGATGAATGGATAAGTATTCTACCTCTTAAGATTCATTCATTCATTTATCTTCTAACCCGCCTATTTCCTAATTCTAAGTCACAGGGTCTGCAGTACATGTCAGCACACATAGGGCGAGAGACAAGAGGTACATCCTGCCTGGACAGGTTGCCAGACCTATGGAGGGCCACAAATAGATTAACAACCACACACATTCACACTCAATACTATTTATAATCACCAATCAACCTAATGTACTGTACATGTTTTTGGACTGCTTCATAGTAAAATCCACTAATTAGGAGCAAAATGTTTAGGAACAAGTTGTTCTCCTGGCAGCATTTTGTTAATCTACTGTAGGTATGATGTCTCGTCATTGCTGGAGATCAGGCCGACTACAACAGTGTCATCAGCAAACTTAATGTAAACTAAGAGATTTATTGACACAGGGATGGACTGAATCCTATGACCAGCAACTTGAAGGTGAATGTAGAGAGAATTGTAATGTTGAACGCTGCACTGTAGTCCACAAAAAGCATGTTTGTGTTGATGTTCAATGGCATCTGTGGGTTTTGGAGGTACAGAGAGAGAGAAAGAGGTAGAACCGGAATTGAAGCCAAGTCGCTGGAGCTTCTAATTCAGCTTTGAATTTGAAATTGAAACTATGCATGCATAAACTACTATATAAAGAAAATCATTGTGCTTTATACTAAAACATTTTATGCGCTCTTCTGTGATTATTCCCATCATAGGGAAAGTAAAACATCTGCACAATATGACCTGTGTCTCTGTGTCTGCACAGGCAGGGCTTCGTTGTCACAAACCTGCACTCGCCAGAGAGGAGCAGCAAGATAAATGTATTCAATCAAGCACTAAATTGGAACTATACTGGGTAGAATAACCATCAACACATCAATTCAGCACTGTTGGGCAGTAATGGTAGGCCAGTGTTCTCATAGACCTCAGGGATTCAGCAATATATATGCAGAAAATTGGAAATCAATGCAGTTTTATAATCATAGTAAAAGCAATACTATTACATTTCATTAAAGCTTTAGTCGTCCATGTGAGTGGTAACATGGGTTACACAGTAGTATTGATAAGAGTTTGTAAGCGATTAAACACAAATATGTTGATTTCATTCAGATTGTATAGGTTTATTCAGCGCTGTACTTAACATTTTTCATGGACAAATGCTTAATTTGGCAAATCTTTGTCTTTGCTGTTATGTAACTGATGTTTTTCCAGTTAAATTATTATGTATTTTATAGAATGGTAGCATTATAGCTAAAAGAAAAATGTTTAATCATGAACTGGAAAAGTAAAAAATCCTTTTTTTAACCTAAGGTGTAGATTTTAGTAGACAATCTGTTTGCCTTCACTCACATTATAGTTACATCAACTGTGACAATTCATAATTGACAATGGACAGCTTGACAATGTTAGCAAAATAAACTTATGAGCGCTGTCAGCATAGTGTCTTAACTTGTCTGGCTCATTCTTGACAAAACTAAATACAAATGTACAAATTTTATTCGTTTGGTGTAATAGTGTGGAAAACATGACTGGAATTCTGAATGGTTTAGTAATTAGTTGATCAGTTGGATGAACAGGGAAAACGCAGTGGTGTGTAATGCAGAATCCCTTAGGACTCAGTTTGAAAACTAATGCTAAGGGGTATCCCCTGTTGGTTGTTTGTTTGTTTTAGATCAGAAGAAAATTAGCTAGATTGACATTCACTCAGGGAACCAGAACTAGGGAAAACATGCAAGAACAGTCAGTTGCTGTTACTTGAATGTTAATTTTCTTAACTGTATAAAACTTGTTGTTTTTGTTAGGTGAATCAGATCAAAAAGATTCTATCTACTCTACTTTTAATTTTTTTAAGCATAAAGCTGTCTAATAATAGACTGCAATCTTAAATAATATGGCATTGATAATATTAGGTCCAATATTTGTACCTGTTTTATGATGTGTACATGTTGTAATTTGTCTTTTTCAGTAGACATATTTGACATATGTAGTAATTCTACAATTGCAACCAAGTGTAAGCAAACGTATAACAGCTATGAGTCACCTACATGATCTAAAATGGTCAAAGAACACCCCTGAGCCCACGATACAAACGGCTGAAAAATATAAAAGTGCTAAAGATTGCGCACTGTAAAATAAATGTTATCAGTATAAAATCCCTGCAGTTGTACACTTCTCAATAATGCCAAAAAACAATGAGAAAATTACATGTTGTAGACTATTTTGTAGAGATTCTTTCTGTCCAATATCTGTTCTAAACACCATAAACACCACAAACAATATTTGCCACTAAATTTATGCCATATTTATATAGTATAAAAAGTTAACGTATACATATATTTATATAAAAAGGCTGACTCTGCATTGATGGTTTATATAATTGCAACATGGTTGTGGTGGAGGTGTTTAGAGGTGTTATCAGTCTGATCCACCACCGATATACTGGGGTAATGCAGCCTCTAAAGATGGATAGCACTTTCTATAATCTCTCCTCATGCCTACTTTAGTGTTAGTGAACTCTTTTCATAGTTTGCCATGAAATTGAGATATAGTGCATCATAAGAAACTTTGGTCACAATACCAAGAATTTCAATTGGACATTGAGTAATGTTATAGTCAGAAACCTTTTTATCCTTATGACACCAAGCAAGGCAGAATTGTTATATTGTGTCACACATTTCTACAGTTTTTCATGGAGTCATGTGGTAAGGTGGTATCCTGGACAGGTGGTAAGGACAGCTCAGAGGATTCTTAGTACATGCAATGATCAGCCATTGCATCAAAGCCACTTGTTCCAATTATGTAGTACTCCTTTACGATGGCAATACATCTAAAAAGAATAGAATTCAAAAACCTGGTGACCAAAAAAAGGTGTGCTGTGGGATTAGCACCAAACATTAGCAGCAAACATTTTAACAGGGGGCCATCAAAGGGGGCGTCATGTACTTGTGGTTACAACACAAGCTGTATGAACTGAAATGTGTGTGTTGGCATTGTGTGTACACAACTACTGTATAAAAATAAGATTGTATCTCATTCATTTACTTAGGATCATAGTGATTGGCAGGGTTAGAAGGTCTCGGATAAGGGGTCTTTCTGTGGGGAGTTTACATGTTGGTTGTGTGGGATTCTTTAGGTACTCCGGTTTCCTGTTGATCGGTGTGAAGTGAGTGTATCTATGTGAGGCCCTGCCAGGACTGGAAATGTGCACTTCTGCCTTTTGCCCTGTGTTAGGATAGATGAATGAATGTGCCTTCGCTCAGATTTTTCTCTTTGTGACATCACAGAGACCAATGCTCCTTCCACAATTGTTGATTAATAATATTGCTTTGGCTTAGACCTGCCTCAAGTTAGAGCGGTATAATAATAGAATAATTTCTCATCAAACTGCTTTATAAATGAGGGCCAGTTTTTGACAAGAAACTACTTTACTAATCATGTTCCTGCTTCACCTGCACATCAGTGCAAATTCATTCATTCATTCATTCATCTTCTTGCCCGCTTATTCCCGAAGCCGGGGTCACGGGGGTCTGCTGCGCCTATCCCAGCACACATAGGGCGAGAGGCAGGGGTACAACCTGGACGGGTTGCCAGTCCATCTCAGGGCAACACATAGACAAACAACCATTCCTACACACATTCACTCCTATGGACAATTTACAATCACCAATCCACCAGAGTACCCAGAGAAAACCCACGCAAGCGTGGGGTGAACATGCAGACTCCGCACAGAAAGATCCCAGTGCGGGATTCGAACCTGGGACATTCTTGTTGTGAGGTGACCGTGCTAACCACTACGCCACCGCGCCGCCTCAGTGCAAATTGTTTTGATGAATCTTTGAAAATGTTCTTGAAGACACATAAAAAAACACAAGATGGACATTAAATTGTAAGGTGGAGACTTGTTTGTTTAGGACAGCTGAGTAATTAAGGTGTTGGACTGCTGATTGGAAGCTGGTGGGGTCGATATCAATCAGCAGCACTACCAAACTGGCACTGCTGGGCCCCTGAGCAATGTCATTGACTCTCAACTGCTTAGTTCAATAAAGAGAATGAGAAATGCAAGTTGCTTTAGATAAACGCAACTGCCAATTCCAGAAGGGTCAGTGTTTGTTTATTATTCAGACATTCTTCTAACCTGCTTATTCCCGAATTCAAGGTCATATAGGGCAAAAGGCACACCCAGGACACATTCGCCAGTCCATCACTCCTATGGTCAATCTAGGATCATCAATCAACATAATGTACATTTTGTTTGTGGGAGGAAACCTGAGGGATTGAAGAATTCATTCATTCCCTAATTCGGGGTCACGGCGGTCCGCTGGAGCCTATCGCAAGGCAAGGGTACACCCTAAACAGTTCGCCAGTCTATCACAGGGCACACATAGACAACCACTTACACACACATTCACTCTTATGGGCAATTAACCTACATGTTTTTGGACTGTGAGAGGAAACCGTAGTACCCTGAGGAAACCCACGCAAAACCACTGTCACCGCACCACTCCATCCTATAGGCTATTTAACCGTTTAACTCAACTTTTTACCAGTGAAAATCTGTTTTGTCAAATTTTACTTCCTTATATCACAAAAACAGACGCCTTACTGGCTTGTTTAAGTAGTTTATTTTCTTCCTTTTGCAATAAACAGATAACTTAAACAGCATAGTCCAGATGTGGCTAACCAGCTTAATCCGCTGTCTTTGCCAGACGATACTCTCCTTAACTCGTTGAGTTCCGGGGTTTCCGGAAACTATTTCCGCCTCCATTTTGTTGCCTTGTATGCAGTTAGGAAAATTGTTGCTGCTGTTGTCTGGGGTGCAAAGAGAAAGAGAACGTTTTCAAAGATGGACGGGTAAATATTTATATTGATAAGTATATTGCTTAGTCTATTTTTTTTGTTTATATCGAAACTAGAATTGATATTCAGTGCGTTAACATTGTATATGCGCAACATTACGCTAGTTACCTAGCTCTTAACAAAATGAAGCCGACAGGGTGGCGTGTAGTTAGCAACGTTCTACCTGCACGGTAACAATGATTTTAGAACCACAGAAATATCGAAATATATTTAATGTCTAGTTAACACCATTTATAATAGATTATTCTGGACTTAGTCTGCTATTGCTAGGCTTATTATGTTTAATAACGTTTGTTAGCTTAGCATTCTGAACGAGCAGCGCGGCTAAGCGTGTGCTTTATTTTAATGTATAGTTTGTTGCTAAAGTTTTAATAAAATTGCTTCACTAACTAATATTTGAGCGTCTAAATAGAAGAATTAACAAACAAATGTTAGTCAACGTTATTATTAAACCACTACAGCAGACAAACCTGCCAACTGTTTAGACAACTAGCTAAAATTTGCTAGTAGCCTGCTCCAAAGCGTTTACGGTTCCCGCTGTTTTATGCTAATATGGCTAATCCGACCATTTGGAAAACGCGTGGCTGGTTGCTAAAGCTATAAAGCTGAAAATAAATGTGTGGAGAGAATATAACTGAATTGAAAGCAGTCGAGATGTTCTAACTTTTATCGGTTTAATTCTCGTTGTGAAGGCCTTATTATTAAAAGCGTGTTGCAAGGGGTTTATGTTGTTAAGCAGGTAGGCCAGTGACTGGGTCTGAAACTGATGCGCTACACCCACCATTGTTCATAACCTCGCCGACATTTTAAAGCTTTTCTAACGTGGAGCATCAGACTTTAAACGCGATCTGAAATGTCATCAATCACTACTGATATTGTGATTTGTGCGAGTTATCCGATCGTCTGATCTAGCCTTTCCCCCCGCATGTTATTTGTGCTAACACCGGGTTTTTTGTGCTTAAGTATTTGTATAGATATAAAGTAGGAGACAGAGAGGGAAAGTAAAACGGGTTAAATTTTAGACGAAGAAATGGTTTTATTGGTGCATTAGAAGCTTCGATGATGAGCTTACTTGTTTTTATTGAAATGCCTATCATTTTTTAAATAGTTATTTTTGTCTGGTTTTCAGCATCAGTGACGTTGCAGTTGGTGTAAAGGTAAGCCTTGACTATATTGTATAATGTATGAAGACATTAGTAGTTAGATTTGCTGTGGCATTTGTCATTGCGCTG
Organism: Pseudolaguvia tuberculata; assembly: GCA_026260255.1. NCBI lineage: Eukaryota > Metazoa > Chordata > Actinopteri > Siluriformes > Sisoridae > Pseudolaguvia > Pseudolaguvia tuberculata. The sequence goes on along the minus strand of JAOTRA010000035.1, from coordinate 10,829,446 downwards.
TTTGGTAGATGAAACAAATTACAGCAGATGACTTGTTGTGTTTCTTGTAAACTGTTGAGTTGCCTGTTGTGAAATGTTGGCTCTAGTGTTTACAACAATTGTAAGTTATTAATAAGGATGCATTTAGATTAGTCCAATCACTGCCATAGTCTAGGTTAAGAAGTGTACCTATATTCATATACCCATCTAAAGCTGATGTGCTTCAAGCCATTGTTTGGTTGTTGCTTTTGTTTAGTGTTCACTTATCTGAGAAAATCTTAAAAGGAAAGTCCGTATTGCTCTGTATCTTGATCGAGTTTTTGTGCTCTTTGTGTGCAACAGAATTAGTTTTTTTCACCATTGTGTAGGTGAGAGCAGATGGTCAAATGTTGAACTTGGGAGACAAGATAGATAATGGACAATAAAGTCAGGAGCATGCCGTTTAAACTAAAACCGACAAGAAGTCAGGTCAGCAGATTAGACTACAGTGTGCGCAGCAGGTCATGTTTGGCCTGCATTTTTTTAAGAACCGTTTCAAATTGTCTAGAATTTCATGAAAATATTTTTACTTTATACTACTGTGAATAATTGTACAAACTTGATTTTTTGTACTTTATTATAGCAAATATGACTAGACCTGGGTAACATTTTCGGAAATGTTGTTTTCTTTTGTGATTGTCTCTGATGTTACTTTATTGTATGAGCTTAGCTGATCTTGTCACCCAGAAACCTAATTGTGCAAAGTACAAGACTCCCTTCAACCAAATGCCTGGTGGATATGTAGTCATTTTAAAACATTTAAATGCAAGTTGCTCCAAAAACACTTTCACTGTTCAGATTTAGCATGGTCCAATCATGTTTTTTCTTGCCAACATATAAAAAGTGGCACACTGTCTCAGTGGTTGGTACTGTCTCTTCACAGCAAAAAGGTCCCAAGTTCTATTACAGGTCAGGGACCTTTGTGTGGAGTTTGCATATTCTCCCTATGCTTGTGTGGGTTTGTGCTGGATGCTTGTTTCCTTCCACAAGCCAAAAACATGTATGTTGGGTTATAGCGAGAAAAGTATGGGCTACTATGGCATTAAACAAAAATAAGTTAATATGATTTAAACATCCATTCATCTTCTAACTCATTCTTGATTCTCCATTATGTTTATAAATGTTGTTACTGGTACTGTTGAATGCTAAAACAAAAAAAATAAACAAGCATAAGATTTATTTTGGTGTTTATTTTTATATAAAGATTTTACTGTGAAATGTAGAATTTGTTTTTATAAGAAGAATCTATTAATATAGTAATCCAGGTTCATATTTCATTTACTTCATTTGGCAATGTTCAAATAAAACCGGGAAAGTATTAGTCATTTTTGTCTAACTATCTATTTGAGCAACTTTTATTTATCAGCCTTATTTTAAATGGAGATGGGCATGATGACATAATTCTATCTTTTCAAATCAAATCTTTTTTTCCCCTACCAGGTTAACTATTTATTTTGTTAACAAGACAGTTCAATGTCAGTTAAAACAAAGTTAAACAATGTTTTATTACTGCTTCTGATTTTTTGGAACCATAACCCTATACTTGAGTTCTAGCATTTTGATGGAGGTTTGGTGGAATTGTTTGACACATATTCTGAGTGTTATTCTACATCGCCTAGTTGTTTGAATACAATGTATGTGTTGCTATTTAGGTGCATGCTTATGGGTGTTTTTTTTTTGTGGTGTTTTTTTTTCTTGCAGTACACATTTTTTAATGTTTTTTTTTGCAAAGGACTGTTTAAAACTGCATTAATTTACTAAAAAATAATTTCAAACAACGAAGAATTTGTTTTCCACTTTCAATAAAAGATTAAAACCTTCAGTGTGTTCTACATCACTAGTTTCGTTGATATATAAAACTGGTAATTACATGCATATTCTGAGTATGCTGTTTGTGATAGTTATTACTTTCAACAGTCAAGTGCTTAATAAAATGTAAGAATTTACCTGATAATGATGGAATTTGTCTCTGTTCCAAAGATAACTGGAGTTAATTTCAAGCCCAGCTCTTTATGTACTAGCCTGACATATCCTAATAGTTGTCTCTTGTCTGGAACAACAGTGGGTGATTGCATTTCACTTTAAGATATAAGGACACATAATGTCATTAAAAACCTAGACAAATAAATCACAGGTGACTTGAACAGAGGGATGAGGAGAAAATGCCATTGCCGTTAAAATGTAATATTTGATATTCTGTGGCTATTTGTCATTGAAAAACAGAGATTTAGAACTGTCCCCTGGATATTTGATTTAGGTCTACTTCAAGCTTCAATCTCTTGCCTTTATAATATTAGACTGGCAGTAATTGAATGTGGTCTGTTTATGTCCAAGATGGTTAGTGGAAATTGTAAAATTTTTAGAAATGCCTTCTGCTAGCGGATCTCTTAACTTGGTTTGTGTTTCACTAAGAGAATCTTTTCCCCCACGTAATATTGGTGTGTGTGTAGTGTATTTCTTTCTATTTAACCACATTAGTATATAATTTAACTGCGGTGTGGTGGTTAGCACGGTTGCCCACAACAGGAAGGTCCTGGTTTAATTCCGGAGTCGGGGATCTTTCTGTGTGGAGTTTGCATGTCCAGCATAAAAATGTGGTGACCCCTAACGGGTTTCGAAGGGAAAAAAAGTACAGGCACATAGGTTCACCTAACATTGGTTGCATAACATTGTTAAACCTCTTCACCCGTTACCCCATTCTTTAATAGTTCTGTATTATGCAAAGTAGTGCAAATTATTTAAAAAAAAAAAGGGGGGGCACTGTTTTTCACTTTTTTTTTTATTTTCAGAGGGGGTCAGATGAGCTGCTGTCCAGTAGCATGTACAACAGTCCTAACTCTGGGATGAGCAGTATTAGTGGTAAGACACGTCATGATTGGCTTTTGTCTGTTCAACACAGCTTGATTTGTGCTATAATAAATGTTGTAAATTTGATGGCATTACCTTGTTAGATGGCACATCCAATGGAAGTGACAGCAAAAAATTGAGAGTTGAGGAAAGGGTTGGAGAGGCTCCTCCATCACGTGTTCTTCATATTCGAAAATTACCCAGTGAGGTCTCAGAGACCGAGATCATTGCCTTAGGATTGCCCTTTGGAAAGGTCACCAATATCCTTACGTTGAAGGGCAAAAATCAGGTATGTTCTTTAAAATCTCATTTTTGTTTTTTGAATAAATGTAGTATAAATGAAATAAGACTTAACCTTTCAACTTTTTCCATGTGCAGGCATTCCTAGAACTTAGCACAGAGGAAGCAGCTATTACCATGGTAAACTATTATTCAGCTGTTACACCCCACGTTCGAAATGTCCCAGTCTTCATTCAGTATTCGAATCACAAAGAGCTCAAGACTGAGTCAAACCAGGTAAATTTTCTTCATAATTGGTAGTTGTTTTAAAATGTCACTTTTAGTAGAACAACAATGCTGGTACCACTTAATGTCATGCTGAAATTTGGGTGTTGTCTGCAATTTTTGCTGAATAGTCTGGAACACCAACATCAGGCTCCAGTGATGGAACACTCTCAACTCCAAGCAGTCCCGTCTTAAGGATTATCATAGACAACATGTTCTACCCTGTCACTCTTGATGTGTTGCAGCAGGTTTGCATTTTACAAATGGCTATAATGTCGGTTTTGTACCTGACATTTTTTAAAACCTAACGTCAAGTGGTGCAACGAATCATGCAACTCTTTTGATTTGAACAAAAATAACGCTATGGCTAAATAAAATAAATTATTTACCAACTTAAGCTTAGTAAATGATCAACTTCTCAATCATCAAAGTGTAAAACAACCTGAAACTGGACCTAAACTTCACTCTTGTCACCTGCTATAGATAACAGCCTGTTGCTAGAAACAAGTTGTACTTCTGTCATCGCACATACTTTCTGTAGCATTGTACTTCACTTTTCCCACTCGGTAATACATTTTCAGTTAGATGTGTGTATTGCTTTAGTTTATGAAGCCAAATATCCAATACATGCAACTTGAATGATGCAAGATTTTTTTTTTCTGCTTTCATGCCCCGGTCATGTGAACTCTACTAACCTGTTTAGTTACAAAACTAGTTAAACTATATCCAAAAGTAAAATTGCCTTTTTTTGCAGCATTAAAATAAACAAAACAAATCAAGTTAAAAAAAAAAGGAACAATCCAGTGGCCAAATTTGAGCTGATCTGTGGTTACGCTCAACTGCAATCCGTTGCACCACTACAAATGACCTTTCTATTTTTAAGTATTTTGCATTATTGTGGCGTCTTTGTATAATGTTTTTGTATTTGTTTCTCCCTTTTTGTTGATAGATCTTCTCAATTCTCTCCTTTCTCTGTCAATAGATTTTCTCAAAGTTTGGAACAGTTATGAAAATCATCACATTCACAAAGAACAATCAATTTCAGGCTTTGCTACAGTACAATGATGCAACGAGTGCACAGCAAGCCAAAGTGGTGGGTGTTGGGTCTGTTTATGGACAAATGTCGTGTGTGCTCAGGTTTGTGCAGTGTTCTACATGAGATTGAAACTATAAGAAGCTCTTTCTTTCATAGGCACTTGATGGACAGAACATATACAATGCCTGCTGTACACTACGTATAGACTACTCAAAGCTTGTCAATCTTAATGTGAAGTACAACAACGATAAGAGCCGAGATTATACAAGACCAGAGCTTCCAGCTGGTGATGGGCAACCTGCTGTGGACCCTTCAGTGGCAGCGGCCTTTGGCAAAGACTCTAACTCCCTGCTCGGTAAGATCCCAGGTATCTCCCTCTTTTTACCTTCTCTTCCTTAACTGTTGGTGATGAAGCTTAGTTTGGAGGTTATAAGTTCTCCTTTTTATTGAACATATAATTCTTACAACACTAATAGAAAAGTAACTAGCTACAGTAGGTCTTTTGTTTCTTTTAGTAAGCAGATGTGAAAAAGATTGTGGAACACTGCTTAATTTACCGTTCATCAGTTTTAAGTGTTAACTGAGTTTTGATATTGTAGCAGCAAAAACTATTTACCCCAAGGTAAGTATTCTCTGCAAGTAACAAGCAATGTTTGCATTCTGCTGTAGCAAAAGGCATACCTGTCTTGGCTTTATTAAAATTTGGTTACTATTTAGCTGGAACAAAGGCATGCTCTTTTTTTTTTTTTTTTTTTTTTTTTTTTTTTTTTTTTTTTTTTTTTTTTTTTTTTTTTTTTTTTTGCAGTCAACATGGTAGAACCTGGGATTTTAGCATATTTAAAGCACAATAATAAAACAATAATAAAAATAAAAAAGCTGCAATAAGGACCCTGGCGATGTCACAGGTCTGCTTTTAAATCTCAAGATTTTCAGACCCATTCCTCTAATTCTTAAGTAAAATAGTATTAATTTTAGCACAACATACTAACTTACAAAATAAGTCCATCTCATAAGTTTTGGTGCAGAGAATCACAAGTATTTGTGTATTGTGCTTTATGTATAATTTTAACTTGCACTTGTAGATTTTGTGACCAACTATTAACTGAGTTTTTTTTTTCCCCCAAAGTATTTGAGACTATCCTTAACAGACAATGTCTATTTTTAATGTAGTGCTGATTGAGGGAATAGCCGTTCAGTGTTTGCTTTCTTTTGGATTCCTTGCTTTTGTAGATTCAGGAAAGTTGTTGGGACTGTTTGTGCACACAACACTTGAACAATTTAAACGATTTAATATTGACTATTATAAATACTGACTTGTTTCATTTATCCTTGATAGTGTGCATCATACATTTTATTTTTTTGAAATTTTTAAAGAAACTAACAAAAGCAAACACAATCTGAACAGAATTGCTAATTTAAAACAGAAACTCAATGGCCAAAAAGTTTACATATTATAAAAATGAGAAATTTTCCTCCTGAAAAGTTTTTAAAGTTGCTGTAAGTGGTGGTGATTTTGAACATTTGATGTAAATAAATAACACCAAAGACTGCCACATCTGTACAATCTTCAGCTTAGATATTACCATATATATTTCTTCAAGCCAATGGTAATTGCTTAAAATAACACCCACAAATAAGTTCTGGTTAATTGACTGCTTTTTCCTGATTTTCTAGAGTAAGTGGAGCATATTATTTCAGATTGCTTATCCTTTTAATGCCTGAACTCGTTTGTTTTTATAGTTTAAGAATTGATTATTTCTGTTTTAACATACATTCTCTCTTTGAGAATGTTTGTTTCAAGTTTTTGGTCACACACACGTCATACGTAATGCAGAAATTACTCAACACTAGCTTTTCACTCTGGATTTAATGGTGCAGTACAGAAAAATGTTCAGTATAAAGTTTACTGACGAATACTATGCTGCGAAAGGTTCAAGAAATGGCAATGGCTACAGTAACCTTCATAACCAATGTACATTTGTGGTGAACAGTATGTTTCAAAATACACAAGGAATGTGTGATGCAAGAATTTCGACATTGCAAAACAAAAGTTTAATATTAGCGTTTTATGGAACACTTTACATAAAACCAGTATTGTCTAATACATTTTAAGCTTTGTGTATGTAATGCAGCAGGTGAATTTTAAAAAGATGGCTTCATACTTTTTTTTTTTTCTTGTATTGCTTGAACAAATACGGTAACTTTTCAATCATCTCATATTTCTTGTAGATTAAAGACAATAGCAGAGGCATAATGAACAGTAATTAGCTTTCTTGAAATTAGATCTTTTTCTGGTACTTCTACTTAAATCTGGCATGAGCATTGTAAATAATTTTCTACTATAATAAACTAAACAATACTGCCAACATGAAACAAAATGACAAACTATATCCATTAAAAAAAAACTTTTGTTACATTTATAATGTAACCTACCACTCATTTCAGAACTCTTTGTGTAACTGCAGGTGCCCTGAGTCCTCTGAGTGCGGCGGCAGCGGCGGCGGCAGCAGCTGGGCGAGTTGCTTTGTCTGGACATTCTGGTAGTGGAGTGCTCCTGGTTAGCAATCTTAACGATGAGGTCGGTCCTTTCTTAAACAGTTCATTTAGCCAGCATTGTCATTCAGTCTGCATCGCTTTGTGTTGCTTATAGTCATGCCATTGTCCATGTTTGATCAGTATAGAGCACAATGCATGAAACATGTAAGGCTGGTTGGAATTGCATCTGTTTGGATAGACTAAATAGTTAGAATTTAGTTCTCTGATCAGTAAGTTAAAATAACCAAATCATTGAGCAAATTTACAAAAAAAGTTTCAAGGTTTTTTTTTTTTTTTACAACAGCTTGCACATTTCTTATGCCTATAAGCTAACACACTCCGTTTGCACATGTTTTCCTGTGAATTGTCTTCTCTAAAAGAATAATTTCTAAAAAAAAATGTAACATGGCCTTGCCTAATCTTTAAATTGTGCTGTTACTCAGAATGAATCATTTGTCTCTAACTCTGTCTTTATTTCTCTTTCTCTCTCTGTCTGTCTTTAAAACTGGTTAAATGGTTCCATTATCTGTCCAAGTTTATTTTACTTCTGATCCTCTTTCATTTTGGAAAGTTGTAAAATCTGTGTAAGGGGTAACTCTATTTTGAAGACTTTCAGAAGTTAGATTTTTTTTTGTGTATGTTGAACGTATAAATATGTTTCTCGTGACAATCATGGCAATGTTTGTGCCATAACTCAGTGGTGGTTTCTAGTCCACACCAGCATGTTTGTTGCAGGGAATTAATCTCGTGCATGATAATTTTACTTGCATTTCATATCTACCATTCTTTACTCTTTGCTGTATTCAAGTGTGTTGCATGTGTTTTTCAGTCCATGGTATTTTTTTTTTTTTTTATTAATGTAACGTATCCTATCCTAATGCAGGGTGTCTATATTGGCACAAATTATTTGCTTATGTTTTGTAATTTCATAAAGCAACCATTTTCTGACCAAACTCCTGCATTTCCTGTGTTACTGACCTGTATTGTATATTTTTGTCCCCATTTTTTTTTTTTTTAAATTCTGCATTTGTCCCTCTTCCTTTCCCCAATCATTCCCCATTCTCTCCTCTCTTTAAATCCTTCCCTCATTTCTCTGCCTCTCCCAATTCTGCCCCATCCTGGCCACACCTCACTGTTCATGCTCTATGCTTGAACAAATGTGTTCCTCGGATGAACTTGCCCCAAAATTAACTGCCTTGACCCATGATCCATGACCACTTCACCATTCTGCGGGAAACCACCCTTCGTTATGGATGATCTGTTCATCTTCGCTCTTCCTCGACTCTTCTCTCTACCTGTCTCACGCTGCTTGCTCTTCTCTCCTTCTAAAGATGGTTACGCCCCAAAGTCTGTTTACCCTCTTCGGTATGTTCTTGTTAGCACTCTACTTTTATTTAATTTTTGTTAATATTCTTATTATTCCCCCATATTTTGTCTTTTTTTTTTTAAATTACTTAAAATTTGTTACTGTTAGTTTTGTTGATTTCCCTCTCTGTCCTTTAAAGTGCTTTTTGAGTTTCCGTAAGGCAAGCATGTTTCTGCACGTACTATCATCTCGGAGCTTATATTTAAATGTCTTTATTTGAGGGAATCTGAATCTCTTGCTCCCATTTAAACTGTGATTAGTGTTCCTCGTTAGGAAAATGTTCTGTCTCTCTGTATGATGAATCTAGCTCTCCACTCTTAAGTTTCACCCTGTTAAAAGCTAACTGTTCCTCCCTCTCCATCCTACTCCTACTCCTACTCCTGCTACTCTTGCTGCTTCTTGCTTTAATACAGGTGTGTATGGTGATGTGCAGCGTGTGAAGATTCTCTACAATAAAAAAGACAGTGCATTGATACAGATGGCAGATATGAATCAGGCCCAACTTGGTAAGTTATTCATTGATTTAGTTCACTGGTAATGTACAAATAGGAAAGTAAAAGTAGACAGTAGAATCATCTGCAAAAAAACTGGGTCAAATTATGTATACTCTATTGCAACCTCTTTTTGGTTCCAATTCTACTTGAAAACAATTACAGAAGTAACTGAAGCATAAGTCTTCATGTACAGTGACTGAAGAATACTGATGAAAGAACTCATTGTTACTGTTTTACTTAAGTTAAAATGTTGATTTATTGAGTGCATTGTTTTTTAAAGTGAAGAAAGGAACAGATTGAACTTTTGGACCTTTTGATTAGGTGAAGTGTATTTTATTACTCGGTGCATGAGAACTTAATTTGAATAGTTAAGGAAAGGTAAAGGGATAAAATTTTTGTCACATACATGAATATACACAGTACAACATATAGTGAAATGTTTTCTTTGCATATCCCATTCTAGTAGGTTGGGGTGAGAGCTCAGGGTCAGCTATTGTACGTCTTGCCTGGTGCAGGAAGGGTTAAGGGTCTTGCTCAAGGTGTCTTCACCAAACAGTGGCGGACTTGAGTCCAGGTCTTCCTTGGCGGGGGTGGGGCTTGAACCCAGGTCTTCCTGGTCTATAAATTGCTCATAGTATTATTATAGATTTAAATAATATGCAGTTGCTACTACAGAAATTTGTATATAAAATATTTTTTTAAACAATGCCAACACATTTCAGAAAAGATTGGAGGGATTTTGTATCTTGATTAAGGTAGGTAGGTGATTAAGGTGTTAGGTGATGGGAAGCTTGTGGATTTAATTCTCAGCATCAACAAGCTTAGTTAAAAAAATAAGAAGAAAGTTACACTGGCAAAGGGTGTATATGAAATGACAGAAATGTAAATGAATTGTGTGCAAGTAGTATAAAATGTCGGAGTGGAGCAATTTTATTTAAATTTTTTTTACCCTTTTGTGTATCTTTAGCAATGAGCCATCTCAATGGTCAGAAAATGTATTCAAAAATCATTCGGGTGACCCTGTCCAAACATCAGACAGTTCAGTTACCTAGGGATGGCTTGGATGATCAGGGCCTGACCAAAGATTTCACCAATTCTCCGCTACATCGTTTTAAAAAACCTGGCTCCAAAAACTTTCAGAACATCTTCCCTCCCTCTGCCACCCTGCATTTGTCAAACATCCCGTAAGTGTTGCTCTCACTTTTGCCATTGTCAGTCTTTTCTTTGATTTAACAATATTTAATTACATTGTCTATTGTACAGGCAAGACATAACTGAAGATGATATCAGAGTACTGTTTACTAACTCTGGAGGCACTGTGAAAGCTTTCAAATTTTTCCAGTGAGTTGTTATTTTCTTTAACCAAACTTCAATTTGACTCTTTAAGTACTCTTCATGCAATTAGTTTACGTTAATGGCTGTTTTTAACTGTGGTGTTTGTTTTCTTATGTGCAGAGATCGGAAAATGGCTCTAATTCAGTTATCTACAGTTGAAGAGTCCATTCAGTGCTTGATTGATCTACACAACTACAACATGGGCAACAATCACCATCTGAGAGTCTCTTTTTCCAAGTCAACCATTTAATAAAAGCAAAGACAGGGTTAAGGTTTTCTGATTTTTATCTGTTTGACTGTTTTGGTACACTGGGGACCACATTTTCTTTTACTAGTCATTCCTTATTGAAATTGGTGCATAATGATGCCAGAGTTAATCTGGGGGAAAGAAAAGATTCAGTTATCAGTCCCCATTATGATATTACCTCACCCCAGTTTATTACAGGAGGTTTATTCCTCTTAATCCTGATTAGTTAAAGAATGTGCCTTACTCTACAATCTCTTCATTTTCACAACCATTAATTTGCATACGTTCATCACATACTGTTCTGAATGTATTCTTTCTTTCCGTTGTGTGAACTGTACAATATGTAAAAGCCCGCATCTCCAAGATGAAGTTCTTGTTTTGACCATTTGTCCTGTTTGTGGTTTTGTTTTTATTTTTTGGATTCTGATTGTGAACCTTGTTTAAAAAATGGTCTGTGTGCATATTTCAGATAATGGCTACTACAAATGTGAGTGCTAGCTTATCAATCGTTATCAAATGGTTGATGCCATGTGCCACAATCAAGTTTTCCATAGTAGGCACTGATCATGTTAATTGAGTTTTTTAAAACACACCAATTTTCTCTGCATGCCTAGATAATTTGAGATTCTTTGTTTAGAGAGCAGCTGTTGCACGAGTTTTAAAGCTAACAGACATGAGCGTGAAGTTTGACATGGACAGTATGTAAATTATAGGCAACCTGGTGGGACCAAAGTTTGTGCCTTTAGTCTTAATTTCTGATCATACAGATTTTTTAGTAGATTCTTTGTTCTGTTCTTCTCTGGATTGAATCCTGTGCTGACAAAAATAAGTTTTCAAAGGAGAACATTTTTGGTTGTATTTCTCACATGACTGGACATCTTCAAAGTTGGTGGTTAAACTTCTGTGTATAGTCATTTGTATACATCTTTAGAGACCTTAAAGTGCAGTTTGGATGTGGCACAATTAAACAATGTTTTTTTTAACACTGTTCGGAATAGTTGTCATGGTTTTGTTCGTTAGTTTTTTGCTTTTCTATCCTTGTTCTTGTACTTTGCTTTTCCGGCTGTAGCATGCTTAATAAATACTTCTGTAGCTCTGTATTCACTCTGTCTCTCCCTCTATCCTCTGGCTCTGCTCTGACTTTACTCTTATGATGAAAAGTTGCAAGTTTCTGTTTCTATGTAGAGAAAAGCAGGAATTTTAAACTGCAAACTGAAACCATGTGACCAGTAATAGTAAAAATTTGAAGCTCTATATTGCACCCAGAAATCTTTCAGTCTTTTTCGTATTTGTTAAGACATTTATTTATTAAGACACATATTGGTGGTCTTAGTCTCACACGTCACGTCATATTCAAGGATTGCAAGCTGAAGCTCTCGTACAGCACACTTGGCTACTGTGGTTTTGGTATTGACAGCCAAAACGTTAAGCGGCCATCAATGGGTTCTTTTCAGTTTGGAAAGGTTTAGATATGCTAAACTATTAAACAACAGGCTACAATGGTTGAGTTTTTTGCCTTTCATGTGGTGTTTCTGCCTTATCAAAACAATCTCAAACTGATTTCTACAGATGCAATAAGCACAAAGTCAATCCTGGTTCTATTTTTTTAACTGACCCTTCATCCCTGGTATGGTATACACGACATGATTTTTAAGTGTAAAAATGTTTCACACAGATTCTGAACATTGCAATTAAACATGCTTTTTGTTTTACACAATTAAAAACAATTGACTTAGGCTTAGACCAAATCAATAACTTGTCTGGACCATAAAGCTTGCCTTCCAGACAACAGCCTCTATGCATGAGATCAAAAGAGTGTGTGAGGCATCTAGATCACTGGCTTGATGCTTTGCCAGAGCTCAAGTAAAGGGAATTTTTTTTAAAGAAAGCGTAGAGCTTGTACTATGCAATGTCCTTTCTTATTAGTTTATCCCTCACCACATGTGACCATCACAGACATTTTTACTTGCACCAAATTATTGATCATCAAAGCAAGTTAATACATTCCGGTTTATTGATTTAAATGTTAGGTTTTTTTAATTTATCAATTTTTACCTTTCCATATAAGCACTACGATACCGCACAACGCTTATCATACTATCCATTATAACTTCTGACTTTCACTCTTAACATCTATCTGTTACAGGGCCAGGCAATCTGATTGACACAGTCTTATATAATCATTATGTATGTTCGTTCCATCTCACCTCCCCTCCCCTCCTCTTTTTGCCCTGGGTGCCAGGACATCTAATTCAGCTCAGGCTCTCCGGTAATGACACTATTGATTTTAAACTGTGTTTCTTTTACAGCGGCCATCCTTGTGTCTCTTTATTCTGAGGTTGCTTCACACTGAGCTTGGCCCAGCATGGCTCAGCATGGCAGTGTGTTTTGGTATTGTCATGGTGATTGCGGTCACCACAGTGGTGGCACAGACACTGAGAAATACAAGTGGCTGTAACAGGCTTCGGCTTGTCTTCCTACTTGCCCAGGTGCAAGGTTTGTTGAGTCAGTGAGAATTGGAGGATTGCAGATGAGATTACGCAGACAAAGTGAGCTTTTAAAAAATAAAGGCTTTCTTCACTACATTGATTTTTATTATTATTTGTATTAAGTGTGAGACCATCTCTTAAAAAGAGAATAGCCATGGGTTCCAAGTTTTTAAACAAAGTAATTATTTCATGCACAATAAGATGCATAAAGCTTATTGACTATTTCTCAGTTTGCTTGGTCACTTATGTTGATTTTTTTTGTTTGATTCTTATTTAGGACTTTAGTGAAGTCATGATGGGAAAGACTTGCTTGGATAAGTATGCCTAAAGGCCAATATTATGACACTGGTGCATGGTTTATCTAGAATGTTATCACAGGACAGTTTAAAATCTTCAGAAAACCATTCAATAATCGATTGTTATAATGACTTTATTTCCTATTCAGTCAGTATTCCATACACACACCACTTTTTTCTACGAGCACCATCATGAACATCCATGCAGGGACTATTGTGACTGTGAGTAACTCCATGCTGAATGGCTTAAATCTCAATCAAATCCTACAATCAGACGGAAGTCTTTTATTTGTCCTTCTCTTTGTGAGCAGATAGCATCAGATTGAATAATCAGGAAGCTTCTTTTTCTCAGTAGGGTCCTAGCCGTTCTCACCTCTCCATGCCATGTAGGATGGGTGTGCAGCTGCGCATGATAATACAGACAGCAGGCCTTAACAGCTGGAAGCAGCAAGTTCATCTTATTCTCCTTTCCCCTCCTCCATCGGACAGTCCCTTTCCTCTCTCCACCAGTGAGCCCATGGCAGTCTTTCCATGGTGAGGGAAGCGGCACTGGTTCTGGGCAAAGAGGTCAGAGCACTAATGAGATGCCCAGGGAGAGAATGACAGGAGTGTGCATGCGTAAATAATCTATTAATTACCGGGAAGGTGCAGGATGAATGAAAAAAAGCTTTCTGTGTGATATGTTCATCCTTTGCCTGAACAACCTCCACTCTACCACAGCACACACACTCGGTGACTCACCTCCCCTGCACACCAGGTTCACAGAGAACCACAAAGACATGTTTATTTAGAGATTAAAATCAAAATCTTCTAGATTTCCACATAAAAAGCTAATTTAGAATATTAAACTGACTTTTATCTATATGCAAATGACTCTTTTCCTACTGTTATTTAAATAATTAACATGGAGGTAGAGAAGGGGGAGAGTTTTTTTCCAGAAGAAGTTAATTTGGTTAGGCTTGGGTAAAAACCACTAGCCGCCCCTAACCTTCCCCCAGCTGGATTTATTTATTTCAATTATATTGATAGTTCCCCCATGGGCTAAGCTATAGGAAGAAACACAAGGCTTATTGCACTTATTGCAATATTTTGCCTCAAGTTCCCACATGTCACAAACAGTGATGTCTGTGACATGGGTAATTTCATCTCATGTTGACGTGTTTGCGCAGCAGATGCGACTTTTTGTCTGTTATCCCGTCCAATACATCACCTTTCCATAATGTGAGGCAAGGGAAAGCAGTGTGTAAAGTTAGCCTCTAACATACGCTAATTGATTGAAGCAGCAGAGAGAAAATATACCTGGACAAGCTGCCAGTCCATCACAGGGCAACACATAGACAAACAACCCCAGACACACACATACACACACACACACACACACACACACACACACACACACACACACACACATTCACTCCTATGGACAATTTGGAATTAACACTATGTTTTTGGACTGTGGGAGGAAACCGGAGTACCCAAAGGAAACCCACGCAAGCGCGGGGAGAACATGCATTCTCTTGAAAATTAAATAAGATGTTTGTTAAACCATGTTTTGGAGCTTAATTATTTAATGTTTTGCTGTAATTCCGCGTTCAGATGCTCTGAAAATATAACTCGTATAATATAATTCGTAAATCTTAAACCTCATTATTCTCTGCACTTTCCATTTGAAGAGCTGAAGAGCTCAGATTCCCCAAGCTCTTCGTCTTATTGTCAGTATTGTAAGCAGTGCAGGCCTGATCTCGGAAACCGGACAACTAGGTACATTCTTTTAAGGCAGAGTCTTACATTTTGGTTTTTTGTTTTACTTCAGAGACACACATTTCCCGAATTTTGGACTGTTGTTCTCTGCAGGTGAAAATGAGCCTCTTACATGAAAGTTTTATACAGCTCTCGTTTTTTTTTTTTCGCACATTATCACCATCTCTACTGTTCTTAAATCGTATACACTTAAGCATAGTGCGTTCTCGTCAGTGTTTATTTCAGACGCTGGCATTTTTTTTATTTCACCATAGTTTCTAATATGAAACATTTACGTGATTTGAAGGAGTGCCACCTTTCTTTCTTTTTCCCATTGGAAATAATCTCTTTTTCTTTTATTCTCCTCTTTCATCTATTACATCATGTGACACTATATATTTTCATAAGAAATGCCACCATGTGTAGAGGAGGGAAATGCCCCTCCTCTACACATGCCCAAACCATCTCAACCTATCCTCTCTCACCTTGTATCCAAAATATCCTACATACGCCGTGCCTCTGATAAACTAATTTCTAATCCTGTCCATACTAGTCACCCCCAATGAAAATCTCAATATCTTCATCTCTGCCACCTCAAACTCCGCTTTCTGTCTTTTTGACAATGCCACTGTCTCTAAACTGTACAACATTGCTGGTCTCACTATAAACTTTCCTCCTTGCCGAACTTTGTCTATCACAAATTACTCCTGCCACTCTTCTCCACTTGTTCCACCCGGCCTGAACTTTTTTCTTCATTTCTCTAACGGATTCTCCATTACTTTGCACTGTTGGCCCCAGGCACTTTAACTCTTCCACCTTCACTACCACTTCTCCCTGCAACCTCACCACTCCATTGCCTTCCCTCTCATTTACACACATGTACTCTGTCTTACTCCTGCTGACTTTCATTCCCCTTCTCTCCAGCGCATACCCCCACCTTTCCAGATTCTTTTCAACCTGTTCCCTATTCTCACCACAAATCACAATATCATCCGCAAACATCCTCGTCCATGGAGACTCCTGTCTGACCTCATCTGTCAACCTGTCCATCAACACTGCAAACAAAAAAGGGCTCAGAGCTGATCCTTGATGCAATCCCACCTTCACCTTGAACCAGACTGACATTCCTCCTGCACACCTCACTGCTGCCACACTGTCCTCACACATGTCCTGCATCACCCTCACATACGTCTCCGCTACACCTGGTTTCCTCATACAATACCACAACTCCTCTCTCGGAACCACTACTCTTTCCCATAACTTCATGGTGTGACTGATCAACTTCATTCCCTTGTAGTTACTGCACGCTTGCACATCTCCCACATCTTGCATATTCTTAAAAATCGGTTCAGGAGGACTCCTTATCCATTTCTCAGGCTCACCTTCCAAAATCCTGTTAACAAACTCCACTGCCATCACTCCTAAATATCTCCACACTTCTACTGGAATGTCATCCGGTCCAACCGCCTTTCCACTCTTTATCCTCTAAATAGCTGCTCTCACTTCTGCCTTACTAATCCTATCCACTTCCTGCTTCACCATCTCCACATCATACAACCTTCTCTCTCTCTCATTCTCCTCATTCATCAGCTGCTCAAAATACTCTCTCCACC
>JAOTRA010000035.1:10771950-10787494 GCA_026260255.1 Pseudolaguvia tuberculata | reverse complement strand
TTCCTAACGCAACCCTCCCATTTATCCGGGCTTGGGACCGGCACTAAGGCTACTCCCTAATGGCTGGGAATTTATGGGATATTAAAGTCTACATTATATTTATGCTTTAAAATCCATACGTGAGTAGTAGATTATCAAGGAATTTACTGTGATTTGCATACAAAGGATTCAGGCATACTACTCGTTTCGCATACTCTGTTTAGCATAGTACAAAGGTATGAAATTTAGGACGAGGACTTTACTAACACAGCTCACACATAAAGAGAGACTGAGGGTCTGAAAGGCTTTTCCCTCTTGTGTATCTCTGCACTCCAAAGCATATGATTAGAAACAGTTATCTGATGCCCGAAGCTGTGTCTATGCTGATGTTTCTACAAGTTGCCTCAATCTGTAATGCCACTTCCTCTGCTCACACACAGGTCCACTCTGCCAACAGCTCTGGCAAAAACACCTCTGTTCGGTATGAAAAGGACTTAAACTTATCATTCCTCTGATATTGCATGCCGCCTGCTCATTTATTTTTTTCCTCATTTTTCTCCACCCGTCTGGCATTACCATTTAAACTATTGCATGTCGCCTTGGTGAGATGTCCTGCCGTCAGAGACTGTGAAGGCGCTACTAATGCATTTGAAAGCATGCAGGCTTCAAAGCTGTCCCTGCTCTGGTATATTAGCAGCAATCCTGTGATCTGATAAAGGCCTCTAATGTGCTATTTTCAAAAGAGTTTACTGAAGATTTCCTCGTTTTAAGGTTCCCTAGTATTTCTTGGCCGGCAAATAATAAGGCAGATTACTGAGGGTAGAGTGAACATGCGAAATACAATCCAGTGAATGTGCAGTAGAGGTGCTTTTGTCCGTCCCATTTTCTGATACGCGATTACTGTGATGCTATTGTTATGTAAATGTTGAGTTAAAAAAAGATGGGGCACTTCTGTCCTAAAAAGTAAACCAATTATTTTTCCTGCAACTAAAAGAAAACTCTTTTTTTGTATTTCAGATTTTTTGATTATATCTCATGGCAAACTGTGCCCCTTTCCAATAGCATTTGACATTTGTGTTTCTTCACTGCTATTATTGCTTTTATTAGCTGACAAGCTGTGACCTGGGCTTCATTAGTTTAAGATTATGGTAATTTTCCCTGAAAGGCTTCCTTCTTTTTTCCGCAGATGTACTGAAATACAACGCCATAAAAAGTGACCTCTGCTCACAGTCAATTCTCTAACTTCTCTTCCTCTAAATAAAATATCTTTAACACGAAAGTGGCCACTTTGTGCTTTGGCCAGCACTGCAATTATGCGAATTTCTGTTCTGTAATAACAAAGTAACCTAAATGGATAGATACAAGTCCACAGCTATAATGCCAACGCTGCTTTAATAAGTACCTAGACTGTCTGCTTAGGAATTACTAGTGTAGCTAATAATGGCCAGTCAAAGGCTTATAATAAAAGAGAATAATGCAGAGAGGATGGCAAAACAGGTGTAAAGGCTAGAGTGGGGATAATGGGCAAGAGCAAAGGGCTTTAAAATGCCCATTAGTTACTTACCTTTCCCAGCAGCTCTTGTATATTGGGCACAGCTTTACCCTTCTGGTGACGGACAGTGGGGGGAGATTGCCCATCCCAGTCCTGCAGCTCTTCAATGCTTTTCAGATACAACAGAGCTTTTAGTCCCATGCAGTAGTCCTCTATTACCGTGAAATCCTGATTCTGTACAGCACTGCACACCTAAACACACACACACAAACAAAACTACTTTCTTTTATCCATTAAATTCATGTCAGTAGTTAATAAATGCTATGCTATTCCTTTATGCTATTAAAACACACACACACACACACACACACACACACACACACACACACACACACACACACACACACACACACACACACACCGTTTCCATGGTTAAACCAGTTTAAATTAAATTAATTATGTGAATAGGTGAGAGTGATAAAGACAATGATAAAACTCAGCTTAAGAAACTAATCAGGTACACTGTTGCACATTTTGAACCCCGTTCAATTACGTTTTTCTCTTTGCGGCTTAGAGAAGGTAATATTCATGAGGGAGTGGGACCTTCAGAGGGCAAACACAGAAAGTGGTAAAGCAACAGATAACACACTTATCTCCCTGAACCGTCACCGATCTGACATGGGCTGGTGATGGCTAAGTGCTACCTTTACAGGATTAACTCAAGGCTACACGAATAACGTTTACCACTGACTTACACCTGCCTTAAACATCACGCTGACTCCTCCCTCCTAAGATATCCCCAATCCCCCAGCTTCTCTGGAATGAAACCACGACTATGCTATGAGAACAATGTATTTAAAAATTAAATCTCAGTCAAAATGGAACATGCTGAGATAATGGAGCCATTTATTCCAGCTGCCTGTATATGGCTTGAGGATACAGGATTTTTTTAATGTTACAATTCAAATTTGCATAAAACTTGTTACGTTGGTCCGCTGCACCAGCTGTCTGTCTCAACTCGACACAACTCAACAGAACACAATACAGCACAAAACAACGCAGTATAGCACAGCACAGCACAGCACAGCACAGCACAGCACAGCACAGCACAAAACAATGCAGTATAGCACAGCACAATACAACACAACACAATACAGCGCAACACAATGCAGTATAGCACAGCACAATACAACACAGCACAGCACAACACAACACATCACAGCACAACACAACACAACACAAAACAACACAAAACAACGTAGTATAGCACAGCACAATACAACACAACACAATACAGCACAATACAACACAATACAATGCAGTATAGCACAGCACAATACAACAGAAACAGCATAGCAGAACACACATGACACAACACACACAACGTGACACACCACAAAACAATACAACACAGCACAACACTATACTGCACAGCACAGCACAGCACAGTACAGGACAACAGAAAACAGCATGACCAAACACAGTGCACCATAAAACAAAACAAGACTTCAAACAACAAAGTAAACTACATCACAACTTAGCTTAACTGCACTGCACGTCCAAACAAAACACTTCCTGATAGAGCAGCAGAAGTTTTAGCACAGTTTAACAGAACACAACACAATACAGCACAACACAATAAAGCACAACACAATAGAAAACAGCAAACCAGAACACAGTCCAGCATAAACCAGCATAGCACAAGAGAAAAAGCACAACAGATCATAGTAAGAACAGAAAATTACAGCACACCAGAGCACAGCACAACATAAATCAGCACAACGCACCATAACGCACATCAAAATGTGTGTGTTCATGATACAGCATCAGAAAATACAACAAAAGCCAGTACAATTCAGCACACCAGAACATAACATCCCAACCCAGCACAGCATACCAGAACACAACATATCACAACCCAGCACAGCACACCGCAACATAACATATCACAACTCAGCACAGCACACTGCAACATTACATATCCCAACCCAGCACAGCACACCGCAATATAACATATCACAACCCAGCACAGCACACCAGAACATAACATATCACAACCCAGCACAGCACACTGCAACATTACATATCCCAACCCAGCAGAGCACACCGCAACATAACATATCACAATCCAGCACAGCACACTGCAACATTACATAACCCAACCCAGCACAGCACACCAGAACATAACATCACAACCCAGCATAGCACACCAGAACATAACATAAAAACCCAGCACAGCACACCAGAATATAACATCCCAACCCAGCACAGCACACCGCAACATAACATATCATATCACAACCCAGCATAGCACACCAGACCATAACATCACAACCCGGCACAGCACACCAGAACATTACATCACACCCAGCACAGCACACCAGAACATAGCATAAAAACCCAGCACAGCACACCAGAATATAACATCCCAACCCAGCACAGCACACCGCAACATAACATATCACAACCCAGCACAACACACCGCAACATAACATATCACAACCCAGCACAGCACACTGCAATATAACATATCACAACCCAGCACAGCACACCAGAACATATCACAATCTAGCACAGCACACCAGAACATAACATCACAACCTAGCACAGCATACCACAACATAACATTACAACCTAGCACAACTCACCAGAACATAACATCACAACCTAGCACAGCACACCAGGGTATAAGATTTATCATACCCCAACAGAGCACACCACAACATAACATATCAAAACCCAGCACAACACATCAGAACACAGCACAGAAAAGCACAAAAGAACAGCACAACACAATAGAATGCCAGCAGGATTGAATGAATCACATATTTTAGGGACGCAGACGGCAAAAAAGGTTGTTTCCAACGCTGCAAACGGCCATTGGCAAATAGGTTTAATAACATACATATGAATTTCTGTAAAATCATTAATATTTTAAACTGAACAAATCTTTTATTTAAAGTAGATAAAGTAGCAGTCTGTTAAAAGCCCAGTGAGCTCATTTACAGAATTTCACATTAAAATGAATGAATCAGTGGAAACAAATTCATTAATTACACACTTTGTGATCTTCTTGAGGCTAGACGGGTAAACCCTGGGCCTGCTAAAGGAAGTGAAAAAATATGTCCATTAGTGCTCCTCATTTGGTTGGGAACATCAAAGATCCCATGCTACAGAGCATTTAATCCAAATACAGCTGACGCCTGAAATAAATCAAAGTGAGACTTTTTAAGAGGTTTCTAAGCAATTGAGGCAGCAGGTCTTTTTTATCCACTCTAAAAACGGTGGCTGGGCATTGATTTCAACTCCTTCTGCGATCTCAGATGCTTTTAGATCCCTCCGCATGCTCTTTCTTTGTCAGTTCTTTTATATCGGGTGATAAAATTCAGGCATTTAGATGAATTCAGTTTTGTACCCGAATGTGCATAAAACATTTGTACTTTTAACTACAGCGTTATTGCCAATCTGCCTGAGGATATTAGCCAGTTTTATTTTAAGTGACTTTACAGGTAAGAGATGCGAGGCTGTGTGGTGCCACAACTGGACATCATAAGTAAACAGCAATGAATACATTTATAGAGCAGAACTTTCTTCACTTTCTTTTGTCACTAAAATCCAGTAAACCCCTCACCCTCCCCAGTTCACCTAGATTTTGTGAATTGAAGGGAGAGCGTAACCTTTTCCTTTTGTTTTCCTCCACAGAAACACTGCTTGTAGTGCTTCTTCAATCAATATCTTAACCGTGGAACATGCTGCTTGTTAAAAGCTTTCTTTGTCCTCTATGATCTTTTTTTCCTCTACAGAGACACTTAGCCATTTAGAGCTGAATTACAAACATTTGCTGAGCTACAAGTCATTTTTGCTACCTGATCATGGCTTCTTTTTATTGCACCTCACAGCTGTTTACATACAAAGGAATGGAGAGATATTGTATCTTAGGCATCATTATGATTAAAATGATTCAATCATTATTGAAATAATATTTTACTTCCCCAGAGTGCTTGCCACTGACAACACTGATGTTTTGTCTTCAATGCTGCCTTCAATCTCATTAGGATTGGAGAACATTTTGAAATAAGCTGCTCGTTATATCTATTTGGGTGACTTGTCTTCTTGGCAAAAGGAATATGAAATTATCTATTGTTACTAATGTTTTAGCAGGAATATCGTCTCAAGATTATTGACTGATAGATGCTTTGCATTTGTTCGTCCAGCATGCAAAACAATCACGGACGAGAATGATAATTAAAATGAATGAACATTTGCCTCTAATGTATGGCCAAAGAGCTGAACTTCAATAATCAGTGCAGATTCCCTCAACATTGAGAAGTCGAACTGGAATATGAATGGACTTCATTATATTATTTGTTCTACAAAGAATATGTTTGATGTAGTGTAGCATCACCTACTACTTACAAACAATGGCAATATGTTTCTAAAGAGTGTTTCTAACATTGAAACAGACAACAATTGTGAGTACTCACCGCCCCCCAGAAAAACTGATTTGTTCATTTAAGCTTTTATTTTTTGAATTCATATTATAAAACGCACTGATTACATCATATACAATTAAACTTTATTCATGTTCTGATATCTTTTGATTAATGTCTTGCTTATGATTTATATAGTATTCCAAAGGCAGACAGGAGAACATAAGAGATTTTTTCCACACATGTTTTTTACAGGATAAAAGATTGCAGCAAACCAAGACTATTTTACTATCAAAAATAATGCTCTTGTCTTTGGCTATGATAAAAGCCCATTGCTGTCTGTGTTGGTTATTTCACAGTAGAAATTTCACGAAGCTGTGAAGACTGTTAAGACTTCACCGAATGCTACTGAGTGCTACATTACATTACTTCTAAATTACATTCTAATCCACCGCGGTATTCACAAAACTAATCCTTGATCTAAAAATGAGAAAATATATTTGCTAACAAGCAAAAGTCAGTAAAAAAGAAAGTGTTGTGCAAGATGAAATATAAATTAAAGGTTTTCATGACTTTGAATTTGTAATTGAAAGTCTTATGGTTTGATCAATGGCTCTTTTTTAGGATTTCATTCTTTTTAAAAATTCATTTTAAAGACCTCTGGATGAATTACAAAATTATATCTTAAGTGTTGAGTTTTAACAGGTTAGTGACAGTGATGCCCTACCAACGTATCAAATTATATTTTTAAACCAAAGGCTGTATTTATTCACACTGCTTCAATTTGCATGCAGATTCCCTAACTGATTACTTCCCAAACATGACCCAATAAGGATACAGGGAGAGTTTGAAAACACTTTCCAATCTTCCATTAACATTTAGAGAATATTCAAAATTTCCAATGAAAACAATGTCTGCAAAATAGACATACATTTCCAAAACATTCCTTGCTGTTCTAAATTCATTAATTCATCTTCTAACACGCTTATTCCCTAATTCAGAGTTTAAGGGGGTCACCTGGAGCCCATTCCAGCGCACATAGGATGACAGGCAGGGGTACACAGTGGACAGGTCGACAGTCCATTGTAGGGCCACACGTAAGATGAACAACCACTCACACAAATATTCACTCCTATGGCCAATTTTAGAATCGCCAACATAATGTACATTTTAACTGTGGAAGGAAACTGGAGTACCTATAGAAAACCTACACAAATGAGGAGAGAACATGTAAACACTACAAAAAAGTGTTAACCACTACACCACAGTGCCAGCCAACTGTTCTAAACTGACATTCGTTAATTCATTCATCTACAAAACGTATTATTCCCAAATTCAAGGTCAAGGGCAGTGGTGGCTCAAGTGGTGCAAAGGAAGACCTGAGCTCATGTCCGCCACTGTTGGATCCTTGAGCAAGAGCCTAAATCCTTCGTGCTTCATGGGGCGCTGTACAATAGCTGAGCCTTTGCTCTGAACCCCAACTTACTAAGATAGGATATATGCAAAGAAAAACATTTCACTATATGTTGTACTGTGTATCATGTAAGTTACAAAATAAATTGGAATTCCAGAATGGTGTTCTGCTGGAGTCTATCCTAGCGCACATAGGGCAAAAGTACACAGTGGACAGATCACCTGTCTGTCACAGAGCCACATAAAGTCGAACAACCACACACACTCACTCACTCTCACCCCTACGGGCAATTTAGAATCCCCAATCAAACTCCACATAGAAAGACCCCTTGCCCGGGAATCAAACCCAGGACCTTCCTGTTGTAAGGTGACAGCACCACCTTTAAGTTAACTAGATTCCATAGTTAATTTTCCTAACTAGATTCCAACTAATTTACATTTACCATTAACTATGAAAAGCAAAATTACCTGCAGTACAGAGGCACCGGCATGAAGAAACTGTAGACCAGACTCTGCAGAATCAATGCCCCCAGTTGCCAAGATGGGAAAACCAGGGAGTGCCCGTGCTATGGCTGAAACCGCACGCAGAGCAATGGGACGAATGGCATTGCCTGCATATATACAAATAAAGAAAGACAATTTCATTTTATTCATAAATTTAAATTAACTCATTAAATTAACTTATTAACTCAGTTTCAAGCAGTAGCATGTTTCATCTAAGAGCAAAATGATCTTTATGATTAATCAAATGATCTTGTCGGCATTAATCATAATCACATCTGTCATTCTTTGACCCTTATAAAGGAGGGCCCTTCATAAGCCTGTATGTAGATACTTCATATCAGTGTAAAGCTCTGGGGAATGCTATACTTCTTATATTACAATTTTTATTTATTTACTTGGGTCTCAGTGTCCTGAATGAATTAAAACCGGTGACAGATGGAGACGTTTATCACATTAGATTTAACCACAGTAAGCTGGCAGGCCTTCCCCTCATTGATCAGTGGGAGATATTGTCGCCCCTCATTTATCTCCAGTGTAGCTAAAGTCTAGTGTGGAGGCACACATACAAAGCCCAGCTTTTTCCTTTCTGTTAAATGACCCTTACTAAATCACACAGAGAACATAATATGATTCTCAGTTGTAAAGATAACATATTTATTATTATTAGAAGACCCTATTAAAGAACAAGCTAGCAAGTAATTTAGTGGCTCGGTAAGTTCGGTTTGTGTGATCTAATTTTAGATCCGGTCAATTTAATGTAACTGAAACTTTTTATTCCACTTTTAACATAAATAGAAATTGCCTTTTTTTAAAAAAAAAATGAATAAAAGGCAATACTCGATTTCACAGGCACTATTGATTGCCATGACAGACACCTGGCTGGTTGCAGCGCTGAGCCGTCCTCTCACCCTCACTGAGTGATGAGTTTATCTCCTCCAACACCATTCTGCACACTCATCTATCGAAACATGCAATTGTTGACACCAAGAGCTATGTAATCTACTGACATGAATTACAGTCAACTTAGTCAGTGGACACTTAACAATTCTGGTAGCTGACACTCAAGCGCAAGCTTAGGGATTCAAACGTGATTGTGGTTCACATTGCCCTCTGGAGCACTGCAGAGAAACTACTGAGGCTTTTAATTGCATTAGAAACGGATAAGCAATGGTCAATGACACAAGTGCTGCCCGAAGTACATCCCAAACAAAATTTGTATGTGAGAAAGCAGTGAGTATTAGATGATAATCAACACCATCATTAAAGCTTATTTAAATAACGACCATTACTTGATGTCAGTGTGTCTGTAACATATTTAGTCTTATGTACATTTTGACTTTTTTATGTCAGGTTAGTAGTTGGACAGCAACTGTTTCCTGATTGTATCTTATTTTTCTACGCCTAAGAACAGCAGGTGTATTTATTAGTTTCAGATCTTAGAAGTTTACCTATCAGTTTATTTATTGGTCTGTAACAGCAAACAGTTTGCTAGGCTGTGCCAACCCATCATTTAAAAGTCTCCTGTCCGGCTGTTGCTCTCATGGCATTCATTAAGTAGACACACTGGCCTAATTGAATTCGTGCTATAATTATGGCTGTTTCATAAATTCGGATCACTATTTCAGGCTATCACTGTTTATTCAGTTTAAGGCAGAACTGGTCATAAGGTAAGATGTCTCCTCATTTCTGCTGTTTGTTTTAACTATTGTTGGTTAAGTCAGCATGAAGCACTTATTTAAGACATGCACCTGTGACTTTGCTAAATAATTCCAAGCACAAGGAAATCAAAATGATACTGAAATTCAAACAGTTTTGTAAGTAAAGTAAAAGAGTTTTGGAATTATTAGATAAACATAAGAAACAGATATAACAAACTCAACAAAAGACAATTAGGGGACTCCACCTAGGAATCCACCCAACAACCTGTGGGATCCCAATTAATATGTTCTAAGGTGAATAACAATAGCAGAGGTTCAGGTATATAAAAGCATGGAAATATTTCATCTAACAAAGTGAACAAATTTGGGACTCATAAATATATCTAACCATTTATTGACAACAGACTTTATTAAACCAATATAGTGATTTAATGGATTATTATATGACTAGTGGATGCTGTCACATACCCTGCAAATGGTCATTGAAAATGATGCAAAATAATATTTGGACAATTATTTAAAAAAATAAATAGCAAATAATTCTTGTGAACTTATATCAAAATATACTGTATATGTGTGTATGCAAAATAGACATTTGCTGATATAAAGAAGAACTGACGTGTCATTTGCTTTTAGAATTTCTCCATATTGTGGTTATTTGTCTTTGGTGGGACAACGTTACTTTAGTTTTTTTAATATCAACGATCTGGTGGACTGAGAAAGATGCATAATTCAGCATTTGGTTCTATGTGCTTACTATTCAAGATCTGCATAGGCCATGTGGTTCTGTGTATACTTAGTGCTTACTGACTGTGAGCATCTCTGTAGTCAACTCCTTTCTCTGTTAGTTCGCATTTTTATTCCCAGTGCTCCCATAGCGGATCAGCCAGGCAGGGCTCGCTGCACAGTCCACACACTTCCATTTGCATGTAACATAAAAACACGACTCACACCTTTCGGAAGTTGTGAAGTTAAAGATGTATAACTACAGCACAATTAGCACTTGGATATATAGTGTTCGGATGCAGAAAGGAAATTATTTATTATCCCGCTCTTTAGTGTCAGCTTAATGAGGATAATGGGTTTCCTTTTGAGTCTCCTTCTTCCATGAATCATCTTAGATGTTTTCTTTGTTTATTAGGGAGCAATAAAACCAAATTTTTAACATTTTTATTCTAATGTTGTTTTTTTCTGTAAATCTGCTTTGACATTTAACATATTTTACATTATTTTATTGCCTACAAATATCAAACACATAGAGGATTGTCTCATATTGGCGATATTGACAAAATGTAAGCAAAAGTAATACCAGGTGTTAGAAGAAAGGGAGAAAACTACACTTATAGCACTGAAATCCTCTTCTAGAAAATGGTCAAGTTGATTTCTGGGTCTTTCATTGCAGAGTCACAAAGGACCTTCAATTTCCCTCCACCTGCCTGCTATACAGAAAAAAAATTGTGGGGGCACATGAAGACGCTGCAAAGGCTGTATTGCATCAATAAATTATGTCTCATGTGCTTACATTGGTGTGTAGTGCATTGTAAAAGAAATGTTCTAGTAGAATAAGCATGAAATATAAAATACAGTTTAGCTATGATACCAATGATTTTTATGTATCTAAACAGGGCCTGGCCCACTCTCTTGTTATTCTATAATTATATTTATTTACAATTTATTTCATTTTGTATTGTTTTAATGAATTTATCTTGGTGTATATGAAACTATGCAAACTAGAACCAGCTGCTTTCCGTTTGAAAAAAATCTTTGTAAGACTGAAACACATGAAAACGCACCAGAAATAAGGTGGTCAAATAATTTCCAGCACTGACAAATCAACTATTTAAAGACATGACATGCAAAAACACTTCAAAACAACAACACTTCATTCATTCATCTTCTTACCTGCTTATTCTCTAATTCAGAGTCACGGGTGTCTGCTGGCGCAGACAAACAACCATTCACACACAGATTGAGTCCCATGGACAATTTAGAATCACCAACTTACCTGATCTGCATGTTTTTGGACTGTGGGAGGAAACCGGAGTACCCGGAGGAAACCCATGCAAATGCGGGGAAAACATGCAAACTCTGCACAGAAAGATCCACGGCCCAGGAATAGAACCCGGGATCATCTTGTTGTGCAGAGATCGTGCTAACCACTACGCCACTGCACCGCTTACAGCAATTAATAATCAAGTAAAAAAAGCCTTAACGGAATTACAACAGCAAAGATTATATATTTTACAGGTAAGTTCTATACATCATCTATGATAAAATGCGGCTACAAAAAGACGTTTCAAATGATAATTAACTGCCAAAAAGCCACCAGTTCCCCAATTCTATCAATTCTATTAGTTAAATAAAATGTATGCCTTCGTAAAGCTTATATATATAACTTAAAAACACAAAAAAAATTTATTTGTGCAGTTTAAATAACTCAAAAAAGAACAACCAATTAGGGTATGTGGCAATTCCAACAACACCATTTTACATCATTAATAAAGGCAGAACGGTGGCTTAGTGGTTTACACTGTTACCTTTAAACAAAAAGGACAGAGGCCTTTATATATGGAGTTTGCATGCTCTCTGCGTGCTGGCGTGGGTTTTCTCAATGTACTCAGATTTCCTCCTACAGTCTGGAATCATGTATGTTAGCTTAATTGGTGATTCTAAATTAATCAATTGAGGTTGGGTGTGACCTGTCCAGAGTGTACCCTTCCTGCATTTCACCTTTCAGAGAGCTGGGATGGGCTCCAGCAGACTACAAATTAGGGAATAAGCGGGTATAGAAGATAAATTAATGAATAAATAAATGAATTAATTATTATACCACAGATAATGTGTTATTTTACTAATATTCAAAAGTCTCAAATGGCAATGTTCTTCAATAAAATCAAAAGCAGTATGGGCAGTACTATCCAAATCTTAGACCCTTGTTAATAGTATTACAAAATAAATCCACATATATATCCCAGCTTATTAGGAATGTAGACTCAGGAGCACAGTATCAGCCATAATACACTAGCCCTGAGCAGATAAAGGATTAGGTTAAAGGTCAAACAGTGGAGGAAACGCTGACAGAGAGTACGAGACAAAATAGAATAATAAATCTGGTCATACTAAGAATGGGACGATGTCTTACATATGTACTGGTACTCCAATCATGTGTCTGTAGATATCTTGGTTAGTCTGGTTAATCTCGGTGTCAGAACAGCAAATTAATTATTTATATATTTTGGTAACCAATAGAGGTTTACAGAAATTATACAATTTATCAAACAAAATAATTTATTTACGGGGATGCTGAGTAAAATTTTACAAGAAAAACACCAGAACATAGGATAATTAAATCATGAGAGGAGAGTGAAGAGCAGTTACTGTCAAATATTCGGGACTGGCACATTGGGCACTGTGAGAATGCTACGAGTCCTGCCCTGTCTCCTGGTTTTCCAGTGTGGATTTATTTTAAGGAAGCTAAAATCAGTGAAGAGCGAGCTACTTTATCCCTGGAGAAATAATGCCTTTTTGTTACTTATATATAGCATATCATATACATCCATAAGAATAAGACATGACCAAGAGCACAAGTTCTAGCCAAGTCAAGAGGACAAGTTTCTCTGCCTGGTTCATTTATTCCATTTTGCACTAACCAAGACTGAGGACAGCACAGACTCCGAAGCCAGACGATTCCATCCACCCACCATCTTTTTCACTCTATTCCACTAGGGAATGGGAAAATACAGCGAGCCACCTCCTCAATCCCAGGGACATTAACCTTTGCCTTCCCAGAAGACAATTTACAGTACTATTTCAAATACAGACTCAAGTTTCCTCCAGAGTATTTTGTTTCAGCAACCTTTCGAGTGTTTCTTTTCAGGAAAGTAAAAGTTGGTCCATTGCAGAAAAACCAAGATATTATGCACTTTCGTCATAGCTGGATTATTTAGTGTACAGGTATTAATCAAATCTTTACATAAGTTTCTGTATTCTGTGTGGGGTATTTGCATACAGAAATTATATTGCTGGGAATGGAACAAAACATTGTTGGTGGATTTAAACTGTTTAATCATGGTATAGATGGAAAGAGAAATGGTGTAGGTGTAATCCTGAAGAAGGAGTACATTGAGAGTGTGGTGGAGGTGAAGAAAGTTTCTGATAGGGTGATGAAAGTGAGGCTGGAAGTTGAAGGTGTGATGATAAATATCATCAGTGCTCAACAAGTAGGTTGTGAGATGGAGGAAAAGGAAAGATTCTGGACTGAGTTAGATGGAGTGGTGGAGAGTGTAGCTAGGCATGAAAGATTGTTGATAGAAACAGACTTCAATGGCCATGTTGGTGAAGGGAACAGAGGTGATGAGAATGTGATGGTAGGTATGGCTTTAAAGACAGGAATGTGGAAAATTGGAAGAATGGTGGTAGATTTTGCTAAATGGATGGAAATGGCAGTGGTTAACACGTATTTTAAGAAGAAGGAAGAGCATAGGGTGACGTATAAGAGTGGAAAAAGTTGCTCACAGGTGGACTATATTTTGTGCAGGAGAGGTAACCTGAAAGAGATTGGGGACTGTAAGGTGGTTGCAGGGGATAGTGTAGCTAAACAGTATCGGACGATTGTCTGTAGGATGGCTTTGGAGGTTAGGAAGAAGAGGAAGCGAGAGAGGACAAAAAAGAGAATAAGATGGTGGAAGCTGAAGGATGAAGTGAGATTTAGGGAGAAGGTCAAATAGGGTCTCAGTGGTAGTGAAGAGTTGTTGAATGATTGGGCATCGAGTGCAAAAGTAATAGGGAGACAGCTAGAAACGTACTTGGTGTGACATCTGGAAAGGGAAAGGAAGACAAAGAGACGTGGTGGTGGAATGAGGAAGTGCAGGAAAGTATAAGGAGAAATAGGTTGGTGAAACAGAATTTGGATCGGCAGAGAGATGAGAAAAGTAGGCATTAAAAGTATAAGGAGCAGCAGGTAAAGATGATGGTGGCAAAACCTAAGGAAAATGCATAAGAGGAGCTGTATGAGAAGTTGGACACTAAGGAGGGAGAAAAGGATTTGTATCCATTGGCCAGGCAGAGAGAGAGAAATGAGAAGGATGTACTGCAAGTTAGAGCAATAAATGATAGAGATGGATATGTTTTGGCTAGTAAAGAGAGTGTGTTGAGAAGGTGGAGAAAGTATTTTGATCAGCTGATGAATTAGGAGAATGAGAGAGAGAGAAGGTTGGATGATGTGGAGATGGTGAAGCAGGAAGTGGGTAGGATTAATAAGGCAGAAGTGAGAGCAGCTATCAAGTTGATGAAGAGTGGAAAGGCGGTTGGACCAGATGACATTCCAGTAGAAGCATGGAGTTGTCTGACTGAATTGTTTAACAGGATTTTGGAAGGTGAGAGGATGCCTGAGGAATGGAGAAAGAGTGTTCTGGTACCGATTTTTAAGAATAAGAGAGATGTGCAGTAACTACAGGGGAATCAAGTTGATGAATCACACCATGAAGTTATGGGAAAAAGTAGTGGAAGAGAGGCTGAGGGAAGAGGTGCACAACAGTATGCTCTCAAGCCAAGGAAGAGTACCACAGATGCTATCTTTGCTTTGAGGATGTTGATGGAGAAGTATAGAGAAGATCAGAAGGAGTTGCATTGTGTGTTTGTGGATCTGGAGAAGTGTACGACAGAGTTCCAAGAGAGGAGCTGTGGTATTGTATGAGGAAGTCTGGTGTAGCAGAGAAGTATGTGAGGGTGGCGCAGGACATGTATGAGGACAGTGTGACAGCAGTGAGATGTGCGGTAGGAATGTCGGACTTGTTCAAGGTGAAGGTGGGATTGCATCAAGGATCAGCTCTGAACATTTTTTTTGCAGTGGTGATGGATAGGTTGACAGATGAGGTCAGATAGGAGTATCCATGGATGTTGATGTTTGCGGATGATATTGTTATTTGTGGTGATGATAGAGAGCAGGTTGAGAAGAATCTGGAAAGGTGGAAGTATGCGCTGGGGAGAAGTAGAATGAAAGTCAGCAGGAGTAAGACTGAGTACATGTGTGTGAATGAGAGGGAAGGCAATGGAGTGGTGAGGTTGCA
>JAOTRA010000035.1:10713467-10737270 GCA_026260255.1 Pseudolaguvia tuberculata | reverse complement strand
ACACACACACACACACACACACACACACACACACACACACACACACACACACTCTCTCTCTCTCTCTCTCTCTCTCTTTCTCACACATACTGTACATTTACTGACTAGAATAACTAAATCCTCAAAGATAGCTTTGCCTCGACGTGACACACATCCCAAAGTGCACCTCTGCTAACAGTGTCTTACACATCCCCAAGAAACATGATGTGTTTTGTCGGAAAAAAACATTGCAGTTTCTTCACCTGTAACAATACACAGCATGAGTGGATTGTTTCAATGCACAACATTAGCATGCTGTGACCCGTGAGGTAGATGATGTGTACATTCTCCCTTGCTCCCTATTTTGCGTCTTGTTAATGACCATGGCTGTGTTTTGTAGCTAACCAGGTTTTTATCACAGCAGAACAGGCCCTTAATCCCCCCACATGGCAAACAGCCTTTCAGACTCAAACACATACAATAAATACTAATCAAACACCACGGACTACACAGCACTGTGTACACACACACACACACACACACACACACACACACACACACACACACACACACACACACACACACACAGAGTAATCTTAGTCAAGAAATTGTTCATAAATTGTTCAAAACAAATTAGAGGATCCGGGTTTGAGTCCCAGCTGCAGCTGCTGCTGCTGTTGTAACCTTAAGCAAGGCCCTTAACCTCAAATTGCTCAGTTGTGTAAAAGTAATAAAAACTCACTCTGGATAAGGGCGTCTGCCAAATGCCATAACTGTAAATATAAATGTACAATGATACAATACAAATTTGAGTAATATTGTGTAACTGTGTATTGGAACGTAAAAAATTGTGTAACTGTGTATATTGTAGGTTTTATATTGTATGTTTTATATTGTATGTATCTAGAAAACAGATACTAAATTAACCCTTATTAATAGTCAAGTCAACAAATGGCAGGCTGGTGGTGATGTGGAACATCTTTGTTAATCGATCAGTTGTAATAGGTAACCTAAATCTGAACCATTTTCCACTAGTCAGTGCTAGTGTGTGCAAGACACACACAGAAACTGTACTAGAGTAAAAAACAATATTCTTTCATTTTCACAGTTGTGATAGTTGTGGTGGTGTGTGACACTGTGTAGAAAGATGTTCAACGCGGTTGAGATCTGGTGAATTTAAAAGCCATATCATATAATATACATGATAATTTGGGGCTGCACTGCTGTCTTAAGCCGAATGGGTTCTGAGCTGTTCTCAAAAGATCAAGCTCGAGCGCTGCCAAGCTGTCACTGTTGAACAAAGCCCTTAACCCTCATCCTGTACCGGTAGGGCTGCATCATGGCTGACAAAGAAGAAACATATTTCACTGTACTGTAATATACATTTGACACAAGTAAAGACTTGTACAAGAGTCTATGAGACACTGTGTATGATGTGATTGTCACTCCTGTCCTGAGAAAATGTTCTATCATAGGATAAATTTGATCAGTTATAGCTATATCCTTAAGGGATTATACAACTGGAGATAATCTTCACACATTAAACCACATGCTAGAACTAATAGTATATGAAATTATTTCCTATACCGAGGTCGAATGTTAAATTTCCTGCTAACAATGTAGTTTCAGGGGATTTAATTCTAAATTCGGAATAAAATATAAGCCGTTTGAATGACATTAGAGGAAAACTATACACCAGCAGAATGTTCTAATGGACTCTGGA
This sequence comes from Pseudolaguvia tuberculata, assembly GCA_026260255.1. Taxonomy (NCBI): domain Eukaryota; kingdom Metazoa; phylum Chordata; class Actinopteri; order Siluriformes; family Sisoridae; genus Pseudolaguvia; species Pseudolaguvia tuberculata. The sequence continues at coordinate 10,735,568 of JAOTRA010000035.1, read as the reverse complement.
GCTGCATTCCCAAACCTTGACCAATTCTACTATATTTATAGAAAAATCAAAAGCCTATACTGCAGACCAACACATTGCAGGATTAGAATAACAATTACTCTTATTTCTGCCTTTTATTTCTGCCTTTCAATCATTTTTATTTTAGATTTTGCGGACAATTATCCATATCAAAGTCATTTACATGCATGGCGTAATATAACCTGCAGTCATCCGACAGATTAGTTTTCTTCCAGTGTGGCCATTCACAATAAACGTGGACAATTAAAACAATGTAGTCTGCGAGGGATTCAACATAAATCTAAAAGAAAAACACAAGGATAATTTACTATTTATCCATTTGACAGAATTAATTTCAGATTACTGTTTCCAGTCCAGCTGCGAGCAAGCAGATGTGCGGGCATCCTGCAGAGGTACTACACCGATAAAGCTATGAATATAAATCTATAACGTGTAAAGTCTCTACAGGATGCCTGCACCTTCACAGCTGGAATAAACAATCCATCTTAACAAGTGGTCTGCTATTATATAATACATTGAAATGGAAATTAATCAGACAGAGCAGGGCTGCAGATCATACTGTTTAAGAGTTAGTCTGAGAATCTGTAGCAATACCTGCACCTTCTACTGTAATGGGCTGTAAGCAGACAGGTGAAAAAAAATAATCTGGAAAGGCCATAATTACATAGAGTGGCCCCAAGTGCAGGCATTAATCATTATAAGCCATTGTGACAGAAAAATCAAAGCTTAGAAGGTTCAGGTCTCACCAGCACTCTGGCCAAGCACCACAAACTGGGACTTCATAAAGCCAAGCGAGAACCAGAAGGGGCAAGAGAGGTCAAGGAAAAGATTAAGAGAAAACTTTGAGGTGTTCCTACCCTTCCGAACATAATATGGTACATCTTTCTGCTGAAGAAATAACCTTTGTAAAGGCATCATTTCCTGTTGCAGTTTATTGTGCTCATTTCTCAGGGAAGGGTAGGATGACATTCTTCAGCTCCTGCATGGATTAATATGATCAGACTTTAGGAAGCTTGCTTATAATAATGCTGCTCTCAACCTTGACCTGCTACCCTGCCATTGAGCACAAGCAACAAACACAAAACACACACACAGACAAAAACTAATGTGAGTGTATATATCTGTGGCGTCCTCTCTAATTCTCCACGCTCAACAGAAGACGGTGATTTTAAGGCTTATTTCGTCACCGCACTAAAATCTTTTCATCGCTGTGTTACACGAGCACCCAACATGTTCCAGGCGGTTTGTGTGCATACAGGGGTACACACGTCATTTACCGGCATCTCTCGAGATCGATCTTGAGATTGTAAGAACGATCATCACTGCAGTTCTAATCTCCTCTCTTTGCTTGTCACATATAAATCTAAGCAACCTTGGATCTGTGACAGCATATAAGCTCCACATCTGCACCCACTGGAAACTTGATAAACCACACGACGACGATCTCTCTAACAGCGAAATGATTTTGACAGATGAAATATATCACTTTCCACTAACCTGTGAAGAGAAACAGTTTGTTTTATGGTTCCCCTGAGCAGAATTGTATCTCAAACATCTTTAGTTGCACTTAGGAACAAAAGAAGAAGAAAAAAAGACAAGTTACAGTGGCAGCATGTCGATAAGCTGTTTGCTACAGAATACAAAAAAAGTTTGGCATCCATAAACATTATCATCAATAGGGCCAGATTATTTAACGGAGATTTGATTTAACATCAATGATCCCATCGAGGCTCTCACTTATTGTCAGGGCAATCAATGGGAAGCAGTGTGGACAGTGACCATATCACAAAAAGTAAGTCTGTGTGCACTGTGTGTGTGTTTGTGTGTGTACATGTGTATTGGGGTGCTCCTGAAACGTAACGGCAGCTATGAACAAGATCAGCCAGCCAGTATGTGAAAGACTTGATAAATTAATGTCAAAGCAAAGGATATTAACCCTGTGTGATAAATGAAGAGGGATATTGTCTGTCAGCATGGTCATTAGTTCTCTTCACTATTTGCTCCAGTAAAATAGGAAAAGGGGAATTGAGAGAGGGCATACTTCTTTTGCAAACAACATACTATGTAAACCATGCTAGAATGCCAGAACCCTTGTGAAAAAGCTACATACAGCATCTGTATTACAGTTTAGCACCTTGTTTTATTGTTGTTAGATATTGTTGTTGTTGTTGTTATTAATATACACTGGCCCAAAACTGAAAAGATTCCCAGAAAGGGTCACCATTTCATTCTTCATAAACTAAAATACATTGATATGTAGCTATTTAAATCTACATGCTAGAGTTGTCAGTTTATCATATGAGTTATCATATGAGCGGTGTGTCAAAAATTTTTTAGGACAAGTCAACAGATGATACATGGCAGCACAAAACACAGTCGCGGGGAGCACAGATTTGCTTGCAGCCTTGTGCTGGACATTTTGCAGCCACTCTTGTAGATGTATACATCTTTATAGTACATCATTATAGGGGGAAGGTGGTTGATTCCAAGCACCACCAAGCCACTAATGTTGGGCCCGTAAGCAAGGCTATTAACCTCTAGTTTCTCAGTTGTATAATAGGGAATAATAAAAATGTAAAAGGCCGTCTGCCAAATGCTGAGAATGTAAACGTATAGGACAGGGTCAAAGAATGGAATAAATAATGAAATAAATAAAACGATAAGCCTATACACACACACCTATAAACACACACTGCTCAATCACTGTCAAAAAATATAAGATATAACTATAAATTATAGCAAGTGAGTGTGATTTCACAAACAGATCTACTAAATTATAAAAGATCATCTGTGCACCTCTCCGCTCCATCTTAGATTTCATACGAGCGCGATGCTACACCAAAGCTACCAGCATCGCGAAGGACACAACATATCCTTCCAACAACCTCTTCCAGCTTCTACCATAAGATAGAATGTACAGTAGCAGAAAAAAGCTTGCTCTTCCAGACTGCTCAACAGCAGTTCCTCCAGGCTGTGACAGCCCTAAACTCCAATCGCCTTGTCCTCCTCTGAAACCCTAAACACCCCCCACCAAAACACATGAAACTAACAACGTTTTTAAGTGCAATTCTGAGTGTGCTACACACCCGCTTGCACTAACACCCTTTTCCCTTAATATACACTAGACACCTCACACAAAGACTAAATATGAGCAATTACTAAAAAAAACTCATTTCATGTACAGATCTCTCTTTTGCACATTTTTACATTTCATGTAAAGTTCTTATTACAGTCGTTTGTACAGTATATGTAGCATGTATGTAGCACCGGTAGTCCTGTGAGACACAACATTTCGTTCCACTATATGTCCACAGGGCGGCGTGGTGGCGTAGTGGATAGCACGGTTGCTTAACAAAAAGATGGTCTGGGGTTCGATTCCCGGGCCGGGGATCTTTCTGTTCTCCCTGAACTTGCATGGGTTTCCTCCAGGTACTTCGGTTTCCTCCCACAATCCAAAAACATGCAGATTAGGTCAATTGGTGATTCTAAATTGTCCATAGGAGTGAATGTGTGTGAATAGTTGTTTGTCTATGTGTTGCCCTGAGATGTCCTGCCGACCCATCCAGGTTCTACCCCCGCCTCTCACCCTATGTGTGCTGGAATAGGCTCCAGCAGACCTTTTTGACCCTGAATTAGGGAATCAGCGGATAAGAAGATGAATGAATGAATGAATATACAGACATGTATGTCCACAGACATAGCAGAATGACAGTAAAAGCTTGACTTGACTCGACTTATAACAATAATGTATACATTGTGTTCCAACGGAAGTGTAATAAATGTGTTCAGAATCCCTTTCAATTTACTCTTTCAATTCAGAGTCCATTCCAACCAATATATAGAATAGACCACCAAATCGTACGTAAATGCACACAAATGCAAATGAACCCCCCCCCCCATAATACTACCATTATTTGCCACAGTTTATTTACATCTAGACTTGCTTTATTCTTACAGGTTTTATATTATTCAAATATTTACACACTATGGCATCCTATCTAAATCTTTAAGGATGAGATGCAATCTAATCTTTCACTCAGTCAATGCCCAGGTTTATGGCAAATAAAGCAACTTAATGTGGGTTGAATTTGCACAAATCAGTGGACTAAAGATGCAGTGCTGATCTGTCCCTTCACCCATAAAATAGGTAGTCTCTACCGCCTTGATCTTCCAATTAAACGGGTATATTTATAAACAGTAAACATGTAGCTGAAGCTAATGAGCCTGTGTTTTTTATTCATTTTTTTTCAGGCCTGGATCTGCTTTGCTAGTGCTAATTTGCTTGTTAAATAAATACAAAGCACTGAACTGTGACTAGTGTTCGATGTGCCAAATCTGTTGGGCTACTGTCCTTTTTTTTGCCTTGGACTTGCAGAGCAAGTGGTAAATAAACAAGGTCTGTTAAAGCGAACACTATGCAACCGAATTCTAAGACAAAAATATGTCCTGCTTAACAAGATTAACTATTCTCATCTATAATTCATAATGAATTTTGCTGTTTCTGGGTTTTACAGTCTTTTTTTTACTACTTCTATCGTAAAAAAAGCCTTACACATCCACTGAAGTGTCTCTCACCTAGAAAATAGAGGAAATGTTATTCTTTGTCTATTAGCTGCAGGGCTAATGGGATGGCAGAGGTGTTAAAGAACTCCCAGTATAGTCTTTTTCTAAAGGTTCTGGGTTCACCTTTGACATTTTGTGCATTGATCTGAGGGGAGTCTTTCTTTCTCGCCTGGCTTGAAGAGCAGCGTGGTGATGATTGAGCAGTGGCTATATCCCTATCTCTCTCTGTATTGATTGGGTGACAAGACAGATTGAAAGGAGTGCCTTGTCGTGTGTCATGTCGCTACATTTCTGCCACCTCTTATCAGTAACTTACACAAAACGCCAGCAACAATCCAGTCCAGTTTACATTCTATCAGATATTTGATCAGGTTTGCTTGGTTCTCGGTGTGAAAACACTCGGAATGTGTTTTTTAATATGTCACTCATTCTTTGTTGCGCATATAACTAGTGGACAAAAAAAGAGGAGGGAGGGCACTAATATGTCACTTTAATGGAAAACAAAAGTGCTACAATATCATTCAGGCCTTGTGGCTGGCAGCTATTCAGTCAAAAGCAAGAGTTTGTGGCTGAGAGGCCAGTTGTGAGCATAGCTGTCTTGGCACCATGGGTAAAAGGGGGCTAAAGTCATCACACACAATATGCACTTTTGTGTGCTGCACATCCTGATTCTGTCACTCTCTCCTTCTGCCACCTATCTATGTCATGTTAAGCACCAGTCGCTGCCAACATGCCAATTACACAGCCTGCTGCCTGGGCACAGAAAGAAAGAAATGAGGAAGAGTCTTCCATAAGACTGCTGTGCAAGCTTACCCTAATTAACCATCAGCTTAATTAGACAATTTACTGTGTAATTAGAAAGCAATTAGTCAACACCTCTCAGATCTTCTGACTGCTTTGACAGGCCTGTTTTCCTATGCTGATGCTGGAGTCTAACTTCACCTACGGTGTTTATTTTCTCCTCCCCTACGCTCCGATGTTCCTAATGTGCCACAACTGCATCTAAGCACGGAATAATCACTACTGATGGGCCAGCTATGGAGGAGGACGCATATGAGTAAAATAGGAGGTGTGAGCTCAACAATAATAAAGAACAATGATAAAGAAGTGGGTGGATATTTTATAAGCTAATTCTAAAATTTCACAAGCAATTTTAACTTTAAACTTAAACTTCTAAAACAGGAACTCTGTTATTGAGCATAAAGGGCTACAAATCACCAAATCAAGTCCAAATTTGACTCAACTCCTTTTCTCCGAACTTGTCCACCATCGTTGTCTATGTACTAGAACAGTGTGGAATAAGAATAAATTTATTTATATCTCAGAGCGGCAAACAAAAAAAAAAGGTTCCTAATTACTATAGATTTTACAACCATTTTCTGTTACACACTTATTAATGCATACAAATATGACCAAGAAAAAAAATATATGATATATATACACACATATAATATATGTTTAGCTGTTAAATCAAAGCAGGACAGCAGATACTGGCAGCTGTGCTCATTACAGACATGCAGGAGCCAAAGCCTTCTGCACATGACTACAGAACTCATTTACAGACTACTGCTATCTTTCTGTCGGCAAGGTTGCTTTGAAAAAAACCCCCGATAACGTGCAGGTATTGAACAAGGCGACATGTGACATAGTGTATCATCAGTGTTACCCTAGTGCTATACTTGCCAGTTTTTTAATGCATTCTGCAGTGGTAGAATAGTGGTCTTTTAATCACTGTACTGTAGTTACTGTCTTAAGATTCATTTAAATTTGCCTCCTACATGAAGACAGGTAAGAAAGTGCATGGATAGAGTGATGCACTTTAAACGTGTCTTCCAGAGAAAACAAACATTATACAGATTTTATGCAGCCCCAAAAGAATTCACCTAAAGTACTGAAAAGCCGTATCTATAAAGTATATAGACTTCCTAACCTTAAGCCTGCTGTAAAACTGTGAATTAGGACAACCAATGCTACAATACACTGGTGTAAACCTTTGAAGCAGAGCAGCATATGGCTAAACTATAGAAATAGCAGACCTATTATGAGGACAGAACAGATACAAAGTTCCTTTCAGTGGATAATCAGCTTAGCACCAATTACAGGTGTGATTTAGTCCGGTCTGACCAGTCACCAAGTTAATTGGACGAAGTATACGTTCGCTGTACCACACACACACTCATCTTGTAATTAGCTTGAAACATACCAAAAGTACCTAGTGCAGCTCCGACAGCAACTAGGTCTGACTCAGGATTAAATGTCCACGTCTTTAAAAATAAGGAGAAAAATTTGTCAGGAGACGGTCTTGGCTCAGAGCTAAACTACCCCTCCCCCCCTTGCCCATCCCCCGCCACACTTCACGGAAGAGAAAAAGAAAATGACACATTTTTATGTTCAATACAGTTCATTAATTCTAATTAACGGTCACGCAGCTTGACTACCTCAGCTTTGTTAGCTGCCTCTCCACTGGCCCTGCGAGTTAATTAGTGATTCCGAGCACGCCTGCACTTCGACAAGACCCACGAGTGTGAAGGCTCTCATATCCACAGTCAATCCACCGAGCATCTCCAAAACTATCAATACCACTGCAGGCTAATGTTGATCGCAGCGGCCTAACCAAAAGCACAGGATATTAAAAAAAGAAATCCCCTGTGTTTAAGAAGAATGATAGCAGAGTGCCGGCTGCTCATTCACACTGACATTAAGAATTTCTTTATCTCTTTTCCCCAAAGGAAAAAAAAACCTTACAATCTCTCCCACTGGGTATACAATAAAGAATAATACGATTTCTGTTTACCCAGATATCAGCTGGTATTTCAGCATACACTGACAGCCAATAGCTGCAACAGTATATTAGAGTCCAATCTGACATCTACAAATGTCAGGAGGAAAGAAACGTAGTATGGAGAATCGAGATTACGCCGCATTGCTCGCGTATGTAAAAATCCACTAAAGATACAAAAACTCCATCTGAAAATCTTAGGTTTAGGATTCATATAATATGAAGCTGTCAATTTTTAAGAAGTAGATGAAAAAAAAAGATCTTGAGCATTGTGTTTAATACAATCATTAAACAGGTCCAGACTTTTTGTGCTGACTCTCTAAACCAGTGGGTTTATTCTTTACCCCCCACAAACTCCACTAATGATTTATTCATATATTATGTTTTAATATATTTTGTCTTCTACTAGTAGACAAAAAAAGTGGACTCTTTTAAAAAGCATCGGGAGAAGTCTGCAAATTAATTACTAACAGCATGAAAGCAGGCCCAATGCTATTACACACACACACACACACACACACACACACACCCACACACACACACATCAGACCTGTACAAAAATAGTATTATCACTCTAAACATGGATTTCCCAGGGAGCAGCATATGTATTTGTTTGGTGTTGCTATAGAGATGTCTGTCACACAAGAATCACCATCCGCCTGCTTGTTTCTTTTTTTACCATTTATTTCTAACTCTAACTCTGGTACGTACTGTACGTAGCACAGTGCGGACATATGCCACTGATTAATATCTGCAACACCGGTCATATGCTGTGATGAAAGTGAGAATGGAATAAATCAGTTGTGATGGTTTTCAAGTTTTATCACAGGTTAATGAAAATTATAAGGGAAATAAAATATATAGATGCATATAGAAAGTGAGCAATTAGTTGAGCTTTATAAGACATTGATAGTGTTTATAAATTTATTAAAAATTACTAATAATCATTAATCATTCTATTTTTTATGAGACTCTCTTTAATTTCTTTCAACAGACAAATTTAAAAAATTATAATTATTGAATAGAATCAATATTCCTAATGTCAGCTGGCCAGACATCTGAATAAGTCTGAAACCGTTTTTCATTTATGAATGGAGTTTGAACTTTTAGAGTTTACCTTGTCAAGAGAGAAGGTCTTTGTGAGGGCGAAGCCCCAGCCCTGCTCAAAGGCTCTGCGTATCATGGCTGCACTGGTGGTTGGAGGAGCGCTAGCCAGGCCAAATGGGTTTAAAAATTTAATCCCACACATTTCCACGCTGATGTCCACTGTGTCGATGGGCGAGTAAAAGAGAGGAAGTTGTGGCTGACTGCTAACAGTCTGCCCGTGGATGGCCTACAAAGGGAAAGTTTGCATGTGAGCATTTTTTTAAATTATCTTCATATTCACTCATTTTTTAATGTGAACAAAGATTTCAATCCCTCAAGGATGCCTGCTATCTGTGTGGATGCAGATTGCTGAAGGTTATTCTACTTTACATTCTAGCGCACAGTCACACATGTACGTGCAGTGTAACAATAGGCTAGTGAATGGTCGACATCTTTTGGGTGCATTGTTTATTGAGGCCAATGTTGGCACAAAGGAAGCAAACCACACTTAGATGTCAGTTCCTCCTTTAATTAGCCTTGCGTTTATCAAGCACTTTACATTGCTTCTGTAATGATGTTGTGGTTGTATAATGAACAAGGGGGTGGCACGCGGAAAGAGAAAAAGCAGGCAAACGTGACAGCCCTCTGTACTGCACCGAGGCCACATCAAGAAATACAGAGTGAAAGAGTCTTCATAGTTTCCCCAACACAACAAGAGGGAGGGGAAAAATACAAAATACAGAAGTGCAGGCATCAAGCAGTTATGTAGACAAAGTTTCTTCTCTGAATAGCATTTTGCTATAAAGTAGCTCAGCTATGATTTGTTCATTAAAGATAGTAAAATAATTAGCTGTGTATATTAATGTGTGTTATTGGGTTAATGCTTTAATTAAGACATTTTAAAAATAGAAAAGCCACACATATTACAGTAGCGTTTATTTATTCCAAATCTAATTTATCACATACCTTAATTTATAAAGTACAATATATGTAAAAAGTGTTATCTTTATCTATATTATCTATAACCTATATAATTCATTCATTCATTCATTCATTCATTCATTCATACGTTCATTCATCTTCTTACCCACTTATTCCCATCCCAGCTCACACAGGGCAAGAGCCGGGGGTCGTCAGTTCATCTCAGGGCAACACATAGACAAACAAACATTCACATACACATTCACTCCTATGGACAATTTAGAATCACCAATCCACCTAATCTGCAGGTTTTTGGACTGTGGGAGGAAACCGGAGTACCAGTGAACACTGGGATAGGCTCCAGCAAACCTCTGTGACCCCGAATTACCAGGTTAGAAAATGAATAAATGAATGAATGCAATAAATTCATTACAAGCATTAAAAATGCATGAATATGTTCATTTATAAATTAATAGAATACATTTCACATATGCAGCCGTCAATGGAAAATACTTTTTAAAGTCTTTTAAATGTTCTTTATTTTGCCTTTTTTCTGAACGAAATGGCGACCAGAAGCATAACTGCTGACCTCTGCCTGAGTCTTTGTAAGCTACTGTGATGCACAGTTTGCTACTCTCTGTTTTCAACGCTCCTCGTATCTTGATAATGAGCTGAGAAGCCCTTTGTGGGCTGGTTCAGGTATGTTTCAAATAGAAACCGTGCACGATAGTGAATCTCTAGAGCTGAAGTTGACAATCCTTGTAAACCTTTCAAATATTTATTTTGTAAGTTCTTATTTCAATTTAAGTTATGTTAGCTACTGTTGCCTGCTAACAAAATTTTGAAGTAATCTGGAACTATTAAACAGTATACTCTAGCTTATAAATAATTCAGGAGCCAACCTTCCAATTCAAGTTTTACTGAAAGTCTTCTACAGGATGTAAGAAAAAAAAGGTTGGCTCTGCAGTGTATTTACCACAAGGTGCTGTTAAGAATATACCACAGGCGAAAATTCCTGTAAGGTAAGAAAAAAAGGTATGAGTTCAAGAAGTTCAGCTGATCTGAGAGTATATTTCACATGAATCTGTGTACCTTTCTAACCTTTCTATAAGATTGTTGTTTTTCTCTTTATGGTAATTTCCTCTGCAAATAAACAATTATCTCTGCCTTGCTCTGACAAAAGCTGGAACGATCCAACTATTAACTTAAAGATGAACCGTGCTAATGGGGTGACTTGTGTACTTCAGGAGCGATTCAGAGACCTGCAAGAGGCAAACCTGCCAACTATCTAACAAGACCTTACATCTAAAAGCCTACTGGGGACATTATCTTGTGTTTATAAGTTTTATCTGTGGAGGATGTCTCTAGTAAGAGAGATGTGCAGACTATTTGCATTTTTCATTAGGCACTTTACTGCTAACGACTTGAGTGTTACAAACTCTTTTTTTTAGAATGTAAGTAGGACATTTCCATTTATATACACTCAAAAGAGCACAGTGTTAGGAACACCTGTGTGCCTGCTTGTACATCCAATTAACCAATTATGGAGCAGCCGTGCACTGCATTATAAAATCATAAAGATTCAGGTCAAGAGCTTTATGTAATACCCAACTAACTCACTTATCCGTCTTGGGGAAAAGCTCAGTGAGCTTAGTTTTTCTGTTGCTTGTGCCACATGGGCAGGTTTATGTATTTCTGAAAAAATACTACTCTTCTCAGAATTGTCCACATATAACAGTCTGTAAAGTTTGGACCAGGGTCATGGCTAAGTGATTCAGGGACTCTGGGTCTATATGGCAAAAGTGCTGGAAGCCCTTATAATTGTTTACACTAAAGACAGCTCTGGTTTGGAAAGATAGAAATGAGTTGGGGTAAAAATCCAGTGAGCTGCTGTTCAGTTGATGAAAGAGTTTAAAGGTGACCATCCGGATGCTGACAGGAACGGCTTGGTCACTCAAATAGCCAATTTTATAGCAAGCATAGAAGCATTTCCCTATGCACCATGCAGTTGGGCAGAAGAAGAATAAAATCACACCATTATAGTCTACAGGTTCTAAAGGGTTCTGATTCTACTTTTTTTTCTTGAACTTTTGGTCTCCGTAGAACTCAATCCTCTTCCATATATGAATCTTTTTTTTCCACAGTGCATACTAGCTGCATATCATTTCTACAATTCCGAGTTCTTTGTGTTTCCTGTTTATGAAACCCTGTCTTTGTGCTTGAATTTAAGACTTTTATGCTTTGTGAGAGGGAAAGCTAGGTTTAATGCTTTGCGGGAGGTTTTACGATTTTCAGTGTTTGGAAGTGAGCCAGTAAATAGAGGATAGAGGGAACGTATGAGCTCCAGTAAGCCTCTCTGAGGGGCCTAGACTTAGATGACACAACTAAGACAAAGCTAAGAGCTCTCTCTCTCCCTCAATATCTCATGCTCTCTCTCTCTCTCACTTTATTTCTCTCCCTCTCTTTCTTATTCTCTCTCTCTCTCTGTCTCACTCTCTCTTTCTGCTTACGTTTAATACGCTTCTTTTGCCAAAATCTCCAAGATGTGGTTTAAGAGAAAATAGTGCTTTGAGTGGCAATTGCTATGTTGAAAAAATTGCTACAGCAACGCTAGAAGCTACAGCATGGCTATTGTGCTGCCTTTTGCAATTGTGAAAATGACTGTTTGGGTACAATACATCTATTAAGTCTGATTAGTCATCAAAATGAATCATGTTGAGAGACTCGTGTCGTATTCAGAGAGCAGCAAAACTCCTGCATGCTGTCTTCATAATTAATCAGCTCTCCAAATCCTACTTCTTCTTTGGCTTTTGATTTGAACAGGATCTTAATAAGGGAAACATCTGCTGGGGTCTTAACACGAGTGTTTGGACGGTTGTGCATGGATACGCGTGTGTTTTGCAGTAATGAATATGAGCACATATCTGCATGCCTGTACTATAGCAACAGTATCACAAAGTGCATGTTGTGTATGCTGAGGTTTTGTCTGTGTAGCGGTGTGTCTGTATATATTCAGTGTGTTTGGTATGTGTGCATGCACAGTATAAATTGTATGCAATGTGTGCATTGTGTGCGTTCTGCATGTATGCAGTGCATGTTTGCATGTGTGTGTTGTGTATGTGTGTGTTTACATTGTGTGCATGTGGGTGTAAATGTGTTATGTGTGTTTAGTGTGTGTGTGGAGTTTGGGTTTGTGCACGTGTGTGCAGTGTATGTGTAGTGTGAGTACACAACACCTGTAAGTATTTGTGGATGTACCAGGAGGCCTGTTTGCCATCGTTGACTGACTCCACAGTGGTGTTAGCGAGTCCGGCTACATCGCCCCCAGCAAATACCCATGCCTCACTGCACTGCATGCTCTCCAGGTTCAGCTCCGGAAGCCCCCATCTGTTGAACCTGATGGGAGCCATGGCCTCTTTCACTGCAAAGAGCGGAACAATTCTAAGAGGAAAGCAGGGAAAGTGAAACAATAAAAAAGGAGCAGTAGAGACTCGGCAGAGCTTGATAGACTGGAAACCAAAGTGAGACTAATATGAAGTCTCTGACAAGACAAATGACAAGCAGGGTTTTTTTTTTCATCTGCGGCGCCCCTTTCTTTCGGCTAGGTTAATGTAACATCTCCTGATGCATTTCATTCACCGCTAGCAACGTTCACAAAAAGATACTCTGTCAAACTGCTCTACATTAGAAAATGACCCCCCGCTTCTGCCATGCATACCCCAGCAATTCATCTTCAGAGCTTTCAGCACTGATGATAGTCTGCATACTCCAATAAAAAAACTTCCAACTGGGAATCTATGTACAGAGAAAAAAAAGTTCAATCGGCCAAAAAAAATATATATCGCACATGATTAAAATGATTAAAAATTCAGAGGAATTAAAAATAGGGATTAAAAAATATTTTTTTATCTCTTCTTCAAAGCCGGACTGATACCTTGCAGAAGTTGGTGCTGCAACTGGAAAGAAATTAATTTACAGGCAAAAACAGACTTTTATAGAAGCAGTTCTGATTAATTTCAATTTCATGAACTGATTAAAGAATATGATTGCGTACAAATTTATAGCATTAAAGAAAGAAATCATTTATTAAGAAAATTCCGCCAACAATTAGGACAGATACATCTCCTTAAAATCAATAAAATAATTCCCATAATGCTGTGGGTTTTCTTTTTGTTTAACCCTTGTGTCACTTTCTACACTTTACAGTAACACAAATATCCACAAACAAATAAATATTTTCTTAAAGAAACCGATACAAATAAGCAAGTAAGCATCCCCAAAAGAACGAAACTGTCAGATATTCCTTATGGAGCCATTATGTTCCACTTCTCCGGAAACACGCATCTATACACACTAAAGGGATTTTCTTTTTTCTTTCACTGTCTTATACTCAGTGGTCTGATGGACTGGTGTGGCAGGTTTCACATACTACTAAAAGGGTCTTGTGAAGTAGTTTTATTGTAGGCATAGTCTCTCTCTCTCTCTATCTCTCTCTTTCTCTCTCTCTCCATCCCTCCTTCTATCTGACACACACATGCACACACCCTATGGACCTATTCCTCAGTGGCAGATGCAGACTGTCAGGCCCCATTAACCAGAATGATCAATGTTGGATAGAATAGAAGGAGATGCTGTGTAAACAGCTCTAAATAGGAGGACAGCAACCCAGAAGGGATAATCTCAAGTTATATCAGTTAGAACAAAGTTCATTCAGCTGTTTGGTGTGAACTTACAAATTTACAAATGATCATTATATCCCTTTTTGTTTTTTTAAACATCCTGTTGTATTCTCATTCTTACCCCTAAAATAACCTCAGCTTTTTTTATTAAGCCACAATGGTGAGTAAATTCAGGCATTAATATCAGGTGAGGAGGTCTGGATGTTCGGAAGGGTTGATGTCAGATTTCTGTGTAGAGTTCTGTACAAAACACAGTAACCATGTCCATAGGTTTTTGGGTTTTTGTGCACAGGGGCATTGTCATGCTGGGAGAGTGCCTGTTCTTCTTAGTTCTGCCATCTATTTTAAGCTTTGTTGCAACAGTTTCACGAAGAGACAAAATGTTTTGACTATATAAAGCACAGACAGACAGAAAAGAATGCCTAAAATAGAGACTAACTACACAGCCAGTGGTATATTAATTGGGCAGAGTGCCAGGGTATGCTAGTAAAATGTGGTGATTAACGGAAAGCCAATACGCAGATTCTTATAGCTGGCTGGGTGAACGTGGTCCTGGCTGGGGTGACATATCCCCGGTATGAATTAATCCATTATAATCCACCCAACCACCGCCCCCACCCCCCTTCCATTGGAAGAAAGTTAATTGTGGCCAGCGATCTAATCATCTACTCACTCCAGTGGGCCAACCTAGCAGATTACAAGCTAGTTTTACAGCTGTGTCAGCTATTTCGGCAATGGGGTTCTGCTGCACCTCCCGTAGCCATCGAGCATGATACTTGAGTGGGTAAGTAATTCATATTTTTAAAGGCAAGAACACAGACTGCTGAGAAAGAAAAAAGATAACTTCTCAGCATTTTTGGGTAGCTCTACCTGCCAGCTTAGGCCGGGCGATGAAATATTGTGTGTCAGACTCTGTATTGACAAAATACAAATTGGAATAGCAGCAAATTTAACCCCTTATCTTTTTCTTAAATGACTCTGAAAAATAATCTGTTGTAAATGCATTTTTTAAAGAACTGATCAAAAGTTTACATTAGTCAAAGCAAGCATTAAAAGCACATTTTGTTAGCAGTGAATTACAAAGTGGCAGGCGCGTTAGAGTAGTGAATAGCACAGTCGCCTCAGAACAAGAAGGTCCCTGGTTCGATTCCTGGACCAGAGATCTTTCTGTGCGGAGTTTGCATGTTCTCACCGTGCTTGCGTGGGTAGCCTATTGCCCTATGTGTGCTGGGATAGGAGCCAGCAGACCCCCGTGACCACGAATTAGGAAATAAGAAGGCAAGAAGATGGATGAATGAATTACAAAGTATTCTAAAAATGTCGTATAGAGCCAATAGTGCATATACATCTTCTTAAAATTACACTGCATACCTCCACAAGCATCAAAGCTTGTAGGCAAGCATGCTATCAGCTTATTGGGAGAAAAGAAACCCCATCATATAGCTAATTGGGCCTAAGCACTCTATTGGCAAATCTTAAACACACGTCAACACTTACTTAAATACAGCTTGTCTGCTTGTTCTGCTGCTTTCTCAGAACACCGCTTTAGAACCAACTACATCCCCATCTTTAAATACATATACAAATACAAATACATCCCCATCTGTTGTCATTCTTGCGTGATCTGAACGGATGGGGGAGGGGTGTTCTGAGGATGCTGATGTTTCTTCATGGTGCTTCATGAATTCAAAACAGAGCCATACCATGAAATCTAAACTTTGAATATAGCAGTACAATTCTAAAGCTTACCTGTTTATTTTCTTTATCAATTAAAACAGTGGTCCTCAACCTTTTTATCACCACGGACCAGTCAACGCATGACAATTTTATCACGGCCCAGGGGTGGTGGGGATACGTGCATTATTTATATCGTAACTATATTGTAACTATAATAATAAACCTGAATCCACTGTGTATTCATACGCAACTTTATTAGTAGCTTTCTTGCAACAAATAACATAACATGAGAATAACATATAACATACACATAAATAAAGTCTCAAGTAAGATGGCTTCATTGCCTCATTAGAGATCCGTACACAGCATATTTTGCAGAGCGGGTTTTGGTGTGTGGGAATCACCTGTCGCCATAAATCCATGTTTTAAGTCCGACTCCTGATATTGTCTGTTAAAAGCTTTCTTTTTCTTGGAACTCGTACACTCTTCTGTCTCTTTACTATTCACTATTTTATTTCTAAATAAATAAAACGGAAATAATTAATGATTTCTTGTGCTGCCCGGTACCAATTGATACACAGACCGTTACAGGTCCACGGCCCGGGTGTTTAGGGAACACTGCTTTAAAAGGACCGGACTAAGTAGAGCTAAATTTTTCAGACATGAGGCGGACTGGTCATAAAGAGAAAAAGCTGACTGAGTGTGCACTACTTTATAGACATTTTACCCAGTTAGCTCAATTCATTAGATTCTTATGAACTATCTGAATAAAAAAGCCCTTTACAGCTCAGGCTAATTACAAAATGATGTAATACGTACAACATTTATGCTTACTTAAGTATAATATAAATATGCATAATCATATTTGTGCTGCTTTAAAAAGCAAGGAAAATGATTCTACTGGGTAACCGGTTGTGTGTGAAGCCTGGGCTGTTCTGGGTAAGATGAATCTCATTACTAAGACATGGCATATCCGGTCAACTCTGGACACTGCTATCCCTCTGTGGCATTATTCCCTGTTTATTTAGTGTGACCCTAATTGAAAATCATAGCAGGTGTGCCCTTTATCGGTGTAATCTAATTAGCAAACTTCACAAATATGTCAGGAAGGAAGTTGTGCACGGTCGGCGGTGGAGAACATGTTGTACATAGCACACGAATGATCATCAAAGTCACTGCTTACTGAAGTAGGAGCTCATCATATGATAATGTTTCATTATCACTGGGATGATTTTGACAGCAAATAAATAAGGGGATGTATGGAGCACACTGCCAAACTAGTATAAAAATATAAAGCTGGTGGCTTATAGATTAACAGACAGCTAGTTTTAAAGTCTGGTAAGACAACGTAATGAAGACACACACTAGGATTGTGTGATAATGATGGGAATGTCGTTGCTTGTCTGTGTGATCACATTAGAGAGGTCCTCCATGAATAACTCCAGGTGGAACTGTCCAATAATGGCTTGTGTTTGCTCCTGGAGGGCTGTCTGCATGTGCATCAATGCTAATCCCTTCTTCACACTGTGTTTTAAGCAGCTCTCCGTTTACCAGCATGTAAAACTCATTCAGAGCCATCTATCACTACACTGCCATCAGCAAAAGTGAGAGCAAAAGTAGGAAAGAAAACTTGTGCCGAATAAACACAAGACTTACCAAGCAGTGCTTACTTTAAACTTTTAAAGAGACTCCTATAAAATGTCTCTGGAGTAAAAAAAAGGAAAGTAAGCAAAAGGACAAGTGATGCGAATGCCATTTTGCCACATCAATTTTTATTTAATCTCTTAATGGGACATCTGTTTATATGTAAACATGCCTATTCCATCATTTAATCTGAAATCACAGCCGCAGCCAAATTCATTCCGTTTAATTCGAATAAATAGAGCAGTAAAGCGATCCTGGCAATATGGTCATCTCTATTTCAGCATGGCAGACACTTATGAAAATGGCTTTGTCCTAACAAGGCCCTAATGGTATCACAGAATATACAAATGAACACAAACATTATTGTGGACCAATACCAAAGTGAGGGTGGCACTGCGGCATAATTAGCACGGTTGCCTCACAACAAGATGGTCCTGGTTTCGGGAGTTTGCATGTTCTCCCCGCACTTGTGTAGGTTTCCTCCGCATATTCCGGTTTCCTCCATCAGTCCAAAAACATGTACAGGTTGTTCGCCTGTTTTTCCTCTCGCCCTATGTGTGCTGGAATAGGCTCCAGCAAACCCTGTGGGACCCTGAATTTGGGAATAAGCGGCTAAGAAGATGATTGAATGGTTGAATGAATGAATCAATGAATGAATGAATGAATGACGAGATGTTTCTCCAGTATAGCATACGCATGTAAATTAAGCATGGACTGAACACATTGATTCAATATATATTTTTTGGTTGCAAAATGACATTATATCTGTAACAGGCCGCAAGTAGAGTAATGTGTCTCAAAAGTTTCTTAGAATTAATAATATTCGAATTATACTGTAATAAATATCCTACCTTTTGAGTCATTTAGTTGAGAGCCGAAAGCACTGATGACAAAATCAGCTTTGAGCCGTATAATCTGCTCTTGGTCCTCAACCCATTCTCCTGTCTCGGTTTGCTCTGTTCGACAGAACTCTATGGCATGCACCAGACCCTTCTTGAGGATAACTTCTCTTGGTGACAGGAAAGGTAGGAACTCGCATTTCTCTTCTTTTGCAAGTTCCATCTGCATACACAACAGACCATGCTCAACACCAAACCTTTTCGGAAAGAGAAAACAAACTACTGACTCAAACTGTTAGTAATGCAGAACTGAAAATAGCTGATGCTGATAATTATATCTATACTGCTAGTAAAAAAATTGAAAAGAAATTTGCATTAAATGTTAAGATTAAAACTTGAATGATTGATATGAATGCTGGAACATAGATATAGTATGACTAAATGCCTTTTCGTTTCCAGTGCGACTTTTATATCGTTTATTGAGCAAGTGACATTCTTAAGTGCTAGAACTTGATAGTGCTGGATATCAAACCCTGTTTTTCTAGCTATAAGCCCAACACTTTAACCACTGTGCTACCACCTTCCCTATAAATTTATTCTAACATGATATGTAGCTTTCTTCATGGGTAGGCTTGGAGGTTTGGTGTGCCCTGTATCGACCAGCTGCCACCACTCAACACTTAACAACTACACAAAGATGCATTTCTGTTCAGCATTTTAGAGAACACAACAGTTAATTAGGACAGTGGGAGAAAAAGACAATGCAAATGTGGAGATGTGGAGAACCGGAGAGCTGTCTGTGCCTGTGTCTCAGTCCTTTACACGAAAAACACTTTTTTATGCTAACGATACAGCTGATTATTCTGTTCACAAGAAAACAAAAGGGATGTCCATAAACAAAGCACAAAATAATGTGGGGAAACAAAATTAATCTTTGACTAAAATTGTCTGATGAATAGTTTAAAATGAAAAACTAATAAAAAGTCCCTGAACTTATCGATGTGTATAATTTGAGTTGAACTACAAGTAGCTATGCAAAGATGCTGTTTTTCTCCCATTTAACTATTTTTATTGCGTAAATTACCTCAACTCACTTCAACACATCACACTCACATTAACTTGAAGCATATTTTATCTTCTTTTTTTTTAAAGCATTACTTACACCTACAAGTGTTCTGCGCCAATATACCATATAAACAAGCTTAATTAGTTTGGGGTGATGGAGGCAGCATAACTGAGCATAGCTGCAGCTGGCTGAAAACTGATGTGAATAATTACCTTTCATTTTACCATATCATTTTTATGGCAGCATGTGGTAGGCGGTGAGAAGGCGGCAACATAATGCGTGACAAACGTAAACTCCGGAGAGTTAAGAATAGACAGCTGCGATGAACATATTACCTTTATCAGTACAGCTACATCATCTTCCATTTAAGTTTACCACATACATGCAAGGTACACAATATTAGAGATTTCAGTGGCACTAAAATAACTTTTCAATAATGGTGTCTATCAAGAAATAAAGTTAATTGTTTCAAACAGAGATGAGTAGCAGTACGGTTTCCCCTGGTGCATGTCTCGCTCAAAGCCGCCCCTAAATAAAGATAATAATGCAGTTCATTAGAGACTAACAGCAAAAAAAGATTTTGACAGTAATCTCCTTCTAAAATCAAAGGCAAGTCTCTGCAATAAATGAGGAAAGACAGCATTAAGTGAGGTGTAAGTGGGCCAGACAAAGGGGTGAGGACGTTCTCACAACTGTCTTAATAAACCCCTTGTGCAAGGCTCCCTTCACAAGACCAAATATTAATAAACCCCTGTCTGCTGTTGACTTTTTCACTTCTTCTTTTTTTCCATTCAGCAATCACTTTCTGTCTTTCCCTTCCCCTCTCTTGTCTATTTATCTCCTCACCTCTTCAGGGACGGCACGGATATTGGTGAAGCCACGTCTGAACACCACATAGACCCGGCGTGCACCACACCGCAGGGCAGAGGTGGCACAGTCAAAGGCAGTGTCTCCTGCGCCCAGAACAATCACAGAGCCATGGAGGCGAGGCAGCTTCGAGCGGCAGCTGCACATCCCTAAAGCCCAGGAAGGACAAGAAAATGAGAGGAAACAAGCTAGGGAGTGAAGAAAGAGAGGAACTATGATTCCTCTTTTTTAACTGTTCCCACTTAACTGTTACAAATAGCATCTTGAAGTCCTCAGACACAGTATCGCATTATACTGCTGCAATGACAGACAGGTCTCTTTTTCGGGAAATGTCCTTATAGCTGTAATTTTAGAACCCACCCTTTTTTATCTTTTGCATCTGTGATAGGGATGACTAGTCAATCTTATGAATGCAGCTGATTTCAACAATGTTCATATTCAAATCACTCAATTGGAGTAAGACAAAATAGCCTTGTATAGCAGCTCATAGCTCAAATTCTTACCTCAGACTATTTCATAGACTCTTTATTACATGTTTCACTAATGCAAGTATTCTGAAATGCTAAGAAATATTTTGCTTAGAAATATTTCAAGGACATGCGGCACCATTCCATTTTGCAAAAAAAGGAACATTTAAGAGGTGGTAAAAGTTTTGAGCAAACCATTTTTCTTACATTCTTTACCTAGTTTGCTGGCCTTGGCGACTAGTGGAAGAAAATCCTTGGAGGTATAAAATCCCTGCTCCATAGAAAGGCCTTCAAAAATTTTGTGCCTGTTGGCTTGAGGTAAACCTACGTAAAAATAAATAAATACTTTTAGAAAAAAGTAGAAGCCAGTAATTTGTGATCAAATGATCAGCTTACTCTGCAATAACATCTCTATAATAAACAGTACATGTTAAGCAGAACATGGTATAGAGAACACATTTCACTCAGACTTTCACACCACGTATGTGCGCTCTCTTTTGTTCACAGAGAAAGCGGGTGCTTTTCTCCGTCATGTCACACAATCACACTGTATCAGAAATTCCTGTGCCACTCTGCTTGGAAAATCGATCTACTCTGTATACCGTCATTAACCTCATCACACTACCTTGTCATTATCCTTGTGATGTAGACGTAAGCATTATTTAAATAAAAGCTGTAGAAAGGTCGAACAAAGCTTCTGATTTGTCATAACCTGTCATTACTGCTTCTAATCAAACGAAACAGATGTTAATATGGCTTAATCTAGGGCTGGAAAGATTTATTTAAGAGGTGTTTAAAAGCAGCAAATACAGATCATTACCTGCTCGAAATTCATTCCAAATGTGATTACAAAGGCATTTGCAAGGAATCAAAAATTTTCAAGCACAGAAAGATGAGAAGATGCATTTTGCCTGGAGAGAAAAAAAAATGGTGGCTCTGCACATCGAGCTGTTAAGTGATTGAGAGAGGGAAAAGTGAAGTGTCTCCTGTCAAAATTATATTTTTTCTGCATACACTTCAGTGTTAATGTGATTTTAAGAAAATGCCCCAGCAAAGTTCTGCATTACAACATGCTTTAATGGATTTTATCGTCTCTAATTCTCCTCTCGGACACTTTTTGCCCAATTTGTGCACATCAGAGGCATACGGCATGTTAGCATGATGAATCTTCGCTCATGCTGATCCTGTTAGGTTAAAATTTCTAAATGAGGCTTCTTTTGGCTTGGAGAATATAGCCATGATGCTTTATTCAAGAGATTAATGCCTACCCCATGATTAAGAAAGTTACACTCATTATGCATGTAACTAGTCATTAAATCATACAGTAATTAGGTAGCCACATTTCATCAAGACAAAATCACACCTTCACCATCATCAATAACACAGTAATTAGCCACTGTTTCAAAGTGGGGGGGTGGCCTACATACAGTGACAATCAGCAATCAATGTACTAAATACAGCCAATACACCCAATACAAGGAACGAAAGTGTTAAA
>JAOTRA010000035.1:10673490-10686136 GCA_026260255.1 Pseudolaguvia tuberculata | reverse complement strand
TGTGTGTGTGTGTGTGTGTGTGTGTGTGTGTGTGTGTGTGTGTGTGTGTGTGTGTGTGTGTGTGTGTGTGTGTTTCAAGGAGAATAAAAGCAGAATTATTTGGTAAATGCTTAATCAGTACATTTTTCAGGTTGCAAATGTTGGAAAGAAAATGTCACATCCTTAAAGCTGGAACTGCCTACAGCGATAATCCTGAAAAGAACCTTCTTTACCCACCCTTAAAAACCTCAACATAACACACAAGCCTGCATATTAAATAAAAAAAACAATAAACTCTCTCTCTCTCTCTCTCTCACACACACACACACACACACACATTCCAGGAGTTTTTTCAAGCTTGAAAAGTTAAATGAAATCAAATGCATTGCTGCCATGGTAACATGTGAGGAAGGCTTTAGGACATGTCAAATTCGACAGGTGAGGTTAAGGGAACATGCCCAGCACACGGGTTCACCTGTCATTTTAATTGCTTCAGCAGTCATGCTTTTAACCAATTAAAGTAAATTCCAAAGACTTTTCACACCAGCAAGGGAAAACACTCTTTTTTTCAAGCACTTCACAAAATGTTATTTATTTGCCTTGTAAAACAGCAGACTTGTTAAGCTGATGCCAGTTAGTGATCGTATGTTCCGTAAAATTAATCCCACTAAATAACACACTTAAATCCACAAAATGTCTAACAAATATGTCACAAATCTCAAAAGCAGTGATTAAACTAATCAAACAGAGATTGGACGTTGTTCAAGAAGTATTAAAAAGAGATTTATAATTTATTAATGAGCTTGCGCCAACAGTGAGAAAGCATGTCCGGTACATTGATTGTAATCATGTCTTAACTGCAGAGGACAGCAGAGAGCAGTATGTGAGCTCACATCAGCAGTAATCTGGCCATTAGTGGCCTTGATCTAACCTGAGCTCAGCTCTAGCACACAGATAATAAGGAGAGGCAAATACCAAGTGAGTGTCTTGACCCGGAAACAGAGCAATGAGAACTTGAAGACTTCACACATTCACCAACGCTGCATGCATAGACACTTCGACACTCACCTAAGCGCACAAACACATACACAAACCTTATCCTAAAATATTTAAAGGGGATTTGGTGGTAGCTCAGTGGTTAAGGAGTTGGACTGCTGGCCAGAAGGTCATGGAATCAATTACCAGCAATATCTAGCTCAGGGGTCGGGAACCTATGGCTCGCGAGCCAGGTGTGGCTCTTTTGATGATTGCAACTGGCTCGCAGATTTCGGCTTTTTCACTTGTTTTAATCCATCCAACGATTTTCCACTGCTCATGTCCTGTTCAGGACTGCAATTGGCTGCAGGAGCAATTGACCTGTGAGGAATCAGACATAGCTCCTCCCCCTTATTTAACTTCGTCGTCCTGAATTTGGTTGCCAGGGCGATGACGCATTATTTAAAGCGACGCACCAACGTGTTTAAGGATAATTAACGGTCACGAAGTGCTGTTGATAACGTTTGTTATTGCTATTTGTCCCTTTGCTCATGAGTAAACATGTATTTTGCCCCTTTGCTCTTGAGTAACCCTGTGTTTCGTCTCTTCGCTCCTGAGTAATCCCATGTTTTGCCCTTTTGCTCCTGAGTAACCCCGTGTTTTACCCTTTTGCTCCTGAGTAACCCCGTGTTTTGCCCCTTCGCTCCTGAATAACCCCGTGTTTTGTCCCTTTGCTCCTGAGTAACACTGTGTTTTGTCCCTTCAC
Organism: Pseudolaguvia tuberculata; assembly: GCA_026260255.1. Taxonomy (NCBI): domain Eukaryota; kingdom Metazoa; phylum Chordata; class Actinopteri; order Siluriformes; family Sisoridae; genus Pseudolaguvia; species Pseudolaguvia tuberculata. The sequence goes on along the minus strand of JAOTRA010000035.1, from coordinate 10,684,416 downwards.
TCCTGAGAAACCCCGTGTTTTGCCCCTTCGCTCCTGAGTAACTCCGTGTTTTGAGTTTCTTTAAGTTTGGTTTAAGTTTCCCTGTGTTTTGGTTTCATTTTGTGTTTAGTCTGTGAGTCAATTACCTGCAACATGGATCCGATCTCCGTTAACCCATTCCATGTCTATTATTTTAATTGGATGATAATAACCTACGTTGTCTGTTGCTGGGTAAACAGGGAAACGCCCCCTTTTCAATCAGTCTTAAAATATATTATATGGCTCTCACTGAAATAAATTTCCAAATATTTTGCTTTCATGGCTCTCAGAGTCAAAAAGGCTCCTGACCCCTGATCTAGCTGCTGCTGCTGTTGCTGGATCCATGAGCAAGGCAGAAAAGGAAATAAATGTAAGTTGCTCAGGATAAGTGTGTCTAAACTAAAGAACACATAATACTCCAACATGTGGATGAGTCTATAACTAAAAGCAATATTGTCTCACCTTTACCGACATTATAATACTAATGACATTAACTTGGTTTTTTTTTTAATTACCAATGGTCAGAATATCAAATTCCTGAGGCTAAAACACGTAACAAAAAATTCAAATGCACATATAAATATATTAAAAAAAACAACAAATACATTATAAAAGTACTGCATAAGTAATATTGAAACAATCGAAAAACAGACAGACGTCAGCTGACATTCTGAATGCGTGGCTGTAGCCTTCGATTTCTGTGCAGGGGTTGAGAATAAATATGACTGATCATCAACAATGGCACACAGGCAAAGGTCACTTAAAGTGCCCCCAAGGTCCTGTTTTTTTTTTTTTAAAAAAACAGATTTTTTGATGTCTATTGAATGTGATGTGGGGGAGGGCTTTAAGAGTACTGTATTCTGTTCATCACACACCAAGCAGTGGCACCAAGGTTAACGATGGCCGCCACACAGCCCATTGTACAATCAGAGAGAATCAAAGCACAGATAGATGACTGTAGCTACACGCGTAAATGCATCGTGAGCATTCATTTGGGCAGCAATGACCAACCTTCGGGCAGAAACTGCAGCTTATGTAATGCTCTGAGAGATACTGAGAAGGTTTAGAGCAAAGCACTGCGCAGAATTTATTAAACTGCAAAAACTTGAGTGAAAACAGCTTGAACATAGGTAGATTTATACATGATCCTAACCTTGTGTGTTGTAGCTTCTAAATGCTGCTCAGAACCACAGAAATGAACCTAAATGGAAAAAATTGAGTGCACTGAGGAAAATACAGTTACAGTTACAGTTTGGCATTTGGCAGACGTTCTTATCCAGAGCGACTTACATTTGATCTTTTTTTATAAAACTGAGTAATTGTGGGTTAAGGACCCACAATTCTATAGAGAAAAATAAAAAAAATCAACTGTTACCAGTGACTGATAGACGCTCCAAAGTGAATTGGATGTTATACCTTGCATGGCAAAAGGCAAGAAGACAAGAAGGTCCTGGGTTTGATCCCCTGTGGGTCTTTCTGTGCAGAGGTTGCATGTTCTCCTCACGCTTATGTGGGTTTTCTCCAGGTACTGAAGTTTCCTCCCACAGTCCAATAATATGTACATTAGATTTATTGGTGACTCTAAATTGTCCATAGGAGTGAGTTTGTGTGTGGTTGTTAGTCTATAAGGGGTCCTGAACAGGGTGTACCCTTGCCTTTTGCCCTATGTGCACTTGGATAGACTTCAGCAGATGCCCGTGAATTAGAAATTGAATGAATGAATTATTCTTGTTGCTGTTATTATTATACTATCTGCAACACTTATCAATAAACAGAAATGAAATAATATTCTGTCACAATGAAACGCTGCACAAATAATACACTAATAATAGTAAATTATACCTACTAGTTTATTAATATTAGTATTGATATTATGGGTATAAGATTTAAAATTACTATTGATTACTTATCTATATACTGCATTTTTGTATTTTTAGAGAGACAAGAGGGAAACAGCTAGAGCTGTATTTTTTTCTTCTTGACTGTAATCACTAGATAATTAAAGCGATTGGCCACATTTATTCTCCACCATGTGCCTTTGGGTGAAAGTTTACGGATATCCATTCTGAATAGGGAGGATATGAGTGTAGCATGAAATTGGCAAAGTGTAGCTAACCTTGTTAACTCTGGCAATTAAAGTCATGTCACAGACTCATATCCGTGCAGTTACAGGCGGAAAAACCTGAAACAAATACAAATGAGTAGACTAACCTTCTCAATCTCCTCTACTTTTGTCTGAACAGGACATATAGCTCTGACATGACAACAGCACATTACATGCTTCATCACAAGCTAGTTGCCACACAGTTTCTCTTTCTTGTCCTTTTTCCACGTTAATCACCACACATTAAGTGGAACATACAAATCATGGATAAAAATAAATTGTTTGACCGAATGAGTGTGAACAGAATGAGTGCTGTTTAAAACACAGCATAACTCCCAATATTTTTGTTGTGTATTTTTAACCATCGGCATGTAATTGCAGTTTGTCTACAGGCCTGACAAAATAAACTATTATTATACTACTATATACTATTATACTATTATTATACTACAATATTATACTCTACTTTTGTTTGTTTGTTTACAGTATACAGCTAACGGTATAGGTTTTTTCCACATCATTCTTTCATTGAGCTGTTCCTTGTGCAAAGTTCGATGGTCTGTAGAATGACTGTCACCAGCAGATGGTTTGTGGTTTAATGTTGACCATTCTAATCAATCTGTGCCTTTCAGATATCTTTACTTCTTTATTTCTTTTCTTTCTTTCAGCAGGACAATGACCCAAAGCATTGTTCCAAATCTACCAAGAAATGAATGCACAGACACAGATACAATGTTATAGCAAGGTCATCCCAGTCCTCAGACCTGGCCATCATTGAAAATCTATGGATTGATTTGAAAAGGGTTCTCCATGCTCACCAACCATCAAACCTAACTGAACAGAAATTTTGCAAAGAAAAATAGTCCAAAATACCTGCAACACAGTTTACATCACACAGACTGAAATCCTATACATTTATGTGCTTATGGTGGAATTAGTTATAATCAAAATATATGTTTGCATGTTTTCTGATTTTTCAATTTATTTTTTCATGCTTTCTTTATTAGAAAACAGGATGCTTGTTATTGTCACAATTACAGCTGTGAGTATTGTTAGTTCATTAATATCAGATTGAGGCTTGATTCTTTTTACTCATTGGTGTAAACAGTTTGTCTGAGTATTTTTTTAACCAGCCACTTTTCTCGCTACATAGCATTAATAAATAAAATAATTGTGTGGAAAGGTGAAAACAAATATTTACAAGGGTTTGACTGGGTTGAAACAGCAGCTACAATAAACAGCTGCACATATGTAACACATTAACTAGATATATTTATACAGGTAGTCTCACAAATACAGTCCATATATATAAAACCTACACAAACCCTACATAAAACAACCTCGTCTGGACCCATTAGCAAGGCCCTTAAATTTTTGTTGGTCAGATGCATATGTAAGATTAATGTTAGTCACTCTGGGAGACTGTGTCTGCCAAATGCCAGAACTGTAAATATTAATAATCTGCATTAACAATTATTCCAATGGAAAGTGCTCACATTTGCTGTCAAATGAATGCGCTGTACTGTCTGACTGCCTTGGCTGTCGAAATCTTCAGTATAGATTTATCCACTTATCTCACGCTAGACTCTTCCTCCTAAACACAAGTCTTCATAAAAATCATGAAATTAATTACAACTCTATGGTGTTTGTACCTCACTGATGATGTTTTTATCTCAGAGCTGTTTAAATTTCACTAGGAATTATGCTCATTTACATGCAGTTCTTTGTAATTCTCCTCTATTTTTTCTTAATGAAGTTAAGAAGATTAAAGTAGATTTTGCATCAGCCGCTGCACACTAAGCGCTCTTGGTCATCTTCCTACTGCACTTTATAATTCCATCTGTGATTCAGATCAATGAGATGAAAGTAGTTGAAGATTCACATTTAACACACTGCTCGTATTGAAGAAATTCTATTTGAAACATGTTCTCTATTAACAACTAGCTTGACAATGTAAACCAAACAAAGCCAATTCAGAGACACTAAATTTTTACTTTATTGATGCATTCAGACAAATCACTCCTGCATGTTAGAACTGCACTGTGCAAAAATACCAAAATGGCTAGCAAGCTAGAAATGTACAACATTCTTCAACTGTGTAGAATAGAAACGACCTGCTTTAGTGATAACTACAGTGTGAGTATTTAAGGTTCTTTTTAAACGGTTTCTTAGGGGTAGAACGCAACACACCACAGGTATTCGTGAAACTGACACACACCCCTGAGGGAAGACTCCTCCCCTCGCATATAATCATCTATGAAATGTCAGCCAAACGGTGGCAATAAACTCATTTGTTCCCCCAGTAATGAAGAATGACTAGCCTCCGTCCCGTACACACTTGTGCTCTTCCTCTTTGCCACATCTGTGATTGTTGCCATAGCGACCCGTTTCTTACCTCATGGCTTCCCGAAGTGCTCCGCGCTCGCTCAGTGTCGTGTGTTTAATGTCATCAAAATTGTTCTCCAGCTTCACGCAGCTCTGGACGCAAAAGAGAGAGAGAAAGAATGATGATATTATAAATAGAGGAAGTAGCACTATTTGTTTGCTTGTTTGTGCCTAATGCATTTCATTGATTGTGGCTATTACATACGCTTTGAACATAATCCACTCCAGCATTACCAACCAAAACCCCCCTCCTCTTCCCAATCCCTTTAATCATATGCAAATCGGGCCAATACTTTCACAGGCTGGCCTTCACAATTCATTAAATGTGACACTATCAACTCGTGCCACAGTCAAAAATGTTAAGGTTTGAGGGGCTGGCATGCTGTTGTCATGGCAATCAAGCTCTCCAGCCCCTGACCCTGAAGGTAAGTGCAGGGCTGGAATGAGGCCTGCTGGGATTGACATGCGAGTGATTAGTAAGAGGAGGCTTTTACCTCTCGGCTCCACTGATAAACACTGTGTCCTTCTCTTGTTGAGAACACACAATCCCACATGCACACACCCTGATCCCCCCTCACACTCAAGAGCAGGAGTCATTATCTCTGATAACCCTCGCGGACAAACAGTCAACAGCTCCCATTGCACTCTCCTGCTCACTAAGCACACATAGTGCTAAAGTATGGAGCTAAAGATGTGCTACAGCATCCGGTGATGTTTGTATGAATGTGAATTTACAATTGACAGAACTGAATGTGGGAAACGGATTACTTTGAAATTGTGCATTTTGTACAGTACAGCAGCCGTGGTTGTGCCTCAAGTCACATTCAATTTTGCTTTATGAGTGCATCAGCCATGACAAATTCAGAGTTTTATACTGATGTATGATAGCCATGGCTTGGCAGAGTGACTTAATACAAATATAAATTTCAGCTGGGCAATGTTGCTGACTAAAGGAAATGCATGGTGTTAATTCAGGAGAAAGCAAACTCGGATTTCTCCACTACAGAAAAAGGATAACGGCAGGTTGTGTTTACATAGCAAATTGATACATTTATATTCTACCAACAGAACGCTCAGCATTTCATATTGATATTTAATCTGCATGGTTCCTGTGCACTATGTAAATGAGTGTTTCTACCCCCAGCATCCTCCACCGATGTCTTTATCTAATCGAGTGAAATTATCAAATGCAATTGCTTCGAGTTGTTCAAATATTAAAAACACAATTATGGGGAAATCAAATAATTATTGCACTGTTAAGCCTAGTGAGTGACATGATAATATTGCATCTAGAAGCATAGAGCTATCCTTTTTTAAACAGACGATGATGTGTGGGCGGTCCTCAATCATGTGCTTTTTACTAACTGTGAATAATTAAATTTTTTTCAAAAAAACATTATTTATACAGTGTGTGTCATGTAGGGCTAAATGTCTAAATGTAAAAAAAAATGAGTAAATACAGAAGAAATAGCCTGCAGTTACCACCATAGCTCATAAACAGTATATGAACATTTTGCCCAGTGCATAAAGCATCGAGATAAAGGGAGTTCAGACTGTCTAAAGACAAACAACTCAGATTCAGGCTACATTAAACCAATTATGAGAACCTTTTTTAAAGGGATATCCGTCATCGCTCTTTCTCTCATATAAATGTATAAAAAATACAATTTTGGCTATGATGTATAAAGTAAATAACAAAAGCGTATTCAATTCAGCATGGCTTCTATATTTGCGACTTAAAGAAATGTCTTTAATGAAAGCTTCTGACAGAGTGAAATCTGCCATTATAAGTAAAAGCCACTCAAATTCTTACTCGGCTGCTAATACTGTGCATAACCAGCTGAGTGAGGCATAAAAAGGCCCTTTCTGTGTCCCTGTGTACATTAAGAAGCATGGAAATGTGCTGAGAGGAAAAAAAAAGATTTATTAGGGGATTCTATTAACATCAAACTCCAAAATTATTCATGTAATCTCCCGCCCCTCTACCCGGATGGCTTACACAGGGAAGCATTGCTAGTCTAATCCTTCGAGCTGTTGCTAAATCCTATGAGAAGGGAGAGAAGAGAGGAAAGCTCTGGGATTACGAGGAGGGGGGGTAGTCGGTAGGGTTGCATGGTGAAGGATATCTGTGTGTTCCAGCTGATAAAACCCATCGATCACTAGCCCAACAACATCTTCTTATTACTTCCACCGCCAAGCTGAACACCCACTTTCCTTTTCTGTATCCTATGCTGGAGCAGCAGGCTGGCATCGGATCAGGCAGAAGCAATCGATGGCCAGGTTGATCAAGTGGCATGTAATGGTGCCAGGCTATTAGAGATAAGTAACAGTCACCGCACTATAACACTGTTTCACTTTGCGACAAGAACGATTGCATGGCTGTGAGCATCGCCCCCTGTAGGCCACAGCATCAAAAAGAGAAGCATCGGGGTAGCTAGTGCATGTCTTATATGATGTCACTATAAAATCATTTCACTGTTTTGACAAACACTCTTACAGTTGTCATAATGAATAAAGTGAGACAAACTTCTTCTGGATGCATTAATATATTCCGAAAAAAATGGTGGGAAAATTAATCACTGTCTTTTTATAACATTCAGATGATTTAATGAGCAATCTGTCTTTCTAGACTATTAAAGGCATGCATGATCCATTTACTTTTATCAGAGAGTGATGGAGTGAAACATTTATTCTTCATTTTACTTCATATAATTTCCCTCAACAGTGGCACATAAACCTGGCAATGGTGCTAATGCAGCCTCATTCATATTGCTCGATGTGAGAAGAACTGACTCAGCATGCAGACATTACAGTGTAGAGGATGAATCTGTTACTGCGCATCTCATTCAAATAAAATGAACGAGTGTCAAAGCATCAACAACTTACACATACTAACCATGCTTAAAAGGCGTAATGTTTTAGACCAGAGTTTATACTTTTTTAAATCATAATTGCAGGCAATTAGGAAAACACCATACAACCCAGGCCAGATGTTAATTCATTCATTCATCTTATAACCCGATTATTCCCTAATTCGGGGTCAAAGAGTTTGCTAGACCCTATCCGAGTGCACATAGGGTGAAACACCCTGGACTGCCATCGCTGGGCCACACATAACTACACATACACACACACACACTCACTCCTATGAGAAATTCAGAGTCACAAATCAACCTTATATACATGTTTTTATACTGTGGCACAAAAGCGGAATCCCTGGATTATCCACACCTGCACACAGAGAACATGCAAACTCCACACAGAAAGACCCCTTGCCCAGGAATCAAAACCAGGCCGGACAATTATTATTATTATCAGTTAGATAATAAGCTGCATTATAATAATACCATTAATACCTATGCTAAGAAATAAATAAAACTGTATATTAAAATTTTATTCAGATAATTAAAATGTAAGATATTAGACAAATTGTAGCAAAATCTGAAAATACATTTTAAATTTAACAGGAGATAACTCTATGTACGTAGGTATTGTCTATTCTCATTCATCTTCTTACCCGCTTATTCCCGAATCCAGGGTCACGGGGTTCTCCTGCGCCTATACCAGCACACATAGGGCGAGAGGCGGGGGGTACACCCTGGACGGGTCGCCAGTCCACCTCAGGGCAACACATAGACAAACAACCATTCACACACACATTCACTCCTATCGACAATTTACAATCACCAATCCACCTAAAAGTTTTTGGACTGTGGGAGAAAACCGGAGTACCCAGAGGAAACCCCCGCAAGCGCAAGGAGAACATGCAAACTGCGCACAGAAAGATCCCGGCTCGGGATTCTAACCCAGGACCTTCTTGTTGTGAGGCGACTGTGCTATCCACTACGCCATCTCGCCGCCCTGTTGATTCTCATATAAAACCAAAAACATAATAAGTTACGGAGAAATTGTGAACCTCCTCTGTCCTGAATGCTCCTGTGATCGCAATGTAAATGTAATGTAAACCTACCACTGTTGGACTGCTAATCACAAAACTGCACATTCAAATCCCAGCATCACCAATCTGTGATTAGATACATGAATATATCAAAGCTGAGATTTAGATTAAAGTTGACACTACTGTCACTTTCTGACAGCATTAGATCAGAGAATCTAACACGGCTGGAATAGTGGATTTACAATTGATCATCTTTCCTGGAAGAAAAAAAAAATGATTCGACTCTCATTAGACAGACTTACCCTCAAAATGATCTCATACCTTATTTAATCAGAATGGGTCGCATTATTATAATACATAATGTTTAATTTGATTAAATGTAGAATAGAATAATTTGAGTTCAGGAATTTATGTTTTCTTAGTAGACTTTTAAAGTTTGTTACAGCAATGGTTTGAAATATTAAATATGAAAGACAGATTTGTTTTTGTACTCAGATCCAAGCATACATACGCACACACACACACACACACACACACACACACACACACACACACACACACACAGTAACTCAATGCGGCTATGGAAGTAACACTGGCCTGTATAGATAGACTTTTCTATCAGAAGGAATCTAAAACAAGAACACTGAGGGATTTTGGGGGGAGAAATTCACAGTTAAAGTAAAAAAAAAAAGCTTAATTAATTTTTTTCCATTTTTGTTCATATGCAAGAAGGAAAAAAACATTACCTTCTGCATTTTGCAAACATACCTGCCCTTTAGACACTGCTTTGACTAAGCGTCTCACGATGTTTTCTAGAGGCTTATTAAATTGGATTAGGTCGTACAGTCAGATTAATGAAACCAACCCATTAGTTAGCAGTGCAGGTAAATATTCAAAAACACGTCACATGGGTCCCTGTTTCAGCAGCTGCTGAAAAACTTGTACCTGTTTGTGTTTGGTAGATTATCTTTGGCTCTAACCTGTGTTACTGAAGCAGAAAGACAAATATTGAGAAGCCTATGGTCAGTTAATAGCTTCAACTCCAAGTGGGCTGATGATGGGGATGATGCCTGTGGGGAGACGATTCAAAATTACCTTGCTGATGACATGCCCCCAAAACCAGAGAACAGGAGTGAAAAATCCTAAGCACCTGAGACCTGACAGACGAAGATAACAGCTGGCTACAGCCGCCATATTTCTCCCAAACTCATTTGGAATCTACGGACAGTCACTGTTCATAGATTCCCTATAAAATAAAGTTTACAGCCCCTCCAGCATTCGGGAGATTCCACAGAACAATTATGACGACGCTTCTGGGTCCAACAAAACTTATTTTAAGGATCAATAAAATGGTCATTGCTTTTTCTTTACGAAGAGGATAAATCTGCTTCACCTCAATCAATACTGGGAAACTGTATTATAGTCAGCAGCTCCACACACTCAGCATTCTGATAGAGGACAAACTGAGTGTTTTGGGCAGTCAACACTGAGAAATGTATAACAGGAGGAATAACATTCTGCGGGCAATATTCTCCGATTCTGTTTCACTGGGGTGCTGTCTTAGTTCTCAAAGCTGCTGTTCCACTATTTCAATCATTTAAAATTATTCGAGAAGAAAAAGTAGCGGTGACACAGCACTGCTTAGGGGTGTTAAATTATTGTTTTTAAAATATTATTAATTATTAAATTAGTTTTACTATTAGGCAACACAGAGGTTTAGTGGTTGCCTCACAGAAAGACTCAGGTTCGATTCCTGGGCAGGGGTCGTTTGCACATTCTCCCATCCTTGCCTGCATTTACTCCAGTTTCCTCCCATATGTACGTAGGCTGATTGGTGATTCTAAATAGGCCATAGAATTAAGTGTAAATGTGTGGTGAACCCCTCTTGTCTTTTTTAGAGAGCTGGGATATGCTCTAACAGATGCCTGTGACCTCAAACTAGGGAGTAAGAGGGTATAAAAGATGAATGAATGAATGAACGAACGAACGAACGAACGAACGAACGAACGAACGAACGAACGAACGAACGAATGAATGAAATTATTTATTATTATACCAAAACAAAATAGCTGATTAGTTCCTTATAAATTTTGTGCATAGTATTAGATTGTGTGAATAGTTTCTAATTCACTTGCACAAATTCTAAACTCATTGACTATTGACTAATAAATGATACTGGATTTGTGATCTATTCCCTATGTGTTTGTAATGATAAATCACAAAGTTTTCCTTAGCAACAGAAGAATAAACAGATAATCGCTCGAAAAAAATACCTCAATCTTGTTTTGAGTCTACATTAAACAAGCCGAAATCTCAGTTGCCTTGAAAGACAGGCGAGCAGCATGGCCACCTGCCAAAAAAACCAAACACTGGTCTTGAGAGATATTCCTGAGACTTTGACAGCATGTGCCTGGAATTCTAAGATAATTTTGTTTGACTGACTGGTGTGTGCGTGTGTGTGTGTGTGTGTGTGTGTGTGTGTGTGTGTGTGTGTGTGTGTGTGTGTGTGTGTGTGTGTGTG
>JAOTRA010000035.1:10628941-10644209 GCA_026260255.1 Pseudolaguvia tuberculata | reverse complement strand
CACACACACACACACACACACACACACACACACACACACACACACACACACACACACACACACACACACTCACTAAGTTTAGAATCACCAATCAACCTAACGTACAAGTTTTTGGATGGTGGGAGGAAGAACCATGCAAACTCGGGACCTTCTTGTTGTGAGGCAACCTTGCTAATCCCTACGCCACTGCACCGCCCACAGTAATAATTCAAATGAATGATTAGATATTAACAGTATCTGGATTTATGCCGCTAAATTTGATATTGATATATTTTTTAAAGCATCATTAAACTTAGTGCTAGTAGCACAATGTTGTGAGCACCGTGTCTATAAAAGGTGGCGCCATGTATATTAAGCACAAAATAATGAGCATAACTAACAAAACCAGATAAGAATGAACTTTTTTAATGTTTAGTTATATAGTTATATACAGCATCTGTCTGAATTCTATGTTATCATAGACAAATGGTAAACATACTAAATCTAAATTAAGCACTGGTCTAAAATTGCTGTGTAAAAGGGCAAGATTTTCCTCAGATGGGTTCATTTTACAACTAATAAGAGAGAAAAGATTTTTCTATTAATAATGGATGATATTAACGGGTGGGCTTTAGACTGAAAATCGCCCTGGGATGTGACTGCCTCCTTTCACTTTATTTGGCTGTATGACAGGATCCATAACCCACCCTGAGTCCCATCAAATGATGGCGGATGAAGTGTCATCTTCCCTCATGATGCCTTTCAGAAGTTTTAACTCTGCAGGGAGCTGTCATCAACCTCTCCTCTTTCTCTCACTTTTTCTTCTTTACTATCTTCCACCCTCATGCTACTGATACAATCACAGTCTGCTTGAGCTGCCATATCTTCAGCAGGTGAGCTGGTTCCTTTTTGTGTCCATGTAGATTTAGAATCTCTATGTCCTGCTCACCTGGGAAGCATCTTTTTATGGGTTTTCTTCTGTTTATCAGTGTGTAAATGTGTGCGGATTATTTGTTGCATTAAGCAGCAGAATACAACCTTTGAAATTATATTAAATATGAATGAGTATATTTAAAAATAACCTTTAAGCTGTATTCAGGAATTGTCTTAATCTGGATAAATTATTGAGAGATTAATAATAAAAATATTTATTAGAACATACAGCAAAAATAAAATCTTACAACACATCATGGCACAATAAACTTATATGATGTTTTATGCATCTGTTATTAAAATTTATGTGTATGTAATATTTACAAGCAAGTAATAATAAATATATTACCATTTATATAATCAACCAATTATACTCTGCTATTAATTCCGCAATTGGGAAAATTAAGCTGTAATCTATTTGGTCCAATGACCCTTTACATAATCAACCGTTATCAAAGTGATCTGTCTGCAAGTGGCAGCAAACAGATGGTGTGTTTCAGTGTAGTAATCAGTCATCAATTGCTGGCCTTCAGTCTATCACAATTACCTTGATTTGCTCGAGCCGAAGTGTGTGTCCCATCGTCCTTAGTGAGTCTGTGGCACCCACCGATCAATACTCACCTCCCTTTGCTCTCTCCGGACTCATCTGTGTATTATCCCAGACTCTCTGGAAGATCAGTTGCTCTGGTAAACGGGCTGCTCAGTGCCCATAGGCTACTAAATGCAACTTTGGGTTTCGTCCTTCTGGTAAAGACAAACGCCCAGGCGAACTTAGATGTGTATTTCTATTAACGTTGTTCAGAGGTCCTTCTTTCTTCATGAATGTCTCGCAAATCCCTGGACTGTCCTAAATGCTTTATCCTTCAACTTCACTGGTTTTCCATTTCGCACTGTGGACAATAGATGCTCTCTGCTAAAGAAATCAATAAAAGACAATGAAGAATTCATGATAGCTGATATGATGTAATCTCTCATTGTTACCTGGATAATATATAAAGGCTACGTGACTTCATCGCACACTATTTTTTGGTGCTGTTTTGTCTGTCAGCGAGGCATTACGACTGAGACAGAATACGGCTCAATGACTCTTTCTCATTGGTTTCGTCAGCGAAGCCTTACAAGTGAAATAATTAGATCAAACAATAGGATTAGAGCTTATTGCAATGTAAGAAGCTACTGCCGCTGAGTCTGAATTGCGCTACTGAGGAGTTGATCTTTTTGGATGACAGAATGACACTTCATGTGTAATTTTGGTCAGGGCTGTAGCTACCCTCAGCAGGACGCCAAAGGAACAAAAAGTGCAATGAAAAATAGTGGGAATAATCAATGTAATAAGAAAGGAGCCCATATAATAACAGAATCAGTGTGAAAACAAAAAAAAAAAGAAGAAAGAAATAGCAAACAGACTAATAATGATCAGGTAAGCAACGTTTTATTTTATTTTTTTGAAATGAAAACAAAACAAGGATCATCTTTATGCCCTCGTGTGGCTGAATTACACATCAATAAGGTCAGACAGGATTTTACTGTAAGCTTAAATGTTTTATTTATAGACTCACATATCATTACAGCAGTCTATCAAAGAGCCCACAAGCTGTTGGCAATAAAAACGGCATCTAATTAACAAAGAGCAGAATAATGGACGACTGTATTCAACATTCACAGCACATTTATATTTCACAAACTCACTCCAGGCTATTTCCTTTTTTTTTTTTTTTTTTTACAATTTTAACCAAATTCATAAAAATCTTTTCATTAAACAGCAGCAAAATGGACAATGTTATCTTTTTTGTTGTCAGCATCATTTCAGAACAGACACATATACAACAATAATAATACCCAATACAAAATATTTTCCGAATTTTCTTTTAGTAAGTGTTTTTTTTTTAAAATAACATAATAAATAATGTAAACACAAAGACAATCACAGAAATGCACACAAATATAACCAATCAGCAAACACTATTCAATTCCACCACATAGCAGCTTAAAACCTCCAGTGTTTGGAGTTGCAGGACATTCCTGCCAAGCACCTAGTGCTCTGGTGCAGAACAACAGATTAGCAGAGAGCAGAATCCTGGCTGCAGCCATGATGAAACTTCATGGAAATAACCTGCAACATTTGCACTTTGGGTAGAGAAAGAAAATGCTTGCCCTTCTCTTCATCTAGCTACTTGCTCCAGCTCTCCTTATGCATTGTTGTATAAAGAAAGCATAGAGCATTTTCTCTCAACTCTTTGCGTATACTCATATGAACCCCACAAATCGTGTTTAAGGAAAACAGGGAACAGCCTCTATCAGTAAAGTCTAAGATTCCTAGAATTTCCACCTTATTCTGTCTATACCGCTGAGACCAAATAAACATGAATTATAAATTAGCCATTTTGAGTGGTTGCTAAGAAGATGGGCAGGGCTTGCATAAACCCCAAAATGCAGTGTTATTCTTAACTGCAGGTCAGTGTGAAACCTATGTGTTATCTGCCATAATTGCTAATTAATTCTACTCACAACCTAAGCTGTTGACAGTCTCTATCTGGTAGCATTTAAACATGGAAAGCGCAAAGGGTTGCTTTGACATGCACTCATTATGATGAAGTGCACACCTGTAAGTACAACTTTAACCAGAACAAAAACAAATTGAGTAACTTTTCTAGCTCTGTGTTTTCTTTTATTTTTCCTTTAGACTTTCAAAGAGCTCGATTCTTCAGTTATGGTAGTTTTGACATTGATGCATTCTTCTTGTTTATATTATTTTTCCAAACCTTGTGTGTGATGATGATGATGATGATGATGATGATGATGATGATGATGATGATGATGATGACGATGATGACGATGATGACGATGATGATGTCAGCTGCAACATCAGGATTAGCCAGTCTAACATCTTGGCCTAGGAGGACATCATGTTCATGTATCATCCATAATGCATAATCCACATTTCTAATGGATGCCTGCTGTCTATGGCCTGGATCAAGTCTGACTGAGCTAAGTCAGAGCATACTGGACTTAAATAGATATGGAGATAGAGAGGGGGAGAGAGAGAGAGAGAGAGAGAGAGAGAGAGAGAGAGAGAGAGAGAGAGTTTAGAGAGTTTAGAGAGTTTAGAGAGTTTAGAGAGTTTAGTCTAGTTAAAACGTCCCAAGCCCGGATAAATGCGTTAGGAAGGGCATCCAGCGTAAAACCCCGCCAAGTCACATGTGCGGATCCGCTGTGGCGACCCCGAACGGGAGCAGCCGAAGGACAAAGAAGAAGTCTAGTTAAAACGTCACTTCCTCTATATACTACACTTCATGTATACATGAAGAGCTAAGTGAGACAAGTAGCTGACTCAAACACACAAATTTCAAACCTGCTTCAAGTTCAGAATAAATTTTCTAAATATTTTCTATTTTCTACATTTTAAAATCTGTGGGCCACCAGAACAGATCTTTAATGAGGACTAGAGACAGGACAGCAGATTAAAATCTACAATGACACCACATTAACTGTGTTACCAGTCTTAATTACAGAAAAATGGTGAGACAGAACTATACTATTGTATAATGCCAGTGCGTCTGTAATATAATGCTCAACTTTGAATAAATGATCCCATGTCTTTCTTACTGGTTCCGATAAAACCCTGAAAGGGTGCCCTCAAGGTATTCTAATGGGAAACTTATTCTACTGTTGCTCTTTGCACATGGCAAAGCTATTCACACTTCAGCAAGCTTCTCCTCAGTGTCATGAGACTCAGTAGATAGCTGACTATGTCTGGGGCAAGTGTGTGGATGGTCCTGCTTTGCATTTGAATGACACCGGAAAACATGGCTGGATTTGTCACAGTAGACACAACAAAGAGGAACAACCAAAAGACAACACAACAACTTGCCGCTAATGTGATAAACAAATCCATTTTGAGCTCCTCTGAATAAAGTGCTTTCCAGAAATTAAGATGAATTTGAAACTCAGCCTAAAAGCAAATCATGTACAATTAAAGGTGTTTGCTGGTTAATATTTTCTCATTTAACAGCCAAATGTCCCATTTGTTGTTGTGTGGATAAATTTTAACAGGTTGCAACAGCACTGAACAGCACAACATTTATTAGAAATAAAAATAATTGTTTGGTTTATATCGGCTAATTTAAGCTATTACAGAAGTGTAGGCAGAATATTTTATTTCACTACATCATCTGAAATATTATGCATGAGCTCAACAAAGTTTTTTCAAGTAATGAACGTTTCTGCATTAAAATGCGATCAAGGACATACATCCTATTTCATTACAATGGGCCTCATTTAGAGATGAAGTGAATTGGCAATAAAAGTGACCTGACTGTGCAATAAGATCTCTCAAAGCCTAGAGGCAGGACTGGAATGATCTGGTGCTGGGACTGATTATTCTTGATCAGTAATACTGAGACAGAAAGAGAAAGATAGAGACAGGGGCTGAGAGGGAGGACGTGGGGTATAGCTTACATTTGCCCTGGAAATATACATCTATTTCTTGTCACTATCATGACAACGATGATTTACAAAAAGAATGAGCAGGAGCATTTTATGAGAGAGATATACTCAAGCACCTCAGTCAGAAGTGTAAGGATGGGGCCCTGGGGGCCATCAAGCATTTAGGTGATTTGATTAATCATTCTGATTAATCCCCCCCTCTCTCTTTCTCTATAAGAGGCGTTAGCTCAGAAGGCCAGACCCTCATTAAGGACAAGCATCCTGGGAGAGACGATGGTTTACACAGCAGTGTGAGCAGAGCAGATGAATGGAGAGCTTCATTCACAAATTATCACCTACTCTACCTGAAACCAGTCTTTAACACTACACACACACACACTCACAGCTTCAGGCATGTCCATACACATGCACACACTTTGCCAGTGTTTTGCAAAAAAAAAAAACCAGATACATACATCTTAATAATATAGATTTGTGCTTTTGTGGGGTTTTTTTCTTTTATCAAAATTATTTACTCCAGTAAAATTTTCAGTTTGGCTTTAAACATCCTTCAACTCATTTCAGGCACTTCTCTTGAGACTGCCAGGGAATACTTCAAGCTGAAACGGTTTTTACTCAAACTCCTCCTGAAGAAATATTAGTCACAAGAGTTTATGAAGTGGAATGAGATAAAAGAGTAAAGAGAGAAAGAGAGAGAGACAGACAGAGAGAGAGAGAGAGAGAGAGAGAGAGAGAGAGAGAGAGAGAGAGAGAGAGAGAGAGCGCAATCGCACCAGAATGGGATGAGTGGTGTCCATAGAGACTTTGGAAGCCATGGATCTGACTCCTTCATTCAATCTGTGCAATCTCCAATCCTAGGTAAATAAATTGCTTTTTAAATATATTGCCTTGGTACTATCTCTGAAGCACTGATGTGAATACATTTCATACACTGCTATTTAAATAAACCTTAGCAGCAGCCGGCGGAACGCTCTTATTAAAAACACCTCTGGGTTGGATCAGCCAAGCTAACCTGAAATAAATCGATAAAGTACACAAGGTCCTCTCATACGAACCTGGCCAAAACACACAACTCTAAAAATAAGCAGCATGCACATAATTAATGTAATGGACGTTAATGTGTGGTATCAGCTTTTAGAATCAGTATAATGATGATGTGCGCCCCTTCTAAGAGTCAATAAGCCCGAGGATATGAACTTAATGTCTGCCTGTGCCTTTGTGTTCTGCTGAGGGGAGGCAGCCGTCGGAAATGCAGCTCGCTAATGCAGCACATTTCCAATTGATTAATGCTGTAGATCTTATTTGCAGAAACCACATTATGTTCCTGAAGGAAGTCCAGGGAAGATGGGGAATCATTAAAACTATCCACATGGTTATGTACTAGAACTCCTATAATATGATGTACTTGAAGGTGTTTAGGTCGTTCCCTTGTATGAGCTGAAAACATAATGATTGTGATGAAGAGTCCTTAAATGGATTCCTATTAGTAAACACTGTGGTTAGATGATTCATGCTGTATGTAGGTGAAAAATAAAAATAACAAAATGAGGACATATGAACGAGTAGGAGGTGATGAGGAGCATTCAGGCGACTCAAAAGGACCATGGGATTGTAGCATGCAGGAGGATGGAGAGAAGAGGATATTTTGTGAATACCCCACAGCCATATAATAGTTTCCTCTGCTTGATTGATAGCGTGTGCTCTATTAGGATAATAACATTTTAAATATATAATGATATCTTGTACAATTTACTATACATTCAGAAAAAAAATATCTTATGACCTAATAACCTAATTTCACACTTTTATAGTATTGTTTATAAATTCTACAGTCTTCTAAAATGTTTACATTATTATTTTAAGCAAAGACTATAATATTACATGAATTTATTTCAACCTATTTTAATGAAGTTACATTGGTTAATACATTATTCATTGTATTAAATTTACATCAGGAAGCAATAGCACATGATTTTAACGATCAGCCTTAGCTTATTAATGGAATTAGATGTTGACCAGCCTGTGTTATGTATAAATATTGAGAATAGATAGGGTTTTACTGAGAATATATCTTCTTGGTAATGTACTTCTCATACTACATGTTAGGCCAGAGCAGGCGAGCTTGAGTAGCTATTGGCCAGCCAGCTAGTCTCTGGAGTGCAAATGGATTAGTGCAGATGGAGCAGGCCGAAGAGCTTAGGCCACAGTTGGAATAAACAGGATAAACAGCGATAATCTGCCCAACTGTGATAAGAACATAAAAATCGTCCTGTAAGTACAATCAGACACATCGTAAAATATTAGCTTTTCTTGTTTTTATGAATAGATCGATAAAATCAGTATTGTTCATATATTACCAGTAAACCGATATTTAAATCAAATTATTATATTATTGAAAAATAAATATTGTATATTATTATATTAAACATCCTTACACCTGAGACAAAATTCCTGAATACATGAATACTTTATTTATAAAAAGAGAACAACAAAAACATAAATAAGGCATTTTTTTATATAAAAGTACATTCTGGTTGAGGTTTCTTGCGGTATGTAAACACAGTTTTTTTTTGTTTTTTTTTTACAAAGTGCAGTCAGACTGAGGTCGTAAATGTTGTAATGGACAATTAATAAAAAATAAAATCACTAGTACATAAAACCATGGTATATTACACTGGTGTAGCAGAAGGGAAAATTCAGTTCAGTTCTTAAATTTCAGCAGTTTTTGCAGCCAATGTGCTGTTTTATCCTTTTTATTTGGATGATTTAAATATTAAGAAGAATGATTTTTTGTGATATTTATTAAACATTCTATGCTTGAGTTCTAATTACATTTTTTTTAATTAATTAAAAGATAGGATCGATCAACTTGTTATTCATTTTTGATGTCACACTGTTCATAATATAAAATGCATTTATTACTGTTCTCTTACTTATTGTTACTTAATGTGTAATCCATAATGAAATAATCCATAATAAAGCACTGTATTGGTATATTTTTTTTAAAACCAGAAAATTGTCCTGTTAAAACAAACCTATATTTATGCCAGAAAGCAGACAATATATTGAATCAGACATATAATTTTTCAGTTGTGTGGGTACCCTAGTGGTAAAAGACCATAACATGTACTTACAAGCTTTTCTTTCCCTCTCTGTTCATTAAAGCACAGCCAAAAGAATGATAATTACAGGGTGATCAAGAGGAGAACCGCTGAATTGTTGTCTTTAGTCTGTCTGAAATGCTAATGTGTCATTTCAATGTACTTAATGATAATTAACAGTAGATTGGACTGTTTGCTGATTTTTAAAAAACCTCCCAATTAATATGTCCACATTTAATTCCATTCAGGATAACATATTCTTGTTTGTTTAAAAAAAAAAAACAAAAAAAAACCCGGAAAAATACATTCCTGCCCCCCCAAATAATCTCATGTTTATTTATAAGATTTAGCATGTCAAGTAGATCAAGTAGATCCTATTATGCCGCTTAAATGGATTTTCATGGGTGTTAGACTTTAGAATGCGCCATCATATGCGGTGACGGATCCATATTCATGATATGTGTGCAGCTACATAGAAAGTAGAGCTGTAGTCAATCTAAGGCTGTGGTAATTGTTTATCTGCTGTGTGTTCTCTTTCACTCACTGTTCCTTCAAGCGCATAAATTGAGCTGTCGTTTGGCTTGGCGGACATTTTTTTGTCAGCCCTTGCGCTTCGGTAAGCTTGCGTGTGGAAACCCCACATGATAAATGTCATTTCTAAATGGATTTGCATGAGAAAAGCTAAAGTGGGAAGTGAAGAGCGTGTGGTCCTAAGAACAGATAATAAATGCTGCAGACTGTGTGTGTTGCCATCTACAGACCCACATATCCTCCCTGATTATGCTACTTTTTTTCTGAAGGACACATGAATAATAAGCTTAAGACTAAATCAAAAATAAAAATGCCGGACAGAAGGATCATAGGTGCAGACAGTGATTGAAAAATCCATTTTTGCATTAAACAGATTTTCATTTTCTGGAGAAATAAGGCTTTATGGTGAATAACCCTTCTTCTATAGATATTCAACAACACATGTCACACACAGAAACACAAGAGCTGTCTACATGCTCGTTAAAAGACCCGAGTGTGAGGTTAGCTTGTGTGTGTGTGTGTTTGTGTGTGTGTGTGTGTGTGTGTGTGTGTGTGTGTGGGCAGGTGGGCTCTGTGGCCTCTGTGCTCTCTCTAGTCCCCTGCCGTCACCGCCGACATGACTCTCCTCGACTACGCGTATTCTTAAGCAATAACAACGTGATCCGTATTATCCACCCAAGAATACCCGTCACCGAAGAGAGTCTTTTAAAGAAGAAAGTGATAGCGGAATCGCAAGCATTGTCCTCAGCCGTTTGGCAAACGCCAAGGCCTTTCAAAACAATTGATTGAAGATGATTTGCGGCACAAGGCAAGGCCCCATCAACGGTCTTTCTGCAAACAGAAATCGACATTTTTCAATCCATGCTTGAGAGTACATGTGTGGAAATAGCTTTGTCTTTCAACAGTGAGTGCCTGTCAGATGAAGAGAGTGTATTATATAGCAGCATTAGTGTTGGGGGGGTTGGGAAGAGGGGTGATGGATTGCACCACCCCTCACCTATCTCTGTACACCACTTACCTGGAACGTGCAGGTTTTACGCGCCTTGCTCATGCTGTGTTTCTTCAGCACCAACGCAGTAGCTGCTCCCCATCATACAGCCATTCGCAAAATACCACTGAATCACTCCTGCTTGAAAAAAAAAAAAAGAGACAGAAGGAGGTTAGGGTTCAGTGGAGAGATTGGGACCTTTTAAGCCTTCATGAACATTACTGTATCCAGCCCTCCACACACTGTGCCATTTATTGAACACAGTTCTCAAACACAGAAAAGCCAAAAAGATAGACTGCTGTCTCATGATAAGAAAAAGCGTAGAAAAAGAGTAAAAGAAATGGTAATTAAGCATTTTTCTAATTTATGAATTGAATCAGAATGAGTCTCTCTCTTTTTTCTCACCATGCCTCCACACAAATATTTTTTTTATCATTTTTTTGTCTAAACAAATGACTTAATCAAATGTTAATAAAGCCTACTTAAAAAGATTATCGCGTGTATATAGAAATGTTATTTAGCATAAATTGTTCTACACACCTTTAACATTTTGTGTGTATGGTAACATTAGTTCAATTAAATTAAAATCCCCCCCTTGTTGACTGCAACCGTTTCATTACTTAAAGCCCCAAACACAAACATGATTGATAATGCTCAGCATTTAAAGTAGTGAATGAAATATATTTTCTTCACACATGAATATAAATGACTTACTCCATTCAACTGATCTACGGGTTTAATCGATTTGACTGATTAAGTATTCAGGCAATACTGCCTACATTTCAATTCCTATTCAGTTTATTTTTTATTTGCTGACAGGCATTGGAAACGGAAATGGGTGATATTTTCAGTATAAAATAAATATTAAAATGTTGATTATACCATTCAAACCAAACAGAAATAAAATAGCAAACAAATTCTAAAGTCAATTTTTAATAAAAAAAAAAAAAAAGAAAGAAAGATTTTTGATATTTTTGCATTTTATTTTTTAAAATAATGCATTTAAAAGTCTGACTACTTAAAATGTTTTTAAACAAATGTTTTATAATGATGGATATGATGAATATCCATTTTCACTGGCATGATCGATAGAACATTATTAGCCATTTTAGCAAATGAAAGCAAAGACCACATACAGAAACCCAAGGAGACAACAAACTTACCCTTACTACATCCAAGTAAAGGAAGATTGGAGAAAAGGAATTGGATTGCAAAAATAAATAGAAAGGGGTCAAGAGAGAGAGGGAGAGGAAGACAGAAAGACAGAAAGCTGGACTAAAACACTGAGCACAACAAAAGCAGCTCTGGAGCATCCTGGTGCTGTAGCAGCCTCAGTCACACAGCCCCCCAGCCCGCTAAACAACAGACGCACCTCTCAAACAAAACGCTCACCCAGTATTCCAGCCCCGGGGCTCTGTCTCTTTTTCTCTCTCTTTCTCTCCATCTCTCCATCTCAAAGACATCACAGTCTCTAACTCCACACTGCAGCCAGGGATTCTCCTCCCATCACCAACTGTGAGAATTAATCAATGCTTCTCCATGCACACCGATTTCTGTTGTTTATTTACAAAGTTCTTCTGGTTGCATGCAGATCTTTCCTTTTAACCAATTTGTATTATTTTCTTGTATTATTTTCTTAAATCCTTTGCAACTATAACTCTTGTATGCCTATTTGTGAAATTAAATGGTAGCCAGGGAAGAGAGAAAGAGAGAGAGAGAGAGAGAGAGAGAGAGAGAGAGAGAGAGAGAGAGAGAGAGAGAGAGAGAGAGAGAGAAAGAGAGAGAGAGAGAGAGATTTTTTTCCAGCCTAGCATTCAACGATACTGAATGAATCTGTATTCTCTGCCTCACCTCCACTTCTCTGCCTCTTTCCACAAGAGCTCCATGGTGCCCTATTCCACCCCACATAAAAAACACTTCTGGCTGGACCCTTTACTGATTGCAGTTTAATTGCACAGAGCACATGAATATGGTAATATGGCACAATACTCTTGACAGAAGGGCTTTAGCTGTGGCAGTGCACAAATATGAATCAGGACTACTCACGCAGAAAAAAACCCATAACAATAAAGAATGTGAAATCTATGAAGAAAACCCCTCCATAATTTATGGATAAAAGCTGGAAACATAAATATTAGTACTTAATAATAAGATTATTTTGTCTCTGAAAGTAAAGATGACATGAAGATGGCCATATGTGTGGAAGTCACTTACCCTCCCAGCCCTCAGGTCCAGTGTCTGTTTCCTGCAGAGTGTCTGCTGCATTAGATCTGTCTGTGATATGGTCAGGATAGCAGCGCACTAGCTCTCCGCAGTGCCTCCAATACAGTTAGAGAGCCAGAGAGAAAGAGAAAGAGAGTGAGAGCGAGAGAGAGAGAGAGAAAGAGAGAGAGAGAGAGAGAGAGAGAGAAAGAGGCGATGAGGCAGCGAGGCAGTCCCAGGGTGTACAGGTGGATGCGCATGCTGCATCCTCACCGGGATGCTCGATAAAGAGGATCAAAAGCCCACTTCTCACTCCGGAGCCAGTTGTTGCTTGACACAGCGAATGAACTTACACGCACAGAAGAGAACAAGGTAGAGAGGAGCGCAGGAGAGTGAGAGTGAAGAAGAGAGAGAGCAGGAGACCATGACAGGGGAAGGCGAGTGTGTGCGTGTTTGTCGTGAGTGTGAGAGAGATAGAGAGGGGAGCGAGGGAGACAGAGAAGGAGGGGGGAAAGAAGGAGAGAGAGTGAGAGAGAGAGAGAGAGAGAGAGAGAGAGAGAGGAGGGTCTGAGTGAGTGAGTGACTGATGGGAGGAGAGGAAAAGAGAAAAAATCTATCCAGTGTCGGTCCACAGCCTTGTAGACTTTTTTTTTTTTAAATACCGC
Source organism: Pseudolaguvia tuberculata (assembly GCA_026260255.1). Taxonomy (NCBI): domain Eukaryota; kingdom Metazoa; phylum Chordata; class Actinopteri; order Siluriformes; family Sisoridae; genus Pseudolaguvia; species Pseudolaguvia tuberculata. Next base: position 10,631,364 of record JAOTRA010000035.1, on the reverse strand, counting down.
CATTGCTCTCTCTCTCTCTCTCTCTCTCTCTCTCTCTCTCTCTCTCTCTCTCTCTCTCTTTGTATATTTTCTTTATTCCTCTCTCAGCCTTCCTACCTCCAAGGAAAAGAGAAAATAATTAGATTTGAACCACACACGCTTCCCAAGTGAACTGACTTGTGGATTTGAGACTTCTAATGGTGGATTAATTGAGGGAGATCTGACATGCTACATGCTCCACAAGCTCCCTGTCCTGACAAATGGAGCATGACCCCAGTCCCCCTCCACCTACCCCGTGCAGAACCACACTTAATACACAATAAAAAATATAATTGTGAATGCTCTCTCTCTCTCTCTCTCTCTCTCTCTCTCTCTCTCTCTCTCTCTCTCTCTCCCTTCATGTGCTGAGTAACACGATATAGCTGGACACTGATCTTGTCTGTTTATCGAAAAAGTAACATTCATACTCCTGTCCACAGCAGACAAAAAAGGTGGGAAGAAATCCTTTGTGGAATGGAATAGAAAAGATAGAATAAGATACTTTTCCCTGAATTGGAAAAAAAGGAAAACCCAAAGCAAATGCATCTAATTTCATTCCCAGTGATGTAAGTTTGTCTTAATGCCGACAAGCCTTTTAACTTCCCACAATGGGACTGACTTTTGGAGCTGACATTTCCGATTACGGAAGCTTAAAATGATTTGAAAAGGAGCTGTTCTCTCTCTCTCTCTCTCTCTCTCTCTCTCTCTCTCTCTCTCTCTCTCTCTCTCTCTCTCTCGCTCTCGTTCTCTCCAGGTAAGTAGCAGTGTATTGTAAAAATGTTAACACCACACACCCACAATACCCATGATTAATCTCTATTAAAATGATATCAAACAGGTACATGTCTGAGATGCTGCAGAGCCTGGACCAAACAACAGCAAGTGGTGTGTTTAAAACCAAAAAGGAATACAGTTGTCCCTGGTTCTAAAAAACTCTGCAAAGAAATTCTGCTAGCACCACTCATTTGTTCATAAGAGTAAATTTTCCCCAATGGCGAAACACGTACAAATCATATCAATATTCGGAATAAAATGAAAAGAAAACTGCTGTAACTGGTTATTCGATTATAATACAAAGCAGACAAAGAAATCAGACATGGTGAATTTCATGTCAAAGACAGCCATCTACTGCCCCCTGTTGACCGGTTAATTGACTGAGCAGCGGGGACTTTATTGTTCCAAGCAACAAATCCTTATTGCAAAGGCACACACAGCAATTACAGAGGAACAGCCCATAATTCTTTATCAAGAGCTAATCAAGAGCCAAGTGACAAACAGCAAAGCCAAAGACTTAAAAGGAAGTGAAGCAAAGACTCAGGGAGCTCTCTGCAGGCTGCTCCAGAAATGAAGAGAAATTCAGGTGTGATAGAGAGGAGAAGGAGGAGGAGGAGGAAGAAGAGGAGGAGGAGGAGAGTAAGAACAGAGCTGGAGACGTGTGTCCTGCTCTTTTAAGGAGCGGTGAGATTCGTTCACAAATTTTTCTTAGGCCATCACTCAGCTAGCTGCAAAGATGTAGGCGTAATTAAAAGTTCTCTCGCCTTACCTGTCTTCTCATCTGTCTTCTCGACTTTCTTTGAGTCTCGGGTGAGGAGGAGGAGGAGGAGGAGGAGGGAAGGGTGGGCTACACTATATTGTAAGAGTGTATTTTTGCGCAAAAGAACAGAGAATGACAGACTCCTGTCGTTTTGCTCATGCTTGAGAAATAAAAAGTTGACTTCCTGAGGAGAAATGAATGTAATAATTGGTTCAGATTGAAACTCTTCTTTATTATATTTTATTTTATTTTATTATATTATATTTTTTAATCTGAAATGTTCAGGCACATCAGGTATGATTGCTCTTCTATTATTTTTTTTACTCAATAGTTTTTTAAGAAAGAAATGAAACAAGATGAAATACCAGCATCATATGCCACTTCCTTCCTCTGCACGAATGGCACATGAGCATGGTTGATCAGACACCCAGGCACCAGCTACCCCATCACCTCTAACAAATATGAGAGTGGATTATAATGATCTGCCATTAGTGCTGGTATATTTATGTTGCTCATCGTGCTAGCTCGAACACATTACTTCATTAGCAGCTGCTTGCTGCTGTAACTATTCCCTTCTCGTGCAAAGGAGGAGTTTTCACATTACAGAGTTAGAGCGTAAGATAAAAAGCGAGAGTGAGAGAGATAAAGAGAGAGGCCGAGAGAAAAAGAGAGAGATGGTTTATTTAGATTTGATGCACTCCATTTATTTACCTCGTAGCACATGGTAGCTGGAAAAAAAGAATGTTCACCTACTCATGAAACACTGCTGTGCCAAAAGGCTGGGCAATATTCCAGTTGAACAAACACACACACACACACACACACACACACACACACACACACACACACACACACACACACACACACACAC
>JAOTRA010000035.1:10587748-10612083 GCA_026260255.1 Pseudolaguvia tuberculata | reverse complement strand
CCCAGAGGAAGACCCAGGACTCGCTGGAGGGACTATGTCTCTCGGCTGGCATGGGAACGCCTCGGTGTTCTCCCGGAGTAAACCCATGCACCAGCACATAGAAAACATGTAAACTCTGTACAGAAATAATATAAATAATAACATAATAACGAGTGCCATTGTTGCTGTATATGTGGGGCTGAAGATGATTGATCAATTGACTGAGGGTGTGTTCAACTGGAATGCACTCAACACGGAACAGGACCATTCCGTTTATATATATATATATAATAATTCTCATAATCTCTATTCTCATAATCAACATCATAATCTAAATTATTTTTGCAGGTGCCTCAATGTATTTTAAGTCATGAGACAAACTGAACAGTGAACAGGGCTGCCGTCATTATTATCTGTCTGCCATGAGAGTATATTCTTTACTCCATTGTGCATTTTAACCCCAACTGTAATTGCTCATTTTTTTCAGAAAATGATTAGCATAAAAGGGTTGCATTACAGCAGGAATGTGAAAATAAAATAATTAGTGCTCTAGCGCAAATCTAATTTGGAGAAACATGGTACCTTTTAGCGAGGTAGCGCCTGCATTGATGATTAGGCAGAATGGCATGTGAGGTGACAGGGCCTCAGAATGGTATGAAGCTCTGGGTCGTTAATAGAAAGGACTTATTCCAAGGACTGCTTGCATCCTCACTCCAGGTGTTAGGTTATGCAAGAATCTCCCAAAGGCAGTGATACCAACTAGAGAAGAAATCATTTCTGTGCTTAAAATGCTCCACTGATTTGTCTATGCCTGGAAGACAGACATTAGCCAGAGAAAAGTTAAAACAAGTTCAGTGAAAGAGAGAGCGAGAGAGAGAGCGAGAGAGAGAGAGAAAGAGAGAGAGAGAGAGAGAGAGAGAGAAAGAGAGAGAGAGAGAGAGAGAGAGAGAGAGAGAGAGAGAGAGTATGATAGAAAGCCACACAAAAGAACTTTACATCCTTGAAATTTCTGTTTATTCATTTTCCTGTAGATGAGTTTTAAGAATAGTTGGGAACTAGACATTTTGTTGTCAGACGAAACATCCCCAGAGATGGAAGAATCCATTCACACACAAAAATGAGGAGACTGATGATACAGTAAGAAATGTCTGCAGTTACTAAAATAGACCAAATAGTTTTTAGTCAGAGTAGATAAAAAGCAAGAGAAGGAAAAAAAATTATTACCACTTTTTGGTCTTAATGATCCCACATTTTAGTTCTAAAAAGATAAAAATAAATAAATAAATAAATTTTATATATATATATATATAATATTAATTTGCGCAATAAAAAAGGTCATTTGAGTTCAGTTAGTTGAAATGAAATGATATCATAGCGACAGCGACTTGTGATGCCCTACTGACCTGAAATTGATTCATTGCCCTAGGAGCTCAAGCCTTAAGAGAAACTGTGACCCATGCATTACCTCACATGGTACAGTACACCAGCTTTCGCAGGGTCTGTGCATTAAAAGGCAAGTAAATGTGTCCAAAGACATATTGAGCCATTTAACTTTTATGTGGAGCATACTATAAACTAATACATGGACCAGCATGACCTAATGATCTCATATTCCTTTGACTGTAGTGGCACTTTTTGGGTTACAAATACAATATGTTATATCAAAATGGAGTCTAGCATTTTTTTTTGTACTGCAGTTAGAAGCATTTTAAAAAATGTCCAGGGGGAGATGTCAAGTGAAAAGTGTTCACATTGGATGGCATGGTTAGGCAATGTTCTCAGGGGGCTTGCTTAATAGTCTTCTACACCCTCCTCCTCCTCACATCCCCCAAGCGCTGCCTCATGCATAATGCACACAACGCTCAACTCATTTCCACACAAGACAGCACCAATGTTATGAAATGCAAGTTAATGGCTAAACTAATTGCAATAAACAGGAGTGGTGTTTAGTGTGTGCAAGCTCTTTAATAGGGTAAACAGACCTAATTAGGGAGTGGTGCTGATGTGACAGCGGGTGCAAAGCAGGCTTTTCCATTTATCACCGGGGAGGGGGGGTGTTCAGGGAGGGGGTCATGCTAGAGCTCTGATCATCATCAGTATGACTGGACTTGCGAGTGCTTTATAAAGTGATCTGCTTCTACTATTGATCTACTGCACCATGCGCCACCAGCAGCATGAACAAGACCATCCAGTCCTTGTCATCAAAGAGCTGTTGATATTTTATCACCTTCAAACACACATGTACGCACACACATACATAGCACATCTACATACAGACATGAGGACACAAACATACACACAAGCTCATGAATCCAGAGCTACTTAATCACAGCAGCACTTTATCACACACATTCACTCAAAAACTCACACTTCGAACCAGCAAACACATGCACACACGTATTTGCGCACAAACAAATGCTCAATAATGATGGTGGATCCACTCTCATTGCTTTTTGATGAGAGCGAATTGAAAGAGCAGGCTGCTATGATGTGGTCTAACAATGCCGGTCCTTATTTGCATTAAGAGCAACCAGGTAGTCTGGGTAATGGCTTTGTGGCTTTGCAACGGATGTCTTTGAAGCTGCTGAATCAATGTGTCACTCCAAAACTTCATATCCTTCCACATAACACTCCTCAGGCTACTCAGGCACTACCAGGAGACCAAAGAAAAAGAGCACATGACAAAATGGCTTGGGTGTTTTCTTTTTCTCACAATTCCACCAGAACAAATATTCCTTGGTTGGTGTTAGACCCAGTGAATATCCATGAGTATGAAAGTGAGCACGAATGGACATGTCATCTTCTGGTTGCCTTTCTACATCATTTCAGTGTGTGTACATAGTGATAAATAATCATTCAAAACAGTGTGTTAACAATTTCTTATGTACAGTGCATGACACACACAGTTGTTTTAATGTGGACACTCCCTGACTAACATTGAGTAACATTTACTTAGACAGAGTAACAGAGTGAAGCTTCTCCGCTTCAACAGCGTTTGAACGGCAACCTCATCACGCTTAGTGGTTGGTTGAAATGGTCATGGTTTAAACACCACTACTAACAAGTAAGATCAGGAATACTTCGTCACAGCTGACCCTGTGCCCTGACCCCAACCTTCCAATTTGGGATATTTGCTAAAAACCAATTTTGCTGATACATAAAGATGCAATCCTAGTAGACTTTTTATATTTTTAGCACAAAGAAGTGACATGGACACACACACAGATACATGCATTATATATATATTTATTAATGTATTCATCATTCGTGCTCATGTAATGAGAACATTACAATTTGTACAAATACAGGGATTTTTACATTCCACTGTAGATCAATTGGGTTAGGAATGTGTTAAGGGAAAGGAAGAGCCAGGCCCACTATTAGATGTGACTGTGGAGATAATGTGAAGAATGGAAGGTGATGGTTAGTCATTATAGCCATCAATGCAGGTCCTAGAAAATGAAGGCTGACAGGCCCAGCTTCTTCCTAGAGACAGCCTGTCACCCAGCACCAAAGCAAAGGGTAAACTGATTAAATGGGACCTTTTCCAGTATGCTTGTTTATTTAGCTCCCATAAAAACAGCGCTCCCCATTATGAGATAGTGACTGAGGAACCGAACAGCAGGCGAGCAGCTCAAACGGATATTGTAATTGGGAAGCAGATAGTATCCTTAGCAATAGATGACCTGTATGGAGGTCCCAGTGGATGTGTCAGGATCATAGTATCCAAGCAGATTAACATAACTAAAATGACATGCCAACTTTGGGACGTTCCAAGGGACTCTAATTACAGAGCCAGAGTTTAAATCAATACCTTAGAGGAAACACAGTTACCAAGAAAAAAAAAACAAGAACGGAAAATCCAAATTACAATCGGCTATTTTTTTCTACAAACACCTCATTAGAGAGAGACAGTGTTATCATTGTACTGCTGAAGCTTCTGTCTCTGTGTCTAATGCCAGCCAATTTGCTCTGTTTGCTCAAAAGGCTCTGTTGCGGTTAGTGTCTATGCATCATTTTAAATTTTAATGCTCCAAGTTTACACTAGAGGTTTCTGGGGGCCCTTCAAGGCAGGGACAGGAGACAGTTGTCCATCTTTCCTGCAAAAGGACATGGAAGTATTACATTAGATTGTAAATCAACACTAGGCTTCTTAATTATTTAGTAAAACAAAGTGCTGAAGTCATAGATAATCTGCTGTGAGCCTGTGCAATGTTTAATCTATATTATATATCTGGAAGCAGAGATTTGAGAAAAGAAATGGAAGAGTAAGTGACCAGAGAGGAATAGAAGGTGAGAAGTAATGAGGTGAAGAGCTGAATATTGGGACAGGGTAAAGCACACATTAAGATTGAGCGACGAGGTGAGACACGGGAAGTGGTAGCATAGTGGTTAAGTTGTTGGACTAGTACCAGAAAGACAGAGGTTTGAATCCCACCTCCTCCAAACAACCCCTGTGCACAACCTTTGAGCACACCTTAACCCACTGTAACTCTAACACTGAATGATAAACCTTTGAATAAACACACACAGACCGTTACTTGACAGCAAAAAGATCAGACAAGGGGTCTTTTTGTGTAGAGTTTCCACGTTTTCTGATCTTGCATGGGTTTTCTCCGGTTACTCAAGTTTCTTCACACAGACATGTACAATAGGTTGATTGGCCATAAGATTTATTGTTCATGGGTTCGGTTGTTCGTCTGTGATGGACCGGCAACCTGTCCAGGGTGTACCCAGGGTGTGCCTCTTGCCCAATATGTGCTGGAATAGGCTACAGAAGACCCTATGACCCTGAATTAGGGAATAAGTGTATACAAAAATGAATGAATGAATGAATGATCATTAAAAATCAAGAATAGTAAAAGAGACTGGAAAATAAAGAAAGTAAGAAAGGTAAGACAACTCTATGTTCAGTTTAATGAACACAGGCAATTATAAATGCGAGTGAACACACTGACAAATAAGTCCCTTCTTTTTTTAAAACCCCAGCATATAGCAAATAATTCCAGTACACACAATTACAGTGATGCTCCTGACATTCCAAGAAGCACTACTGCTGTTATTAATAAAACATACTGAGCTGAAATAGAGTGAGAGATGAGTCGTTAGAGGAGGAGGTGCCGGCATAAGGTCTCAGAATTGATGCTGTAGCAGCCACAAGCCTAATTATTGAAACGAGTCAGCTGTGCTGTGTGTCTGGGCTACATTCATCCAGCACTGTCCTCCTTCTGTTGCCCACCAGTCTGTACCACTCTCTTCCTGAACCCAGCCTTCTGTCAGACGATCAACTTTGGAAAGTAAACTAAAGAACACAGCAGCCTAATGAGTGAGCTTGACATCATTCTTTGTGCATAAATCTGAGTTCTGTTTTGGCATGGATTTGTGTGTGTATTATTTCTGTAACTATATTATTAAAAAGCAAACAGAAAGGGACGCGTACATTTCCGTAAGGATTTCCGTTAGTGAATATCAGAGAATAAGTGAGAAGTACGTCTTCCATGGTTTTCTCTTTATACAGAGCCCTACGTTCTACTTTCTAACTAATATTAGCTAACTAGCCTTACACCTTATGTGGGCTGGGATAGGCTCTTGCAGACCCTGTGACTCCGAATTAGTGAATAATCGGGTAAGAAGATGAATGAAGATGATTCCACGCAATCCATGCACAGAAATCTTTAGGATGAACTGGATCTCTGACTGCACCTTAGATCTCCTTACCTGACAGTGATGACTGAACTCACTAATACTTGTTGGAGACGAACAAAGAAAGATCTCACATTCAAGATCTTTGAAATCGCATGTAATTGTGATGCTCAGGTGAGCACAGGTCTGTAAATGACCAAACACTAACACACATCCTGTTTAGTACATTCTGGTAACATTGTCGTACATGTAAACTAACATACTTAGCTGGGTTAAATGTGTTGCCTTGCTTTAGTATTTATAGCCCATGAACAGCTACAAAATGAGGTAAAACTACAGGTTAATCTTCTAAAAGACTTATTCCCTAACTTTGAGTTACAGGGGGATATCCCAGCTCAAATGGGGCAAAAGGCAGGCTTACACCTTGCATTGGTCGTCAATCTAAACTACTGGTTGCTGAGATAAATCATATTATATGCACCATTTATTTTTATTTTAAAAGGTTGATTTTTTTTACCTTATACATGATGGTGGAGTGGAGAAGGGACTCCTTCTGGTACTGTATGTCTACAATAATACAGTGCGACAGTACTTATAATCATGGGCATGACACTTCATAATCCCAGGTATGCTCATGCAATGTCAACTACAACATGATTAATTCCTTACATTTTTATTTAGCTACGTTCCCAACACTGCTACAAGTTCATGTGCAATGTGTTTCACCAGTAACATTATCAACCATACCTCTATCTAATTCATTCATTCATCTTCTTACCAGCTTATTCCCTAATTCAGGGTCATGGGGGTCAGCTGGTGCCTATCCCAGGGCACATAGGGCAAGAGGCCGGGGTACACCAAGGACAGTTTGCCAGTCTATCACAGGTAAAACATAGACGCACAACCACTCACACATAATATCAAATTCATAGAACAAGTTAAACATCACAAACAAGCAAAATTACTGTAGTTCAAAGACTGACAATTAGCAACAATCAGGGTTTAGAGATTATTGCTATTGAACATTTCACACACTAAAAACAAATAAATAGTGTCAAATATAACAATAAGCAAGCAACCATATTAGAAATGAACAACAAATTGAAATAGCAATAAACACACCCGATGCTCAGCATGTGTGCGACACAGTGATTTGGAATTCCACTGAATGTATGTGCACATGTTCTCCCTATTCCTTATCTCTCCAGTTCAGCCTACAATCACTTGGCTCTCTATTCCAATTTATCTTACTTCTGGGTGATTGATTAGTAATGCTTTTTTATTTGTTTGTGGGGGAGACTTAATTAGATTTCACAGGTTAGAGGTTTACATACTGAAAGTTCAAGATAATCACTATTATTCTAATTAGGAGATGCCATTAAGGCCGGTTGTTGTGGGACATTTGGGAACAGAGGAGGGCAGCTGTGTGTGGCCCTGCCTCCAGAATCATTATGACTTTTTGTAGGCCGCAGAGACATGTGCATGGAGACAGGACAATTCTTTTAAGAAACAAATGATTCTTGAAACAAAACAACATAAACATTCGGTCGACAGTTACTTCTTACAGTATCAAAGAAGTAATCCGAACCAGAATAAGTCCTTCCTTTGGTGTCTATGAATTTAACAGAAGGCCGTTAGACATGTTGACCTTTTTAACATCATGCAGAAGAATACAAGGAATAAGATCTTTCATTACTATTTCAGTCCCTTCTCTAGGCACATCATAGGCAAGAAGCAGATGACTTGATAAGAGTCGAGGTTATTAATAAATGTTCATGAGTAGCGAATATTTAATGGTAGAAGCTGCCAAGACTTTGTCAGGGATGTGATAACATAATTTGGATAGAAATGACCATAAAGCAGATGATACATGATCACTTATATGACACGTGTAAGTTTCTAATCGAAATAGTTATCACGCCTCAGTTGTCATGTTGGAAACTTGGTGTCACATTTACAGTTCTTTTAGGTGCATGATTACATCCATTGAAAATCCCATATAATCTGAAATCTGTACATCTCAAGAAGTAGGAATGATAAAAGAAATCAATAAATTAAAGGTAATAGATTCAACTCAGAAGATAGTGTATGTTTGCCAGTGGCAAACGATGCTTGTCTGCCTGTGGTTTTAATTAGAAAGCAAAGCTTTTTTGACAGCAAATTGATTTTTAATTGTTTACTCCTGCTCCCACTCCAGGTGGCTCAAAATCTTCTTCATTTGCTATTTTATGTCTTTTCTATACAGGGTACAAAATCCCAGTGCGTTACAAGATGCTGTAATCTGCCAATAAATTTGTCAAATAACACAGACTATACAGTTTGGAGATATTTGAGCATGCTTAGACATAATTTTCTGAAAAAACATCCTGCCCTATCCAAGTGTCTGCACTCCAAAACAGGAACATTAAGAGATTTACTGAAGATGCTCTGGTCTGCCTTTCTAATGGCTCAGACAGGAAGCAAATGTAATTTGAAAGCAGCAGATCTATGTATGCCATTGTTGTGGCATATTGCTAATCTAATTATTAACTATCACTGATGGATGAACAGCGATTTTTCTTTTTTTTATGAGGAAATTTGGGATGATGCCGTGGAGCACTTCTTGGTGCCAAGCTACACTTGACCTCCTACTCAGCAGACGGTAGATTCAAGAGTATGCACCTATATATCTGCCATATCCCTATAAACAAACACTGTATATAAGTTCAGTAAGTAATAAACATTAAGCTAATTGAGATGTTCGTCTACATAAGTATGGAATTCCTCCACAAACCGAACTTTCATTGCGAATACTGTAAACACCTTAAAATCCACAGTGTACTCTGATTGTGCATATAGGCCCAGGGGGATTCAGTAGAGCGAATACAACTTAAGATGTGGAATTATGGGACTAATGGTAAAAAGGCCTTAGTTAGAAGCTATAAATGATTTTTTTTGTTCTGAATTTTTAAAACAATTTCTTTATTACTTTATTACATACAAACAATTTAGTTGCATTTATAAACTAAGTAAGGACCATAGCAGATTTTTATATTACCAAATTACCATTTATCAATCACATTTTATACGATTAAGGGGCCGTTAAAGCCCTATACTGAATTGCTAATGGCGCTACTTTATCAAAGCTTACTACACTATGGTTTTACTTTACTTTAACTATCAAGAACATCTATCTGTAGAGCAATTTCTCAAATTTATCAATGGTAAATAATACATTTGCAAAATCAAAGTTCAAACAAGCACAAAGAGGAATGAATAAGTTATATATTTTATTTTATAAGAAATTCAGAAAAAATTATAAGATTGCAGACCCTGACCTTTTCTACATTTGTGGCTTAACCAATATGAGGTGAAGGCAGCAAAAGACTGACCTTTGTGGATTTATTCTAATACTGCCTAATCTGAACAGTTGAACGATATGCTTCTGAATCTGTGTGCAAAAGGTTATCCAATTCATGTGCTACTGGCAACCTGCCAGAAAATGCACTCTATACCAAGATACTTCTGCTACACAGTCATTTATTATTAAAATTCATTGTATTGCTTTGTTTTTATATGGACAGTATTGTATTTGCTGCACATATGACTATACATTGCCTTTTACAAGACATACAGAACGGAACTGCATCATGTTGAAGTTTTTTACTCATTCAGGTTCGGGGTATATTATATAACATCTGCAAGGAGATTCTGATTAAATTTGTGTGAATAGATTATATCACTGACAGTAAAGGCATCTATATAAAGTACTTTTTTGCAGAGTAGCACCACATTTTTTTTTATTTCATGTGAACCTTGAAAAGTTTCATGGACATTAAAAACAGATTGTTTACTTGAAGCCAAAGTTAGAAAACATGTCTACTTTTTTTTTAATAATTCTGTGAGTGGAAATATGTAGGTGGATATAGCGTATTGGCCCTGTTTGGCCTTTGACTGTGCTACAGTGACATCTTTTGGTGGTGTGGATAATTTGCAAGCTATTGGTGTATGGTTAGAACATTATGAGTGGAATAACCAGCCAGTATAAAGAATGCAGAATCATATTTGCATAAATAAGGTTTAAAAAAGGCAACAACAATCCCACACACCAGCAGCAGTAACAAAGTCTCACCCACTGTTACACTTAGCATCCTTCTACACACAAAAAAACCCCATACAAAATAAGTTACACTTGAAAGGAGCTCCGGAGAGATATTTTTTATTATAAATCTAAATATTCACACAAACATATAAAAATATAAAAAGTATTGCGACGCCTGGCCAGTATATCTAGATGTGTGTGGTTTTTAAAAACAACAAATATTGTTCTGGAAAGTCTACACTGTTTTGCTTATTCACCTGCAATTGAGATTTAGATCTGGTTAGATGTTCTGATTCTCACTTTTTGTTTCAATTTATCCCAAAAGTGAGGTTTTTTTTGGGTGGACTCTGATGCCGACTCCTAATTTTGTTGCCAACTACCCAATTTTACATTCCATGCAGTTTTCCAGCATTTAAACCATCTCAATTGTCATTCATTCATTCATGCATTCATTCATCTTCGTTCCCGCTTATTCCCTAATTTGAGGTCACTGGGGTTTGCTGGAGTCTATTCCAGCGTATGAGGGGTACATCCTGGACAGGTCCATCGCAGGGCCACACATAGACGAACAACCACACACACACACACATTCACTCCTATTGGCAAGTTAGAATCACCAATCAACCTAATGTACATGTTTTTGGACGGTGGGAAAAAATCTGAGTACCTGGAGGAAACCCAGGCAAGCGCAGGGAGAACATGCAAACTCCGCACAGAAAGATTTAAAAGCCGACCGTGCTAACCACTACGCCAACCCGCCACCTATCCTAATTGTCATTTTCTTTAAACAGTAAACCCTGGCGACTTTGTTTTACCTTCAATTTAAATATATGTTCCAAATTTTGTGGAAGACACTATGGCCAATTCGATTTAATGACTTATTTTGTTACTGTTAAGAAGCTATTTTAAACTCAAAACAATATGTCAAGTGTGAGCATATTAATTTCTGTAAGTACCTATGTAACAAACTAGACTGGATGACCGCCATTATCAGGAAATGAACTCCTCAAGATTATCACTACGGTTGTCTGGATTTCATTTGTGTTAAAGACTGAATGATGTGTCATTTTTTTTCTCTGGGTATGTATACAGTGGCTTTTCAGGCTGTTGTACTAAGTGTTTGATGGAACACTTTCATGTATTCTAACAATAGACACACATCATAATAATCTGTAGGTTCTCACTCCTCTATAGGTTTTTTCTACCATTTCAAAATCTGTCCATCACCTAAAGTGTAAGTTCCATCCACATGCCTTTTCCTTCAAGTATATTTAAAGCCATATATAAATAATTTAATCATTTCCCTCATCATGACTAGAAATCATTTGAACAAATCAACAAAATGAATAATAGCGTCAACTCCTACACTAGGGTTATTAAATGTCAAGAAATCGACTTAGCAATTGACTTCCCATCATAAAGGGACGTGGTAGTGCAGTAGTTAAGGTATTGGATCGCCAATTGGTTTGATTCCTAGCATCACATGAGACACGAGTTCTTCCACACTAACACATCATGTTGTCATCTTGATGAGCAGTAAAGAGACATCTCAGTGCTACAGCATACCGATACATCTCAGACAATCCTAAAAACAGTTTGTATGTTTGTTTGTTTAGAAAACAGATTTCCTGGTTTGCTGATAAAGTGTCCTCAAATTTGAGTCCATACTGTGGATTTAGAAGGGATATTGTGATTTGTGGTGAGAGTGGGGAGCAGGTTGAGAAGAATCTGGAGAGGTGGAGGTATTTGGTGGAGAAAAGGGGAATGAAAATCTGTATGAGTAAGACAGAGTACATGTGTGTGAATGAGAGGGAAGGCAGTGGATTGGTGAGGATGCAGGGATAAATGGTAGTGAAGGTGAAAGAATTTAAGTGCCTGGGCTCAACAGTGCAAAGTAATGGAGAGTGTATTAGAGAAGTGAAGGAAAGAATGCAGGCAGGGTGAAGTGGGTGGAGAAGAGTGCGTGATTTGTGATTGGCAAGTGACTCTGGAAGTGGTAGCCTAGTGGTTAAGGTGTTGGACTAGTACCAGAAAGACCGAGGTTTGAATCCCACCTTCACCAAACAACCACTGTGGGTCCTTGAGCAAGGCCTTTAACCCACAATTGCTCAGTTGTAAAAAAAGAGACCAAATGTAAGTCGCTCTGGATAAGAGCGTCTACCAAATGCCAAACTGTAACTGTAACTCTGCAAGAGTGAAAGGGAAAGTTTTTAGGACTGTAGGGAGACCTGCAATGTTGTACGGCTTAGAGACAGTGACGTTGTCAAAAAGACAGGAGGCGGAGCTGGAGATGGCAGAGCTGAAGATGTTGAGATTTGCATTGGGAGTGACAAGGGACAGAATTAGAAATGAGTTTATTAGAAGGACGGCGCATGTAGGATGTTTTGGAGACAAGGTGAGTGAGGCTAGGTTGAGATGGTTTGGAAATGTGCAGAGGAGGGACATGCAGTATATAGGTAGAAGAATGCTGAAGACGGAGGTGCTGGGCAGGAGGAAAAGAGAAAGATCAATGAGGGGTTTTATGGATGTGGTGAGGAAGGGAAGACATGTAGGTAGTTGGGGTGAAAGAGGCATATGTAGAGGACAGGGTAGTGTGGAGAAGAGTGATCCTAACTGGAGCAGTCGAAAGGAGACAAAGAAAAATAAAAAGAAGAAGACTGTGGATTGGGGCGGTGCGGTGGCGTAGTGGTTAGCACAGTCGCCTCACAAAAAGAAGGTCCAGGTTTGAATCCCGGGCCGAGATCTTTCTGTGCGGAGTTTGCATGTTCTCCCCGCGCTTGCGTGCGTTTCCTCCGGGTACTCCGATTTCCTCCCACAGTCCAAAAACATGCAGATTAGGTCGATTGGTGATTCTAAATTGTCCATAGGAGTGAATGTGTGTGTGAATAGTTGTTTATCTATGTGTTGCCGTGAGATGGACTGGCGACCCGTCCAGGGTGTACCCCCGCCTCTTGCCCTATGGGAGCTGAGTGAATGAATGAATGAATGAATGAATGAATGAATGAATGAATGAATGAATGAAGACTGTGATTTGAAAAGGATATAAATAGTATGGAAAGCTATGTGTTGTCTAAGTAAATCCATTACTTTCAGTTCAATAAAGGTACTTGTCTTCCGCTGTCTTCCTTCAGATCATCACACACTTCGACGCGTATCTGCACATGATGATGTCTGACGGTACGTAATAAGCACTTAAACAGATACCTGCTTACGTCACTCCGCACACTCGCCGCAGTTCTAGTGCGCACTACTTTTACATACTCGTTAGTAAGGTAGTGTACATAGGACAACAAACCCTGCTCTTCTTTCCTGAACACTGGATTTCCGTTTCCGTGCAGTGACAACGGTCCTGTTAGTTTCATTGTTTTATTGGGTTTGTTTTTAACCATAAAAACGCCAATTTATGAGTGTTAAGTTAAAATTGTGATTTGAGCTAGAATGAGCGGCGGTGCTGTCGAAACTGTTACTATACCGGAAAACCTTTCAGGCCAAATGCTGGAACTGGACGAAGACGAGGATTTGGAAGTTTTCAGTAAGGTAAATGCAATCAATATAAATTTAACATATTCTAATTAAACTGGATGTCGAGAAGAAAACTAAAAGTGGAGTGTGAACCGAAATGCGGTGGGATTTATTATTATTTTTTGCGCATGTCAGGGACACGTTTGCAAAACTTTTTTTTTTTTTTTTTTTTTTTTTAAACTCTGATGTGATTTCGTTCAATGAGAAGTTCAACTTTAGGAGTGGCGACATTTCGTAGACATAAAAGAATGGACACAGGAGTGGCTGTAAAATGACTAACGTAGAGAAAAACGAATTAATACCATACTTTTTATTCAAACGCGTCCAGAATCAAAGGTCACATAACAATATAATCAAGACAAGGTCGTAAAAAAATCCTAATGGAACTGTTTGTACGATGATTTGTGTTGTGGCAGATTATAACGTGGAGAAACACTTATATATAAATAAGTCACTAGAGTGACTACACAGAACGGATTTCTCGATGGAGGCGCAGTGTTGCCATTCATCACCTCTGGTAAACGTCAGCACGGGGAAACGCACCAAATAAAATTATTCCTGGTGTATAAACTGCTCATACTTTTCTAGAAGATGTTAAAAAATTTCTTTCAACTAAACAAAATACAGTAGAGGTTAAAAACAGACCAGTATAACCGGTTACAGATCTGTGGGTATGTTTTTGTGGACCAGCATAAACATCCGTGTGACGCACGTGGTAATGACAGATCGAAATCATCTTATCAGCTAATTCATCAGGAGTTAAAACTTCTTGACCATCCAATTCAGTTAACACCTCATTCATTCATTTATTACCCGCTTATTCCCTAATTCCGGGTCATGGGGGCTGCTTGAGCCTGTCCCAGCGCACAGGGTGATAGGCAGGGGTATACTCTGGACAGGTCGCCACTCCATCGCAGGGCAATACATAGACAAACAACCACTCACACACACTTTCACATCTATGGGCAATTTAGAATCGCCAGTCGACCTAATTATCATGTTTTTGGACTGTGGGAGGAAACCGGTGTGAACCCACGCAAGCAAACTCCACACAGAAAGATCCATGCGAACTACTATGCCACCTCACAGCTTTCTTCTTTTACATTTTTTCTCATTGTAGGATGGAACCTTCACGGACGGAAGCTCTTTCAGTGCATCTATGCAGACATCTCCTGGATCTATGGTCAATCAGTACAGATTTGAAGATGATGAAGATAAGTCCAGCACTAAGGACATATTCATCACTGTTGACAATCCAGAGAGTCACGTGACTGCCATTGAGACTTTTATTACATACAGGATTTTGACCAAAGTATGGCCAAGATCACCACACTGTTTATGATCATAGAAAAAAATAGTTTGCTATGTGTCACCTTATTGTCTTTTTTTTTTTTTTTTTTTTCAGACTACTCGAAGTGAGTTTGACTCAAGTGAGTATGAAGTCCGCAGGCGCTACCAGGACTTTTTTTGGTTAAAAGGCAAGCTGGAGGAGGCCCATCCAACTCTTATTGTCCATGTAGGTTAAATTAATGCATGAAATGTGTAGATTTATACTTTGTGTGTTATTTTAAAAAAAATTCACTTTCAGCATCATACCTGAACAGTTTGTTTGTTCTGCTATAGCCCTTGCCGGAGAAATTTGTGATGAAGGGTATGGTGGAAAGGTTTACTAATGACTTTATCGAAACCCGGAAAAATGCACTACATCGATTTCTCAACAGAATAGCTGACCACCCCATTCTCTCCAGCAGTGAGGATTTCAAGATCTTTCTCACAGCGCAAGCCTGGGTAAGACACACACACACACACACACACACTGTAAAAGAGTTCCAGATACAAGCTATGTCTGTGACTTGTACTTGAATTAGGAATCATTGTTAAAAAAAGACACACCAAGCATTAAAGTTTAATCAGATAAAGAATTATATAAGGGTTGTGTAAAAATCATTGTTCTGGTAACAACAATATTTTTTTAATCCATGATGAAGTATTAAAGCTGTAATGTCTTTTAGTTTGAACTTGTATATTCTAATTAAAGACATTTTCAGAAACGCAGATGCTCTACTGTTACCATGTTTAGAAAAAGTGGTACTACTGTATACTCACAGTATAAATAGCTAGTTAAATAATTAACAGTGGCAGTGTTTCTGATCTTCTTCTGGCTAGCATTCATTAGCAACTTCCTGGTAAATATGACTTAAAGACAGTGCTTCATTAACAAGTTAGAAGCGAGACTGGGAATGCTTCTTGCCCAAAGCACTCATTTAATTAATTAATGTTTTTAATACATTTTAGTTCAGTCAATTATCATTTAAAACCCTATACTAAATGTTTCTTTAGCTGTACTACACCAGTTAGTATCTTTTCGAGACAAGCAGGTACATTGACTGATCCTAGGTCCCAGCTAGGCCTTGTTCTCCAATTTTGTTGCTCACTTTCAAATGCTGATGAATTAATGTGGATGAAAATATAATTGTCTTTTAAATGCGGAACAACAAAAAATCTTGTACTTGTGTATTATCCATAAAACGGCAGGGGAATACATTTTTTAGAAGTGTTTGTTGTATTAATCAATGTTACAAAATATACATTCATTTTATTGTGAATAATAAAGACTGAATATTTGTATTCTCCTCCATGCTGTCTATTCCTATAATAGAATGTGGGTTTGACAATGGAGAACCAACCCTTTGGGATATAGGAAAGAATGCATGACTGAGCTGTTTTTTTGTGTTATTGGTAGACTGCTGTCAGTAGTACAATAGCTAAAATAATTGTGGAGCTTCTGGTTTGTACAACCATTTGTTTTAACATCTGATTCTAAAATGTTATTAGTCTTCTGTGATTTGAATTTTGGTGCAGTCTTGAAATTCACAGTATTTGCATTATCAAAGTTATATGAGATCTCTACATCTACAGGAGCTAGTGTCTCATAAGAAGCAAGGTCCAGGTTTTTTAAGCAGAATGAGCGAGACAGTGCGCGCCGTAGCCGCCTCAGTCCGCGGGGTTAAAAATCGTCCAGAGGAGTTCACTGCCATTCAGGACTATGTAGACAATTTTAGTATCAAGCTGACTTCACTGGACAAAATTACCCAGCGAATCGTTAAAGAAAAACAAGGTACTGTTTTTCAGACTGTGTATTACCACTAGCCAACACCCTCGTCATGCATGTTAACTGAATTGTTGATGTTTCAGAGTATCTGGATGAATTAAAAGAGTATGGCCCCGTCTACACTCTCTGGTCTGGCTCAGAAGAGCAACTGGTAGAGCCTTTGAAGCTCATGGCAAGTTGCTTGGACAGGTGCTCTAAGGAGACAGATGAGCAAATCGAGCACCTCAGTTACAACCTCCTCCCAACACTGCATGAATATGCGCTTTGTGCAGAGAACCTCAAGGTCATCTATGTTGCTAATATGAATTGTGTGTCATATCAACTCAGTTTTGTTTATTAAGTAGAATTAAAACATTTTCTGGAACTGCAGTGGCATAGTGGTTAGCACGGTCCTCCCACAGTCCATAAACATGTACATTAGACTGATTGGTGAGGCTGAATTGCCCATAAAAACCCAGCAATTAGGGTTACACAAGCCAGTGCATCCTTAGTGCCGGTCCCAAGCCCGAGTAAAATGGGAGGGTGGCGTTAGAAAGGGCATCCAGTGAAAAAACGCGCCAAGTCGAATGTGTGGATCACGGGGGTAATCCACTGTGGCGACCCCGAACGTGAGCAGCTGAAGAAAAAAAAACCTTTGTTGTATTTCCTAATTCTGGGGTCAGCCTATCCCAGCACTCGGGGCGAAAGGCAGGGGTACACCCAGTCTGTGGCAGGGAATTGAACCCTGAACCTTCTTGCTGCCAACCACTACACCACTGTGCCTTCCGCCAGCTAATTGGGCTTAATGTTGTTTCCTTTGCCAGTCTCCTTTGTGTGAATGTTATGGGTTGATCTGGTTGTCTGATCAATACATTATGCATTATCTTTTACCATGTGTTTTAGTATCCAGTTTCACCTTTAATCAGGGTGTATTGATTGATCTTTGTTATACACAGGCAGTGCTGCGGAGACGAGATAACATCCAAGCAGACTTTGAGGCTAAGGGTGAAGCTCTTGCCACTAAGAGGACGGAAAGGGAAGCGGTGAGTACAATCGGAATCTTTTTCTTTTTTTTCCCTATTTAATTCACCTTGTGCTCCCTTACAATTTCCCAGAGATTATTAGTAATAAAGCCCTGCTTCAGCAGCAGTGTCTGCTTTCATTTCAAAGTGATCCATTTTAAGCCCAAAGAGAAATGTGGTGAGATTATATAAATATGTAGAAGTTCCTCTGATCCTGAATGCGCTTCAACTGAAACACAGTAAATATGGTTTAATAAAGCCTCAGTTAATCATGTCATACTTGAGACTCCTGGGCTTTTGACTTTCTACATCAATTCCATCAAATGTCACGCGTGTGAAAAAGATCCTTCTGTGGAGAAGGGAAAGGGGCTGGATAAGGTTGTGTTCTTTTGGAGAACCATTTGACGTTTGAAGACACCCCCTTTTCCCAGCTTAGTAATAACCTTTCTCCAGTGAATTTAATTACAGCCAGTGATAACTATTCCTCTTGGCTCTTTTCATTCTGCAAAGGTCTCATCAAATGGGCTGAATTTCTTCAACAGAAAAAAAATTATAATTTATTATTATTATTATTATTATTATTATTATTATTATTATTATTATATAGGGTATTGAATGAGTAGTGATCCTGGCGAGAGGTAGCAGTGGCGAGTGTGTTGGCCAAGGACTAACAGCCGGAAGATTGTGGGTTCGATTGCCAGTGCTGCCATATTACCATCTCTGGGCCCCTGTGCAAGTTCCAGTTTTTCTGGATGAGGGTGTCTTACAAATGCTTTGGATTTAAATAATGCATCACTGTTCGATTTGAATGAAACTCAATGCAGATACTAGTGTATAAGTGTATAACTAATGTGCAGCAATAAAAAGGAATTATTTAAAATGCTGGTCTAATCTAATATTTACGTTTAATATTTAGTGTTGGCAATGAAATCATTCTAAGTACACCACACTTTTTTCCATCTGATTTGTCCCCCCCTCTATTGGTTGTGTCTATAAAGGACTCTAAGGTGCTGAGTTTAGCATGGGACAGCCTGGTGGGCAAAGACCCAGAGGAGGTCAAACAGCTGAAAGAGCAGAAGCTTAAAGGAGAGATTAAAGAGGTACTGGTTTTCTAACAGGAGTGGGAAATATTTTTTGTGTGTCTGCTTCTAAATCATTGGTTTGAGCTGGTAACATTTGAAACAGTGGAAAGTCATGACCTGATGTATTAGAAGACTGCGGTATGTGTACCGCAGACGCTGCTTCCACCTAAAATGTTACTTCCTCATCAGTGAGCCTAGTTTTAGCTTTTAGGCGTAAATGCTCAGAAATCTTTAGATCTTTCTCTCATGCAACTTTCTTTTCACTTCTGCTATGCTTTTACCTAGAACGTTAACTATGGCTTAGTTCGGGCTGTGCGGTGTGATGTTATATTACATTCATTCATTCATTCATTCAATCATTCATCTTCTAACCCAGTTGTTCACTAATTCAATGTCACTGGGGTCTGCTGCAGTTTATATCCAGTGTGCATAGGGCAAAAGGCTATCACCAATCCATCGAGAGGGCCACACATAAAACAATCACACTCACTTCTATGTGCAATTTAGAATCACCAATCAGCATGATGTACATGTTTTTGGAGGAGAGAACATGCATATTCCACACAGAAAGGCCTGGGATCCATACCTGGGACCTTGTGGCTGTGAGGGGACTGTGGTAACCCATATGCCACTGCGCCATGCATGATAAATTGTCAGCTGTAACATATATTTTTAAAATTCAGATTTTAGTAAATAAATGGGCATGGCTTATTCACATGTGGGCCTGTGCAAGACCAGGGCTTGCAAAATCACTAGCTCGAAGTCCGCCTGGTCTATTAAACTGTATCCTTGCCCTACCCATCGAGCCATCTTGCATGCATTTTCATTCTCGTATAAATATAGTTGGGTATTTATGCGGTATGTCATTTTTGGGCATCTGGGGTTTAATTGCTTTAAAGTTTCCCTTTATATTCACGTTTGAACAAACTTTTTAGGTAACACAGATCTGTTGTACACTCGTTCCTCCGACATCATCCTGTCAGTTGTTGTTAACACTAACGACACAGCACCAAGGACTAGCAGGAATGTAAACATTTTCAAACCCTGTAAACGCTGATAGTTTGCCAAAAACATGGAAAATGAGGATTTTTGTCAATGTTACATAGATATATATATTTTTTTAATTAGGATATTCCCTGTTATTTAATTGGTTTTTATTTTTACATGTGGAAAGATGTTAATTAAGGAAAGTTGATAATAGTAAGGTTTCTCAGACAATTGTACAGTGATGCATTGGAATTTGTTGTTATAGTCAGGTTAATCCTACAAGTGCAATTTTCATTTACTTTATGTATCACAGTCCAAATATAAGGAAAAATTTAATGAAAAAGTATTTAGTATAAGTCTATTTATTATATACAGTTTATTTGGCATGATATCTTCCTATTTAAATTACTAGAATGGGCTATTTCTGTTACCGTGAAATAAAATTACTGTTAATCATAGCGTTAAATAGAATTTCAGTCATACTGCTTGTTCCTAGATTTAGCAAACGGTTTCTAATGAAACCACTCATTTCTGCAAGAGATTTTGTTCTGTAAAATAGTACCTTTTTCCTGGAACCTGATGTGTCTGGGAAAAGTAGCAGTAGTAACATACTTATAATCAGCAGTGAGAACAAACTTGTAAAAGTAATCAGAGAGAAAGTTTTTAATTTCTATTTTCCTGTTTTTATCTCCTTTTATCTCGATCGTACACACAGTGCACATATCAAAAACTATTTTGGCAGTTAATTCTGTTATTCATGCTGGCCCTGGTTTTCAAGACTTTATCAACAAAGCTGTATTTTAGCTACAGAAACAGGGCCTAAAATAGCAGGTCTAAATCCAGAGACGTCTAATGCCTTTTGTAGCAATTCTCTTAAAAAGGTGGTGGTATTTCCAGTAAATTTAACCTTTCCAAAATTTTTACACATCATGGCGCGGATGCACAATTATTACCTCAATTAATTCATAGACAAAATATTTTTGAACTACATTCAAATGATCTAAATAGTCAGTTTAATGGTTTACTTGAGATCAGGTCTGTATTCCATCTCTTCTCTAAGACTAGCATCTTTCTAACTTTCACAAAGCTTGGAACAATCAACCCTATCTTCTACACTACTAGTACTACAGGATTATTAATAAGTCTCTTTATGTCTCTTCAGTACCCTTTACCTAATACTTTGTGGAGTGTTTTTCTTCATTCATTAAATTTTTGTGTTACTATTTGAGAAAAACACTAAAAATGCCTATCTTATAATGTTCACTTATTAATGCTAAATGAACTAATATATATTTAAATATCAGGTTTTCAATATTGTGGGCAATTTTGTTTAGCTCAGTGTAATGTATATTTATTTCCTGTAGATGGCAGTACAAATAAATTGTTAAAAATGTATAGAATATCTATTTAATCTAAATGAAAGTGACGTTTTCCATAGAATTGTACTTAAATAAAGACTGTCTTGTGATGTGAATGTTTATCGTGTGTGTGTGTGTGTGTGTGTGTGTGTGTGTGTGTGTGTGTGTGTGTGTGTGTGCACGCGCATTCATTATTACTATTATTCTTATTAATGTTATTCAAGTGTATGTTCTTGTACTGACACAGAGTGCAGATAAGCATATCTAATGTTTTATCCTGTACTTCACAATAGAGACTGATTCTGCCAACTCTCCCTCTCTCCCTGTGTGTAATAGCCTCAATCATCTCCTGTTCAATATCCTTACCTTATCAGAGCATGCACAAACACTCCACTCAGAAGGTACATGAGTAGAAGCTGCGTCAAAGACACGGCATTCAACCTTTATCAACATTGCTGTCAATAAATGTCTCATTTTACAGCTCGACACTATCACAACTTGCTAATTTGACACACAGTCATTCCCAAGGGCCTCGAGCAGCCCAGCCGTCCATTACTGTGTTTACCAATCTTTCTCTTTATGCTCTACTAACACTTCTTATGTGGTATTGGAAGCCAATTGCACCCAAGAGAGCTTTAATGTAGAATCCAAGCTGTTAGTAACTACCCTGGTGAAGTGGCATGGTCAATGAAATACAGCAACCAGAAACCATTGTACTCTTGTTTCCCATGGGTACAGATGTGGTCTATAGTGCACTGGGCTGTAGTGCTTGACAAAAACCTACAGTTTGACTTTGTTATAGTGAAAGTATACCGATACAGTAACGTATAAGAACTTGGAATAAATGGCTATAATTACAGTGAGGTGTCATTTTACGTTAGTAACGATCAAAATGTAATATATACACCCTATGTAGCGAAAGCCAGAAAATCTATTTGTTTTCAGTGCTACAACTGTAAATTATTCAAAAGTTTCATCAGTCAAGTGAAGTCATCAAAGAAAAGAATTCAATGTAGCCGTGTGCCACTATCTGATGGTCTTATTATGTTCATGTGCAGATGAAGGAGGACATTGAAAAGCTGGAAGATCGACTTGAATGGGCTAATAATACTCTTAAAGGAGACTGGAGGCGCTGGCAGAAAAGCATGAGAGCTGACCTAAGAGACATTTTCACTCAAACTGCAGAGAAAAATGTGGAATACTATGAAAAGGTGAGAAAAGATCTGTCTTCAAGATGCTTCCAGAAAGCATTTACATCTGAGACAGTCATGAAGACAAAGAATAAAGTATCTATCAAGCCATAGATTTACAGTCTCTTTCAGGGGAACAGTAAGGCATATTTGCATTGTAAAGTCATTTATAAAGTATTCCTATGTAATCGAGCTAAAGTTTAGAGTTTATTACAAGAGTATTTGATAGCGATACGTGGCTGTAAGCCTGGATTCATTTGCATCTCTAGTTTGAGCATATGCCAGCAGAGGGTAGTAGTATTTCATTTTTACACCCTCAGCCAGCTTGCTGTAAGTAAAAAGCCCCCAAGGCTGTAAAGATGACCTGATGTATCTAACTGAAACATTTAGGTGGGTGGGATATTGTTGTATTGAGGTATGCCTGTCCTCCATCTATATTTGTTCCCCACAGATTGATACGTTTTAGTGGTAAATCAAAAATTGTGACTGGTGATTTCTAGGAAAAACCATTTGGTTTCTTTTTAAGCAAAACTACCCTCTGTGCTCTTTCAAGGATCTATATAAGAAGACTCATTTAATTATGTGCATTTTTAAACCAAGCACAACTGTGGCAAGTTTTACTAATTAAAACCTTGCTAATCGGGTGACCTTGTGCAGGAATATTTATTTCATGCCATGTCTCTGTATTACAGCAAAATTTCACAAAGGACTTTCACAAAGGCCATATGTTCTTCCTTCTGCTACACTATGCTTTCCCATATTACGTTTTGAAGAATCATATTTGTAGAAATCAGTGTGCTTCATCTGAGCTGTAGAATTGTCTCTATAATAAATAGCTTCTTTATTAAATCGATCCTGCACATAAACACCAGTGGGAAAGAAATCAATTAAGCCTAATCATATTGGTGGCACTGTTGCTTATTTCACTACTTGTATAACTGTATGCATCAGCCCAAGGCCCATGTTTGTTAGATATCAGATATGTAGGACAAGGTAACAAGGAGGGAGAGGAACCATGTGAAGAAGCTCCTCCTTAATAAGTTAAGATAATTCAAGTATGGTGATGCAACAAAAGGCCATATCACTTTGTGCTGATCAAATGAGAATAAAGCTGAGACTTGACTTGAGAGTTGGTATGCAGGGGATGAGGGGGCTAGTTGAAATCATGCGGCTCTCTTGAGTTCTTATCATTAATGTCCACAAGATTGGCTTTAATAAGCTGAGGCAAAAGAATGAGACTAAGTAGTGTTCGAGAAAATGTGGGGACTAACTGTGTCTATGACACACATTTATGTCACCCTTTTACCACATCTGTAAGAACATAAATTGTAGATTTTGGAGATGAAACTGTGGTGCGAGTGGGAAAATCACAGGTGAGAAAGTAACATCATTATAAGAAAACATCAGGCTAAAAAAATAGAAACATGTTTTTCAAATTCTAATAATTAGTTTGTTGAGGAAGAAGTATGTTTCTAAAAAATATTCCATAGAGACGTGAAAGGATATGGGTTTGTCATTTTTTTTACTAAAAATTTAAAGAACATTCTTTACATCCCAGTTTAACCTGATTTGCTCTCTGGATATTTAGGGCACATTGATGATGGCGTTATTCCTCTGAAACATATAAGCATGTGTTGATGATGTCATTTTTAGAGCAGTTTCCATTGTAGCTTGTGCAACACTGTGGGCACAGCAGCCGCACACTACAAGATGGCAAGTTCACGAGATTGCCATGGAGACGCCATAGCAACAAGGATGTTGCTCAGAGATAGGAAAGACAAAGATGCTGTTTTTAATTATTGGATATAATGTAGACATTACAGTGCATGTTTTAGGTTTTCAAACACTGAAACAGAAACATGTCTTGTGGAACAGCAGGATTATTTATCATTCAGCGTTCTTTTCAGTAACCGTCTTGGTGCTGTGTAGAGGTCGTTCCATCTGCTTTCTTTATGCACTTTAAACTTTAGCTTCACATAAATGGTGTGTGGGCACACAGCTGAATATGTATTTGTTTGTACATAACTGACTGACTTATTCTGTCTGCGCTGCCTGTATGTTCCCAGTTTAGCTCTATTTATTATTTACTTGCTATTTCGTCCTGATGCTGTATATAAAACACTTCAGAGGTCTTGGGCCTCCTAATCAGTCTCAGCTTAGGCTTTGTCTGCCCTATTATACTGGTAGCTATACATTTGAAAAGGATCCTTTATCAGAGAACACCATTCATTCATTCATCATCTTACCTGCTTATTCCCTAATTCAGGGTCACGGGGTTTGCTGCGCCTATCCCAGCACACATAGGGGTACACCCTGGACGGGTCGCCAGTCCATCTCAGGGCAACACATAGACATTCACACACACATTCACTCCTATGGA